>JAWNNB010001730.1:3600000-4141113 GCA_035043285.1 Drosophila subsilvestris | reverse complement strand
GAAAATATCGTAAATATTTGTATTCAAAAAATGTATTGGACTTAGTAGAAGCAGTCACAAATGACCACGTTTCAGTATTTTGTAAAACAAATATCCATTCTAATAAATCCTACTCGGCAAATTTTTTATTAACGAGAAGGAACGTAAGTCGCTTTTAGTAGCGACTCTACTTTTATACCCGTACTCAGTCACTCAGGCAGGCTCCGGTTTTCACTTTCACCAAAAAAATGTGACTTACTTTTACGTGAAATGCATGACTTTTACGTTTTGAAAACGGCAACAAATTCCTCGCCGAAATGAAAAGTAAACGTCCTTTTATACAACTAAACAAATCTTAATTGCAAAAGGAAAAAAATAGATGACCTTTTGATGCCTTGACAAATATATACGATATGTCTTTTTAGAAGCGGTTGGGTACATTTTGGCAGAAAGATGTAACCGAAAAAACAATGCGCTTTTTAATGAAAGTTTTATATCGTTATAGCATTGTATACTTTGGGCTGTTTTTCTGAGTACAGAATAGTCGGAAGGCTATCAGCCAATACCGTGTGCAATTTCGTGCATGAGTTTTGCAAAACACTCATCACACACGAATTACCAGAGGATAGTCCACAAACTATCTCACTTCCGTGTTTTTGTGCCTGAGATAATTTTGATATATCAGATGTTTTGTTGATGTTTTTTTTCCATTTTCCTGTCTGTCTTTGTTTAAATTTTCGTAGTGATTTCCGAATTTTCGTTGTAAATGTCTATTATTTATGGTTGCATTTGAAAATTATCTGAAAAATACCGCACAGAAACGTGCGAATTAGACTCATCCCAGATGGATGGTGGAATAACCGGGAAATTTTCGGAACGGCAAAACCTTACGGACCATCCCCGAAATGGATGGTGGATGGTCGTCTGTGGGAATAGGCTATTACAGATAACGAGAATATGTATCCAGATCGTACATACAGAATTTGTTAAAAACATGTCACAGTCATTATTAATGTTTAAACGTTTAAGCGCAGCTTGGAAAACTGAACTTTAACATTAATTAATGGAAATAGGGTACAAAAATGTCCATACTACCGGTTGACAGGCAACAAGTAGTCAAAAGACGTAGCATTCCATTCCATTCCCACTTACGTTTTATGCTTTTATTTTTTGTTGTCATTTTCTAAATTAAACATTTTGTATCATTGCTATTGAATCCAACTTCAAACCACAAATTCAAGATATTAATTATTTGTATTATTATTTGTTTTAATAATAATAATGAAACAAATGTTATATACATTTTTTAAAATTGCTCTTAAAACTATACAAAAGACATTAATTAAAATTATAAATTAGGAATTCGTTTGAGTCAGGATCAGTGCCAGGATCAGTTCAATGATTGGTATCATTATATCCATTTCTTGCCCCATTTGCTCCATTTGGATTTCTCGCCCTTGTTTTTTCTGTGATGCCTCCTTCGCCGGTGGGTCTTTACGGTGGGCCTGCGCCTACGCCTATGGATAATGCGTACAGTCTTGGCGTCTGCATTTCCGGGAACGGCAGTGGTTGTGGTTACGGTACCAGTGGTTGTTGTTCCAGTTGCGGCGGTACCAGTGGTTGTGGTTGTCGTGGTTGTAGTTGCAGAGGTTGTAGTTGCACTGGTTGTGGTGGCTGCTGTGGTTGTGGTGGCTGCAGTGGTTGTGGTGGCTGCAGTAGTTGTAGTTGCTGCGGTCGTGGCGGTACCAGTCGCACTGGCCTGCTGGACCAGGACACAGCCGAACAGGGCCAAGAGTAGGAGAACGCAAGAGTACCTCATGTTTATGGATCTATTGCTCTGATGAACTGATGACAATTGTAGAGATCCGACCGCCTTTTATTGTACTTCAATGGGGGCGTTATATTGACAAAAGGAAATGGGAATTTAGATTAAAGTTATACCGGAGTAGCAATACAACAAAGCATTGTATTTGTTTGTATATTGTTCGGAAGTGTTGCGAAAAAGAAAAGTAAAAGACAAATCTCACGTGTTTGCACAGCTTTCAGGGGGCGCAAGAGCAAAATTTGCGAATTTTTGTGTGACCAGACCAATCTTTGTTATTCGCATTGACTGACCCAGTTTAGGTTTGGCACGTCCTAGAAAAATGGCAAGTTACACGTAACCGTATTGGGGGGTAAACTCAAAGTGGCTTCAGCTGAAAACTGAACCAAAAACCCAAAATCATCTATTCAGCCTAAATTTTCTTCGGAATAGCATCAGTTTTAAACCATTCCCACTATCATAAACATAAGGTATTCTTGCGTTCTCCTTCTCCTGGGCCTGTTCGGCTGCGTCCTGGTCCAAAAGACCAAATCGTGGTATCCGTGGCAGCTACCACCACATAAAATTCCAGTATGGCTGGCGCCCGCTTCACCTGGTGAGGCTTGCCAGTCTCGTCGGAAAAGTACAGATCCTTGGTGCCCACCTTGAGTAGGCCCAACAAACTTCCGTTGGGTCCATCGTTTACATCCGCAAACAGATATATCCAGACGCCATCGGCAACAGAGGGTATCCTGATCGCAGCCCTGCAAAATGTGTCCAAATGGAGGTAAGGCGATCGCAGTGCACCGGTACTGTAGGGCAGGCATCTCGTGGGGCACTAGTGGGAGAGAAATGTTGTTCTGAGAAGTCTGGATTTTGTTTATTCGTATCTTGCATCGCGGTGCACCGGTACCGTGGGGAATATTGCTTTATTATACCCGTACTCAAAAAGAGTTAAGTGGTATGTTGTATTTGTGGTAAAAATTGATGTGAGTAACGCAGAGAAGGAAAATATTCCGACCCCATAAAGTATATATATTCTTGATCAGTATCAATAGCCGAGTCGATAGAGCCATGTCTGTCTGTCCGTCCGTCCGTCTGTCCTTCCTGATGAGCGCCTAAATCTCAGAGACTATAAAAGTTAGAGCAACCAAATTTTTTTTCCAGACTCATTTGATACCACACTGTTACAAGTGTATTTCCAAATTTCGCCCCGCCCCCTTCCGCCCCCACAAAAGACGAAACTGTTTGGCAGGCAGAATTTAAAAGATACGATAAAACAAAAAACGCAGTATCGTAGAGAATGACCAAATCTATCAGATCGAAGATCAGATTTCAAAATTTTGCCACGCCCCGCCATCACAAAGGATGAGAATCTGTGGCATCCACAATTTCGAAGATACGATAAAACTAAAAACGCAGTATCGTAGAGAATGACCATATCTACCAGATTTCCAAATCTAGTACAGATCGAATCATTTTTAAGGGTTATGACACTATTGAAAGTGTCATAGCGCCCACTCTCAAAGTGTCAAAGCGCCCGTGTGCGTTATGACACTTTCAAAAGTGTCATACAGCCCTCAACTTTAAAACTTGTAAGGTGCATCAAGAATCAATGAAATTACCGATAAGAAAAATACCGTTCATTTCTCTAAGAATTTTTCAAGTTTTCAGCACAATGCACAGTGGGCGGACTTGTACGGAAGAAGGCGACAAAAATAGTTATACTTTACATACAGGACTAAAATTTTCACCACACGTTATTAAAATACAAAAATACCATTTTGGGAGTGGTTATAAGCCCATACGCCCTTCTTGGTGCCCTTCTTAATATATTTAAGCCTAGTAATCAAATCCGAAAAAACACCTCGCGAACAGAATCAGGGTTGATATTCGTATGAAACCGATAAGAAAATTTTTCGGTCAAAAACTGTTTTCTAGGCTCTGTACGGAAGGCAGTACCACTAACTATACAGTATATACATATATGTAGATGTGCCAGTTCATACAACGAAAGTGTTACAGAAAAATTTGCAGCTCCAGGTCACTAACCTATACTCTCAGTAGGACCTGAGAGGGAGAGAGAGAGAGAGAGCACGGCCATGGTGCAACAATAAATCTTTGCCAGTCGTTTGTCAAACGTCGTCGAAAGAAGTTGTGTAGCGCACGACTTTTTTCTGTCTTCTTTCTCACAAATAAAATGCTTTCTACTACTTTTGATTTATTTATTTATTAGCGAGAAAATGTTCTCACCTGTCAGCGGAGAAGTAAAACACTTGCTATCTCTTTCTAGCGCTTTTTTGTCTCTGAGTGGCGAGATATTAGGGTTTTATGGGTCCATTTTGCAGATATTTTCCTCTCCAGGTCCAAAGGTCTTTGGCTCGGGGACCGGGACCTGGGCAATTCGGCATGTATGTGTGTGTGTACACAGAAACGACAAAATTTTGCCAATGTTTACGTTTCGAAAACTCGGTTTTGATTTTTTAGTTTCCTGGTTACGTGTGTGTGTGCCACGTATTCACACATACTGTGCTTGTGTGTGGGCTCTACAATTTTCGGCCGCTTGAACTGAAATTTGTTTTTTGTCTTGTCTTGAGGGCTGATGTAGCGATCTGAGCTGACCTTCCGCAACATAAATGACGAATGGGCAGAGTGAGCGTGGGAAATAAATGAAATAAAAATATAAAAGCTGATATTTGTTTTATTTACTTGAAATTGCACATTTATTTACATATAAATATCCCTATTTTATACTTGTTTTGGTTTTTACGATCCATATATGTACATTTAAAGATGTTTTAATAAATATATATATGTATTCAGGAAGTTGGTGATTTTAGTGATTTTAACTAAAATAATTTTATATACCTACGTATAAATATATATATGATCTATGAATATATACCTACAAACATACCCAGCAGTACGGGTCATCGATGTGTAAGCGACGACACATCGATGACAACGTCATTTAGCTCGATGACATAAGCGTATAAAGTCATAAAGTCATGTGCCATGTATTGGAGCACCCATACATGACTTTATGTACATATATACATATTGGCATACATATGTACATAATTAAGTTATTTAATATAGAATATGTAAATATATAAGCCAATTCTATACACATGTAATGTAACCCTTTTACATATATTGTATATACCTACAAAAATATATTATATATACCTTAATACATAGATGACCTTTTGATGCCTTGACAAATATATACGATATGTCTTTTTAGAAGCGGTTGGGTACATTTTGGCAGAAAGATGTAACCGAAAAAACAATGCGCTTTTTAATGAAAGTTTTATATCGTTATAGCATTGTATACTTTGGGCTGTTTTTCTGAGTACAGAATAGTCGGAAGGCTATCAGCCAATACCGTGTACAATTTCGTGCATGAGTTTTGCAAAACACTCATCATAAACGAATTCCCAGAGGATAGTCCACAAACTATCTCACTTCCGTGTTTTTGTGCCTGAGATAATTTTGATATATCAGATGTTTTGTTGATGTTGTTTTCCATTTTCCTGTCTGTCTTTGTTTAAATTTTCGTAGTGATTTCCGAATTTTCGTTGTAAATGTCTATTATTTATGGTTGCATTTGAAAATTATCTGAAAAATACCGCACAGACGCGTGCGAATTAGGCTCATCCCAGATGGATGGTGGAATAACTGGGAAATTTTCGGAACGGCAAAACCTTACGGACCATCCCCGAAATGGATGGTGGATGGTCGTCTGTGGGAATAGGCTATTACAGATACCGAGAATATGTATCGAGATCGTACACGTTTAAACGTTTAAGCGCAGCTTGGAAAACTGAACTTTAACATTAATAAATGAAAATAGGGTACAAAAATGTCCATACTACCGGTTGACAGGCAACAAGTAGTCAAAAGACGTAGCATTCCATTCCCACTTACGTTTTATGCTTTTATTTTTTGTTGTCATTTTCTAAATTAAACATTTTGTATCATTGCGATGCTATTGAATCAAACTTCAAACCACAAATTCAAGATATTAATTATTTGTATTATTATTTGTTTTAATAATAATAATGAAACAAATGTTATATACATTTTTTAAAATTGCTCTTAAAACTATACAAAAGACATTAATTAAAATTATAAATTAGGAATTCGTTTGAGTCAGGATCAGTGCCAGGATCAGTTCAATGATTGGTATCATTATATCCATTTCTTGCCCCATTTGCTCCATTTGGATTTCTCGCCCTTGTTTTTTCTGTGATGCCTCCTTCGCCGGTGGGTCTTTACGGTGGGCCTGCGCCTACGCCTATGGATAATGCGTACAGTCTTGGCGTCTGCATTTCCGGGAACGGCAGTGGTTGTGGTTACGGTACCAGTGGTTGTTGTTCCAGTTGCGGCGGTACCAGTGGTTGTGGTTGTCGTGGTTGTAGTTGCAGAGGTTGTAGTTGCACTGGTTGTGGTGGCTGCTGTGGTTGTGGTGGCTGCAGTGGTTGTGGTGGCTGCAGTAGTTGTAGTTGCTGCGGTCGTGGCGGTACCAGTCGCACTGGCCTGCTGGACCAGGACACAGCCGAACAGGGCCAAGAGTAGGAGAACGCAAGAGTACCTCATGTTTATGGATCTATTGCTCTGATGAACTGATGACAATTGTAGAGATCCGACCGCCTTTTATTGTACTTCAATGGGGGCGTTATATTGACAAAAGGAAATGGGAATTTAGATTAAAGTTATACCGGAGTAGCAATACAACAAAGCATTGTATTTGTTTGTATATTGTTCGGAAGTGTTGCGAAAAAGAAAAGTAAAAGACAAATCTCACGTGTTTGCACAGCTTTCAGGGGGCGCAAGAGCAAAATTTGCGAATTTTTGTGTGACCAGACCAATCTTTGTTATTCGCATTGACTGACCCAGTTTAGGTTTGGCACGTCCTAGAAAAATGGCACGTTATACGTAACCGGATTGGGGGTAAACTCAAAGTGGCTTCAGCTGAAAACTGAACCAAAAACCCAAAATCATCTTTATTTAAAATTTTTTTTTACATTATTTTATTTATTGAATCTTCTTCTCTATTAGAGACTGACGACAAGTATGCAAATCTTAGCCTAATAAATTTTTTAAATTAATTTCACTTAAATTTTTAGAGTACGTCCCTAACTAAGTATTATTGCTGGGTGGGGAGGTCTCTTCGGCGGAGTCGTGTATGGCTAGTGTGCCAAGTTAAGGACTGCGCAAGTCTATTAGGATGGGCCTGTAGCTTGACCTGATACTTTGCTTTCACCTTGGCAATTTCATCTTTAACTGATCCTACATTTATGTCTTTATGGATATTTTCATTCCGTATGTACCATGGCGCCCCAGTGATAGTTCTTAGTATCTTTGATTGAGCTCTCTGGATTATTTCTAAATTACTAGCGCAAGCATTTCCTCATAGCTCGGAGCCGTAGTCCAGATGGGTTTGAGAACTGCATTGTACAAAAGTACTTTGTACTCCAGTTTTAATGGTGAGCGGGTGTTTATTAGCCAATGAAGATTACTAGCTTTAAATTTTAGTTGATTCCTCTTCGCTTCGATGTGCTTACGCCAAGTAAGCCTTCTATCTATGTAGATGAACACCGAGGTATGTTACTTCGGTGGTGCTGTTCAGATATAGTGCAGGGTAAGTTTGTCTGTTCAGGGTAAAGGTGACATGCTTGCACTTTTGCTCGTTTACATGTATGCGCCAGTCTGCTAGCCATTTTTCTAAGGCCACGAGATGAGATGACAAATGTTCCGTTGCTCTTGTTGGGCACTTGGAGCGACTTAGTATAGCAGTGCCATCAGCATTTGTCGAAGTTAATGTTAGGCTGCTTGTCGGTAGATCTGCTGTAAAGATGATATACAATGTCGGTCCGAGCACGCTGCCTTGGGGTACACCAGCTTCAATTGGATGATATTCGGAGGGGAAATCTTTGCATCGTACTGCGAAACTTCTTTGCTGTAGGTATGACCCCAATATTTCATGGATGTTCTGTGGAAGCAATATTTTAATTTTGTAGATTAAGCCTTCTAGCCAAACGCGGTCGAAGGCTTGGGTAACATCCAGAAAAACAGCGGAGCAGTACTCTCGTCTTTCAAATGCATTTCTTATCTCAGACGTTATACGGGTTACTTGTTCAATGGTTCCATGTTTTTCCCGAAATCCAAATTGGTGCATCGGGATGGTACCGTTGTTGTGTAGGTGTTGTTTGATACGATTCAGGAGTAGCTTTTCAAAAATCTTTGATAGGCAAGGCAGCAGATTGATAGGTCTATATGATGATGGCTTGGACTTGTCTTTTCCGGCCTTATGGATCATGCTGATGACGGATTTCCTCCATTCTTGAGGATAATAGCCCCATTTCATCATGTTATTGATAGCGGAGATGAAATTGTGGCCCGGAGCTTTCTTTTGCTTTGAGATTGGGTCTTAAATGACCCTTGTGACTTCTCCTGATTGGAATAACTTCGGGATTGTTGGGTGGTGGGAGCACAAAGTTATTTGTTGCTGGGTGTGGTTTGAAGACGTTTTTTTTAGATGGATGGCAAATGTATTTGCCTTCTCTTTATTGCTTCGAGACCACTCTCCTGTTTCTGTTCGCAACGGTGATTCACTCTCGATTGGTGGACATATACGCCAGATTTAGCTTTCCACAGTGGGAATCGTTTGCTAGTTGGGAACAGTTGCTCCATATAGTATATTTCAGCTTGGTTTCTTTCATCTTCTAGGGCTCTGCGTAATAGGTTGTTGGCTATGTTTAGCCGCTCTTTCGAGGCAGGTGATCTGTGGGCTTGCCACTCTCGCCGAAGCCTTCTTTTATCGCGTAGCAGCACTTCAATGTGCCTAGAAACACGACTGGTGTGGGAAAGTTTATTAGCTACTAATATTGGTGTAGAGTGTTTTGCCGCCAGTGACATTGCGGTTACTAATTCTTCAACATAGCTATCAATGTCTTCTTTACAATAAGTGTTTGGGAAGCCATCAATATGGGAGCTTACATACTTCCGGTATTTAAGCCAATCTGTTTTGCTAGATGTTAGAAAGTATGGGCGTTCCGAAAGCTGTGGATGATCGCAAAGTTGAAGTAGAATGGGCGAGTGATCAGATGATAGATCTGTTAAGTGTTCTACATTAATCTGTGCTTGCAGCACTCTTCGTGTGATTGCAAAATCAATCAAGTCGGGTTGCTTCTTTGGATCTGTGGGCCAATATGTAGGCTTGCCCGGAGAGATAGAGTCTAGTTTGTTTCGTGGCGTTATTATAGCGTTATATAGTTGTCTTCCTTTTGGGTTGGTAAGTCGAGATCCCCAATGGGTGTGCTTGGCATTGTAGTCACCAGCTGCTATGAATCGGTCACCTAATAGGTTGAAGAATTTTATAAACCTGATTCGGAAATGCAGAAGCGCGGTGGGCAGTATACTGCGGATAGGTTTATGTAGCCGCTCTGAATTTCAATATGAATTGATGTTGCCTGCAGATAAGGTGTAGCAAATGATGGCAACGGATAATGCCTTATGCGATTCTTGATCAGAACGCCAGTACCTCCATGTGCCTTACCATCGGGATGATTAGTCGCGTAGAAGTTATAGCCATTAAGGTGAAAATAATTTTTGTTTGTTAGGTGAGTTTCTGATATGAGCATGGCGTCGATGTCGTGTTGAGCGAGGAATTGCAAGAGCTCGCATTTGTGCTGTGAAATGCCATTTGCATTCCAGAAAGAAATATTTAGGCAACCCATTTAAACAGAATCTATTTTTCACATAACTTAAGTATCTTATATCTGGTTGCATGTTACTTTGCAGTTCTGAAAATCTGACAAATGCAGCTATAAATCACCGTCTCTCCATAGATTTTCATGAACAATACCTTAAACGACGCTTAATTAATGCGTCTATCTTAAACCAAAAATGCATGTGCAGAAATGTTTTTTTTCGACATTTCCTAAATTTTTAAAGTCAAAATTTTATGAAAAAATACCGCAAAAAATGATCAAATTTGAAAGCTTAATATCTTCCAGACGTTAAGCTGCAGCTACAACGTGCCTGGGTCTGATTTATAGCTGATTTATATAGAATATAAAAGAAAGAAATAAATTTAAATAAATAATACAAAAATAGAACCAATAGATACTTTAATACGTTAATATAAAAATAATAATATTTATACAAATTTGTGAACCCTTTGTGACTAACGCATCAACATAAAGTAGCAATAGTGTGGGGTTAGGAATATGGACACACAAATATGAAATAAACTAAACTAAACAGATAATGACGAGGATAATAGAAGTTGGAAAACAAAAAAAAAATTTAAAGGACAAGGAAAACTTAAATATTAAGTGATTCTCTTGAGAAAGAAAAGGAGAACTTATTTAATTGATTTATTGTAGAGTATCACTAAGTAAACGTATACCGATAAGCTGAAAGTGATACGATACAACCGAGAAGGAGTGTTTCCCAGTGTTCCCCATTACGGAATGCCAATTTAAAAATTTTGTACTTGACTTTTACATTGACGCCTAAAAATATGCTTCGAAGTATCTAAACGCTTAATAGTATACATAGGCTGTAGATAGCATGTAGATACAAATTATGCCATTTTAGGGATAGCATGGCTCTGTATTCACTTAACATGCTACTGGATTCACCTATTATGCATTCAATGTTGGATTATTTATAGCTTTTATATTATATTTATTTAGAAATATTTATGTAATTTGTTTTTCTCCCAGCTAGTTTCGTTATATTCTTGGCCATGATGAAATTTTAGCAAGGCGGGGTGTATTCGCTCAACGCGCTGCCAGAGAGGAACACTCTCTGCCGATATGATAGCTATGCATCTCGCTTAACAGTATTTTGTTGATGGAATCAATTGTTCCATTCCATGAACCAAAATCTGCCCTGATGGGCGCTCTTTCGCTCTCTTAGCATGATTCAGCTCCAGCTATGTTAAGAGTTAAGAGTTCAAGATATGAGATTTCAACCATGGTTTTTTTGACTTTTCTTGCGCATGGTTGCTGTTGCTGCTGCGGTTTTTGTTTTCGGATATAATTTTTGTTCGATTCGATTCGTGTGTGCTAATTTATAGTGAAAATACTGCCTTTTGTTGTTTGTTGTGTTTCGTTCTCATCATTACCATCATCGCCGATCTACGCTTTTTTAATTTCCAAACGCGCGCGTCTATCTGTGTTCTCTCTTGCCGTGTCTGTGTGTGTGTGTGCTTGTGTGCATAAAATTCTTTCGTTTTAAGCAAAATTCCCCGCTGGAATAATACATTATTCGACTCGACTGCCGGTTTCCTCACAAAACTTTGACGGTAAGAATTGTATGCCTCGCACTCAGTGCCCTTCTCCAACACCCAACACCCAACACCTTGGAAAATTAGTCATCGCTGTGGTTTATATTCCGCAATTAAAAAAGTGGGGCGGCTGCTGGCGCTGGCTCCTGGTTCCCACCGCACCCAGTCCAGACGCTGTCAAAGAGAGCCTCGCCGCGGAAGCAACAGCCAGCCAGCCTAAGAGAGCGCCCTAATAGCAGAAGAGCGCACACGTGCTATGCGATTAAGGGAAGGGGGCCATGGCCAATCGTGTCGTATCGCTGGGGATAAACAACGGTAAATTGGGAATGCAGGCGGCGTACATACATATGTATGTACATATTCCCCGTTCGCCGTTACATCAACTCCAATTTTACAACGCGTCGTCCAGCCCTAAGCGGCAGCAGCGCTTGCTGTGGCTGTTGCTGTCCGCTGTCCGTCAATCAAGAAAGTTTCACCTGTCCACTGTCCGGCAATGCGGAAGCGTCGCAAAGTGCGGCTGCAGTCGCAGTAGCATTTCTGCAGGTTTCTGCGCGTTCAGCACGCTGATGCGCCAAATACTTGGATCGCACTGCCTGCCCGTTACGAATTGCGAATCTTCGAATTGTGCCCTGACATCAATATTAGCGCTGTCCGGAGTCCGACTGTGCCCAGAGTCCGGAATCTATGCAAACTGAAAGTGCTAACTGAACACTTTGCACCTTGCCCCCACCGTGCCGCAGTACGGATAATTACCGTTGGAGGATGGCGAGATGTGAGAACTAAAAGCCAAGTCGACAGTAATTAGGGTTCCGGGGGCGGGTCCAACTTGGAAAGCAAGTTAAATGAGTGACGACAGACAAGTGGGCTACGTACTACATATGTAACTACATACGTTCATATGTTAAGAGATCAAAATAAAAGACGATAATTCCAGTTTGTT
This sequence comes from Drosophila subsilvestris, assembly GCA_035043285.1. NCBI lineage: Eukaryota > Metazoa > Arthropoda > Insecta > Diptera > Drosophilidae > Drosophila > Drosophila subsilvestris. The sequence goes on along the minus strand of JAWNNB010001730.1, from coordinate 4,129,089 downwards.
TATTGTAAATCAGGTAGATAAGACTTGATGGTTGGGTGTTGGGGTGTGTCCTCGTTGAATCCTCGTCCCATGTACTTCCTATTGGGTCTAAGTGCTCTCAAGTGTATAAAGTTCTCCCGGGAGCAGCACACCGTGAGCGAGAGAGATCTGATCACTGCACGCACACACACATACATACATATGCACATTTATCGTGGCGAATAGAAATTTCATTACGATAGCGTGTCCAAAGTCCAACCGATTTTTGGCTCTGCGAATCCGATCTAGTACGCATACACATACATATGTACATACATTTGTACGTCTATATAAATATTTTATTCTGTTTGCGTGTGTGTGCTGCTAATATATGTTTTAGCAGCGCATGCTTAATAAGCACTTTTCGGCACCAGAACAGTCATTATGCTCAAAGTTCTTTCTTTCAACCAGTTTCTGCTAACAGCGTAAGAGCCTGAGATATGATTCCCAGTACTCTCCATGCCATCGGAGCTGCTCGGTCATTGTACCATATCTGATTTTGTTCCCAGACGACTCAGAGCCATGCGAAGAGCTGCCTGTCATTTGTTTGACCACAAACATTTGAATCACATTGCAGAATCATCAGAACCGAGCATCAGAGCTGACTGCCTCGGCCACCTGTTGCCGTGCTGTTCTGTTCTATGCTTTGCTTTGCTTTGCTGTGCTGTGCTGCCCTGTGAAGCCAAGAGATGCCGTTAGGCGTGGCGTGGCAGATCTGGCGGCGGTTGAAAGTCTTCTTTCATCGGGTTTCCATATTACAGGCCGAGCGATGGCTCTATAAATATGTATAAACACCCTAGCTCTGACTCTGTATGAGAATCAGGCTTTACTTTTATGGCCATGCCTCGAGAAGCGCGCTCCGCTTAAAAGAGCCAACATGTTGCTGATTTGCATAACTTACTATATAGTCGAAGCAACGAGTATGGAAAGCCAAATGCCAGATAATTAGAGACGAGCCCGAGCCCCTTCTTTTGGCATCAATTAAGCAAATTTGCATAAAGGACTTTGCGACTTTGCGCAAAGGATTTCATATGATATCCCCTACAATTATTGTGTATTGGTAAAGCTGAATCTGGTTGTACAGCGATTGGATGATCCATGTGATCCATGTATATTGTTTGCATCCCCACGAACAGCCTAGAAGCTCACGCGATAAGTCGCTCCCCTTTCGACGTTGACTCCATATTTTGTCCCGTGCCCCTGGTCTTCGTCATCTGATTTTGTTTTCTTGGAGCGTTTATCTCGCTTTATGTTGTGTGCTGCTCTTTCGTTTTCCTTTGCCCTTACGATGCCGCCGCCATAAATAATGTGTATGTGTGACCCCGTCTTACCATCCATCCAGACGAGTTTATTTTTGGCAACCTGCCTGGTCGGGCGTTACATAACGCCATCTCTCAATGGTTTCACCACGACTTAGAATGCCGAAACTCCGTCCGGAACTATGAATTTCAATACGAACACATTTCAATTAATATTAACAAGTTTTCGGGGAAGTGCGTTTCCGAGAGTGAAGTTTCCGTCACAGATCTCATTCAGTTGGTCAGTGGTTTTTGTTGCTTCTGCCTTTTGGCCTCTCCGTCAAGCCACTAACCAAATATCAGGGGCTGCTCTTCAGCTGTGGCTGGGGCTGGAGCTGGGCGGGCGTGACCGGCTGTGGGCCAGATACTTGCGCTTTCATTTCAACATTACCCTCCCATCAGTGCTTCGGGAGTAGATTCAAGCGGCTTAACCAACTGATCGGGGCCGCCTTTATTTGACTTTTGAGACGAGTGGAATGCCAAGTATTTCCCTGCAGTATATGTATGTACCTCCAAGTAGAGATGGACATGGGCTCTATATTTCCCTGGGGCTCGTGCTGCATTCGTGCTAAATATCGTGAGTGCAAAAAAGGTTTAAATAAATAAAAAAGAGGCACCAAAAAGTACGCAAATGCTGATTATAATTTATGGAGCATTTATGGAGCTGCTGACGCACCTTCCCTAAATATTGGTCATCGGGTAACATTTCCAATACTTTCTTATTCTTAAGAAAATCTATAGTTTTCATATGCACTCATTTTTAATGGCCTTCTCTGATCTGGCACTCGAATATATGTAAAATGTACATACATCTCTTTTGTTTTTATACCCAAAAGCCCAAAAGCTCGCGGCGCATAGAAGATAATTATTTCCGATCCTATAAAGAATACATTGCACGTAGCATATATCCAGAAACCTCACACGGGTCGGATCCCATTGAAACGATCGATCGCTTGTCACGGAAATATTTGCATTTGTATGTACATATACTCGTATCGAACAGCGAGGTTCGACGATCCGCATGAAAAGAGTATCTAACGCTCGACCTCCAAGAACTAGAGTTTTTTCATTTCGATTCAACTCTCTTTCAGGAGATTTTTTATCAGTTTTGTTTGTTTTTTCTCTCTTCTGAATCTTGGCCATGCGACTGATTGGGAACAATATTCACTTACCACTGCGCCCTGTTCTGAAATGATTCGTATATTAAAACAATGGATGTTTCGCCCCGAATTACATACATTAATCAGTGGGAGTGGACTACATACATACATACATATATAGTCTCCCCAGGAAAATGTAAATCGAGTATCGAGTTGAATTTCAGCAACTCAAATAGTTAATCAGGTAAAAGTGCATTGACACTAGCCAGCAAACTCTTCACACAGTGATAATATCAGCGGGGCGCAGCTTACATACATATCGCTTATTCATAAGTCAGTGATCTCAAAAGCCCTGCCCACTCCAGGTGCTCATCTCTAGCGAAATCGACACTTGCGCCAATTCCGCGCGCATCCGAAAATTAATTGGCTCTTGTGTTGCTGCTCGCATTTTGGCCGGGCTCTTGTACGTGCTGACGCTGCTTGGTCAGTTGGACAGGTGTTTTCATCGACCTCCATTTACATACTTACATATGTATGTATGTATACATATATGTATACATCCAGTATACCTGGACTTGTGTGCGTGTAAACATATGTACATAGTTATGGATGTGGTCGACTCATTCATAAATAAAATAATAAAAACGCCGAACAAATTTACTCGATCCATGTTCCATATCCACGGGTCATGTGCGGATCGATGGTCAGATGGTAGAGGGGCAGAAGGGTGTGGGAATCATCATCGTTTGCCCATGCAATCAGCGCCAACTAGCGTTAATGAGATGAGCCCACTCACGCACATACTCTTATGTATGTATGTATGTATGTATGTATGTATGTATGTATGTATGTACATATGTACAGTGCTAGCTCGATAGCATAATACCAAACGGTTCCAAAGTGAAACAAGTACGAGACTTGGTGGAGATGTGATGGAGATCTGAATACTGTAATCAGCTTCGCCTAAATCCATATATTGTATTCACATATGTACATATGTACATATCTATGTTTCGCACATAAATAATCCCCGCAAGAGTATGCCAAATGTAAATATTTTGCATATATGTAAATGTGATGAAATGTATTTATTTGCTAGGAGAGATACAAATATGTAGTCTGATGTGATCTGTGTCAACGTTGATTTGCATAGCGACCTGTGGTGTTGCTCTCGTATGACTTTGACCGTGACTATCCGCCCAAGGGGCATTTCACTGTACACATTTATACATTTATACATCTACATATGTATGTATAGGTATACGTATACCCTATGTATGTTTTTGTTTTTGTTTTTGTAGTATCGAAAGATGTCTTTAGCTGCTGCGCAACTTGACCATGAAATTCATTTGGGGGGGGCTACGTGCTACTATTTCCGTTTTGTAAGAAAGTTAATTTGCGTTGCGTCTTGAGTATTAAGTACGAGTATTGAGCGTTGGATTTTTGATTTGTGCAATGTGTCCCCCGCCCCCACTTGTTTGACTTTGACCCGTTTCGCGTATTATTTTCAAATTTCGAGCAATTTCATATGTATATGTATGTATGTATGTATGTATATATGTACTCGCATTCGCACACCCACTACTAGCACAGTAGTTGTTACGCTGTTGGTTGGTTGGTTGGGGGGGGGGGGTCAAGGTAAAGCTAACGATTCTGAACCGTGCTATTCAGGGGAATTTTAAGGTGTTATTTGTTCGATTTACTGATTTGATTGCTTCCCAGCGCTTCTCGGGTCTCTGTTCTCTGTTCTCGCTTCTCGGCTCTCAGTTCTGTTTACTTTGAAAATGGAACTGACGGACTCTGCCCGTGCTGTGTCCAAAGGTGCGACGTGTAGGTACATACATATGTACATATATTTATATTTGTCCCCGAATGGAGTTAATTGATGGATTGTTGGCTTAAGTTATCGCACAACTCTAAGATTTCCTCTCCACGTTTGAGGAACGTTTCCATATCAGTGGAGTACATCTCGGCGGATGCCCTCTGCGTTGGGGCAACCCACACGGGCACGGGATCTCCGATCCAAAGGTTCCCTTGCAGTCGACCTTTAGTTTGTTTATCAATTTGTCCATAGACATTGTCTCAGCGACACATGCCTACAAGATGATGGAAAAAGGCGGAAAACGACAATCTCAAGTATTCGGCAATGCAAATAGAGGTACAGGTACAGTGTCACGCCCCCCCCCCCCCCCCCCACGCCTCATGGGCTGGAGTTCGAGACGGAATTGGGTTCGTGCCACCAAGGGTCACATTTGCATTTCATTATGAAACAGAACAGAAACGAATCATTGTCATCGAACGAAAAGAAAATGGATACGGAGGCAGACGTAGAGGCAGTGGCAGAGGCGAGGAGAATACTAAAGCGTATTTCCAGTTGGCCAAGTTTTGGCCGGCGGGCCGGTTCACTGACTGACCGACCGAGTCAAGTCAACAAATTAGGCCTCAAGTATGGAAGTATGCAGGTAACGGTTCCTCGACTTTGAGCTGCAACCAAAACAAAACCATCAGCTGTCTCTCTTACTCTCTCTCTCTCTCTCGCTCGCACACTCAATTCTATTCAATGCACGAGTATGAGCGCACGCGGCGGCACAGACTGGTCTCGTCTCGTCTCGTCTCGGGTCTCTGGTCTCGTATGGGCAGGGGGGAATTTCCGCACACTTGTTGCATGTGGCACAGTTTTGCAAGCAGCGGCACTGCTTCCGAGTGGCGTCTGCCACCCCACTACCCTACTACCCCACTCTCTGGACAGCGGGCAGCTCAGCTTAGCTCTCCGCTTTGCTCACACACACACAGCACACAAGCAGACACAGCCGCAGCCGCAGCCGCAGACAAAGACTCAGAAATGGCCGGAAAGCGAAAGTGGTTTTGGCAGCAGCTCAGAGGCAGACCAGACCGTTGGCCAAACGAATGCATAGAAATGGCGAGCCAACAGCCAGCAAGCAAGCAAGCGCAGTTACATCAGCCACAGAGGATGGCGACTTGCGGCAGGGCAGTAACAGAAGCAGAAGCAGAAACAGAAACAGAAACATCACCGCTCCAACATCAACATCAACATGAACATCTCTCTCCATGCTTTTGCTCTCTCCGTGCATCTCTGTACATAATTTGCAATGCAAGCTCAAGTTGGACACGGACCAGCAGCAGCGGGACTTTAGTTTGATTTCTGGCACGCTGGCCATCGGTTCAAGTAGCGGGTCGGGTTGACGTTGAGCTGTCCGTGTCGTGTCTCGTCCACTCACGCGACTCACGACCGGACGACGTCTTTGATAAGCCTGGGCCCGAACGAAGTACTACATACATAAATAATTATAATTATAACGATATTCGGTTCTCACTTCTCTCTCTCCCGAAACTCATCTCTCTCGCTCTTGCTCTCGCTCTCGCTCGCGCTCTGTGTCTCTCTTGGGCTCTCCCTTCAGGGAGCGCGCTCTCCCAGTTGGTACTTGGTACTTGGCATGAATCACCGTTAAGCCGTATAATCGCTTTACTCGTGCGCGCACTGATCGATTCAGCTTCGTCGTATCGTTGTCGTTGCCCGTTGTCGTTGCTATTGTCGTTTTTGTCGCCATTGCCCGCCCGCCTGATAAGGTTCAGACGCACATCAAACCAGGCGTCAGTTGGCTTAAAAGCGTCCAAGGCAGAGCATCGGGCCACAACCGGAACAACCGATCAGCAACAAACTGTTGCCAAATAATACCAAAATAATATCCAAACAATACTACGGCCCAAGAAGACTGTGAGTGTGAGTGTGAGTGTCGGCGACTGTCGAGTGCGTGTGATTAGATAATCGGCGTAAGCCCGCCCATAAATAGTCCACACATACATACACAGCACATACATATTGTATGTATGTATGTGTGTTCGTAATTAAAGGGACAAAAACCAAAATTGAAACCAACAATCAAAAAAAACAAAGACAGTGCCAAAATATAAAAAAGAAACACAAAATCCCACAAAGCAGAGCGAAACCTTCAGGGCCTCTCCTCCCTTCGAAAAATAGGGGGAGGTAGCAGGTGCGTGGCCAAAACTAGTGGACTTAGGCCGCTCGAGCAGCGCAGCCCGTGTTTCGGTCTTGCAATCCACCATTGTATAATCGTGCGCCCCAAGTGCGCCCCAAACGTGACGCGACTTTTGAGTGCACACCACACACATATCAAATGGTGTGCGTAGATAACAGAAATACGGCCAGAAGCTAATTTGTATGATCTCCATGCGGCGATCGGTAGTAGTCGGGCGGGCCTTGGTGCAGACTGTGAAGAGTGGTCAGTCCTAGTGTGGCCTATGCCTTATCGCCCAAATCCAATTAGCCAATGAGCCAATCAGATGCCTGATGCCCAGGGAACGGACACCACAAAAATATACATACATATGTAGCTCTGCAGATTGATAAGCACAGGTGGGGCGGGGGGAATGGTAATGTGTCGCCGATTGAGGCCAGTGCCGAGTGTACTTCAAGGAAATTGCTTTCCTATCGCTGCAGATTAAAAGTCTGCCATGTGACTCACTTATCGATACGCCTGTGGGGGCGCAGTGTGCCTGCGAAAGTGAAACAGTAGAAGAAGTCCCTGGCCTATCGTCCCGTAATGCGTCATTGGCCCTGCCACCCCACCCAGGCCCCACTTCCATACATAAATACGTTAATATATGTACATACATACATAAATATGTATGTAAATGACCTGTATTGGCGCTCTTCTGCATCGATTTTCCACTTAATTAGGCTTCTAAGCGAACGATTACAATGGAAAACATGGACAGCGCCATATAATCTCCATACCCCACAAGCCCCCAAGGGTGAATGGCGATAAAATCAACAAACTCATCAAACTATTTGCGCTGCTTTTGTTGTTGTTGTTTCTGCTGCTTGTGCTGCTTCTGCTGCTGCTGTTGGTCGTGGGGCGTGGGGCGGAGCTGCTCTAATTGATTTATAAAATGCAACCACTCCACCACGGTGACTGCAACATCGTGTAAACATCACAAACAGTGGCGTGCAGGCCATCCCCCATCATTCAACTGCCACTCTGCCAATCTCTCAGCGATTACGTAGCCGTAGCCCATCTCTAGGTTGCAATGGGGACGACGGGGATGGCGATGGGGATGGATTGTCGAGCTGCCACAGCCGGAAGAGCAACAGGCTGCTCATTGATGGCTCATTGATTGTTTACCTGGGCGCAAGCGATGACGACGCCACAGCACATGTTGTACCTGTACCTGTAGCTGTACATGCACCCGCGACCGCGACCCCCGACTTGTTTGCGGATTTTGTTTGCTTCACTTTGCGTTCCGTATCTTGTGTCTTGTATCTTCTTGGCACTTTGGCACCTTGGCACCCTGGCACCCTGGCACCTTGGCAGCGAGTCAATTACATAAGCGGGAGCGTTCCTCCCTTTTCCTGCCTCTGTCTTTTTCTGTTTGCCATGACAATTCGAACGAACCCGCAACACCTCCCTGTGACTGCCTGTCTATAATAGTTTGGGGCCAATGCCCATCCCATCCCATCCCATTCCATCCCATCCCTCAAACGAGGGATCGTGTCATCGTATTTCGTAATTTATCCAAAACAAAACAAAATACGAATAGAAATATGCGACCAAAAACAGCGGCTGAATGTCGTCGCACCTCGGATGCTGCACGCCTTCGGGCTTGCCTCGAGCGGAGGGGAGGCCAGGCGGCCGACCCACAAAGCGTGCCACTGAACCACTACACAGCCCCCAGGCCCAGCCACGCCAATTGCGACAGCCGCGAAATCGGCGATGGCGATGGCGGTGGCTGAGGAAACGAAAACTGTAATAAAAGCGGCACATTTTTGTCAACGGTTATTGAGCCAGTTGCTCAACGCTTACGTCGTCATCGACATAGCCATCTCCATGGCCAATTTATTGTTCATGACATTCAAAAACAGCAACCTGAAGTGGCCGCAACCGCGACCCGACCCGGTCGTTCAAATGCCTTTGACGCAGCAGCGCGGACGAATGCGAGTGCGAGGGCGAGGGCGAGAGCGACGTAGCCCGTGGGCGGTAAGGCCGTTCGTGCAAGTGCGGGAAAAGCGAAACCTTAACTCAACGGAGATATACTCGTACTTGCCGGCAGGCAGAGAACCCTCTGGGATTAAAGTGGCGATCGCGATACGATCAGGAATTTGCTTTCACTGAGCTCAATGCCACACAAAAACAATTGATATTCATAAGACAGGTGGCCTGACAGAGAACCTGAATCGGTGCTTGAACTCGCTGAACCTGAACAGCAGTTCGAGCGATCGGTGCGGAGCGGTGCGGTGCGCAGGGCCCACTGTGCTGGAATCCGGCTGGGACATAGTGCAGCCTATGTCTCCGTTCAGTCCAGCCAGTCAGCTCCCGGGTAATTGCTGTCCGCCAGCAAATGGCAAATGGCAAATAGCAAATAGCAAATAGCGCCGTGATCATTTCATTGTGCAATTTCTTCTCGGTGCCGGGGCGAGTAACTGACCAAGCCAAGTCACGCCCCTGATTACCGCCATCACCACGGCTCGCCGCCCTCTTCACACATGTCGGTAATGTAATGTAATGTTTCCCGATTCCAAGTGTTGATTAACGGGCAGATTGTTAATTGCATGCATTTTGCAATTTATTGTGTGTACTACTGGTCTCTAATGCATCGCCAATTAACTTGTCGTGAGCTCCCCCTCCCATCCCCGTGCTCTTGCTTGGTTCGTGTCCGAGCCCAGAGCACTGGACAGAGCACTGGACAGAGGAATGGACGGGTAGAGGGAGAGGGAGAGATGATCTGCCGCTTTGCAGTGAGGTTCAATGTCATTGTTAAGCGTGTCCGGCATACCAAATGCCCTGCGATCTTTTCCTGTTCCTGTTGAATGCGATCTTGCTGTCGCTTTTTGGCTGCAACTTAATTAACATTAATTTGAATTCCTTTTCAGCTTTTTTACACCAAAATCAGGGACTTTGTCAGACCACTTTGTTAGCGGAAGGACACCGGACAGGAGCTCAACATCAGAATGGCGATCATACTGCAGGAGGCCCAGGAGTGGTACAGGGATCTCATGGACAACAAGAGCGGTAAGTACGGAAATGGATTCGGATATTGAAACTGAAAGTGACCCGTGAATATGGCAGATCCCCGTGTGCAAGACTTCTTTCTGCTGTCGTCGCCACTGCCGACCCTCGGCATGTGCATATTCTATGCGTACTTCAGCACATCCCTGGGACCAAGGCTCATGGCCAAGCGGAAGCCAATGGAACTGCGGTCGGTGCTAGTCATTTACAATGCGATACAGACGATATTCAGCGCGTGGATCTGCTATGAGGTAAGAAACAATTTCCAAAGTCTCAGCCAATTCTAATCTCTTGTCGTTGCAGTACTTAATGAGCGGCTGGTGGGGCCACTACAGCTTCAAGTGCCAGCCAGTTGACTACGGCAACAGTCCCCTGGCGCTGCGGGTGAGTGCCACTGCGAGATAAGCCACCAAGTAGAAACCATGTAGGAACTCACTCCCTTCTCCCTTCTCCCTTCTCCCTCCTCCCTTGCAGATGGTCAACATTTGCTGGTGGTACTACATATCGAAATTCACCGAGTTCTTCGACACACTCTTCTTCATTCTGCGGAAGAAGAACGAGCACGTATCCACACTCCATGTCATTCATCATGGCTGCATGCCGTTCTCGGTCTGGATGGGTCTTAAGTTTGCCCCAGGTGCGTATCCCTTCAGATCAGATCAGATCAGACGCATAATATCCTATATCCTATATCCTATCCTATGTAGGTGGACACAGCACTTTCTTCGCCCTGCTCAACGCCTTTGTGCACATTGTGATGTATTTCTACTACATGATCGCAGCCATGGGCCCCAAGTACCAGAAGTTCATCTGGTGGAAGAAGTACCTGACCACCTTCCAAATGGTAATCCAAACTCCTGCCACATATCCCACAGCACTCTAACGCTCTCTCTCTCTCTCTCAGGTTCAGTTCGTGGCCATCTTCACGCACCAGTTCCAGCTGCTGTTCCGCGACTGCGACTACCCCAAGGGCTTCATGGTCTGGATTGGCCTGCACGGCGTCATGTTCCTGTTTCTGTTCTCCGACTTCTACAAAGCCAAATATTTGAATGCCGCCCGTCGTCGCCGGCAGGCTGTCAAGGCCAATGGTCATGCGACTGCCAATGGCCATGGCCTGCACACAAACGGCCACAGCAAGCACTTGGGCAACGGCGATGCACCACTGACCGCCAACGGCAGCAACAAGGGGGCCTGCATGGTAGGTGTCACATTGTTGCGTTACATCGCCAACGGCACCCGTTCCAGGGCGGGTGGTTTAATGCGCAGTTGGCTGACCTTTAGATCAAGTGCCCTTGAATCTTATTAGCCGTGGCTGAGCAAACACATTTACTTGGCCCACCTATCCAGAGAGGCCCATCGACTCGACTCGACTCGACCGGGCTGGCCTGGTGTTGAAGCAAGCCTGGGCGTTCAGTGTTAGAGGAGAGTCGAGTCGAGGCGAGTCGGTGTGGCTAGTGGGCAGTTGTTGTATCATCAATTTTGTTGATCAACTTAAAAATTCTAACTAGCTAAGTTAAGCAAACAGCCACAGCCGCAGCCTCAGTCGCAGCCGCAGCACTTGCAAACTCTCAGCGCTGGCGGGGGACGTTTCAATTAGCGCTCACATGTGAAGCCGGATGCGAAGGCCCGAGCCCAAGCCCAAGCCCAAGCATAGGCATAGGCATTGGCACAGGCAGAAGCCGAGGCAGAGACACAGAGACACACAGACAGACAGGCAGCTTCCAAGCCAAGCGCAGATGAAATGAACCTTAGCTCGGGGCACACACGTGTTTCGCCGTCGGTTGAACGCAGTCCACAGTCTGAACTTGAAGTAATTTTTGCATTTTTGTGTTCTCTTTGCAGCCCGTGCTGGAGGATGAGTATGTGACGAGGAACGGGAATGGGAACGGGAACGGGCATGCCGGTGGTGGCTTCTTCAAGGAAGGCGCGCTGTCCAGCAACGAGTCCATCCTGAATCCGGACAGCAGTAGCTCTAGTCTGCACCAGCGCAAAGTCAAATAACTACTACTAAGATTAACTACGATGATATTCATTATGTTTACTGTTAAGTGTTAGCGTGTAACCGAACCAGATTGAAGTGCAAGAAGCAGCTGCAGTATGACCATTGGAACCGGCAACCTGGCAAGGAACCTTCAACCGGGAGGGAGAACCATTCGCTTTATGAACTGTTCTTTTATTTTAACTTATAAAACAAATACGTTTAATACACACAAATCAATTCACCTCGGAATCTATCCCGTCCTGTCCTGTCCTGTCCCCTACCCCATCCGAACCCCAATCGAACATTTCATAAACGTTTTCTATTGTGGCACAAGTTTACAAGACCCTCAACCCACCCTCCTCACGATCCCATAACAGACGCAGACACATACTCTACACTCGACACTCGATAGATAGAGATAGAGATAGAGAGAGAAACATACATATATATTTTGGAATGATATTTGTAGCCGCATTGAAACTACCGACAGAACAGATCCAGATTATACATACAACCCAAAACAAATGCCACCAACACTATGCATATATACAGATACAGATACAGATACATATATATTGTATACTCATACGGGCGATAGACTCACTCTAGTTGTAGAATTTTTTACGGGCAATTTTTGATATCAGTCGAGACGTAATCCTAACGATAAACGATAACTAAACTGTGCTTAGGTCGTCTGCTTTACACTTAAAGAACACGTTAAACTATTTGTAGCTTGTTTTTGTATATTGAGGAGGAACCAAGGAGAGGGGAGAGGGGAGAACAGTAGTTTGTTTGTTGCAATACTTTGTAAAGGTCTTATAGTAAAACTTATGTATACCGATAAGTGAAGTGAAGTGCTTGAAGTGAGTGTAGTTAGCTAGCCAATTGCAAAATGAAACCCACACACACAATCCCTAGCCTATGTGTAGCACAAGAGCTAACTAAACAATCAAACAGATAGTTAGATAGACAGACAAACGGACAGACAAACGGACAGACAGACGGACAGACCATGGAGATAAAGCTTTTAGATTATAAGTGCAAAACGGCTTAAGGAGCAGACAATCAGTTTTTGGCTGGAGTGTGTGAACCAAGAACAAAACTTGAACTCATTTGGTGTGGCTTATACTCTTATGTATGTATGTATGTATGTATGTGTAGACTTTATATAACTACTTATTGTATTAAATTCCCCCAAGTCCCACACTTTTCGGTTTTCGGTTTCACGTTGGAAGAGAGCGGAGCGGTTAGTGTTCGAGAATATCTATTCGCATGTGTAACTGTTCCAACTGTCTGTTAATCTGTATTGGTTTCATTATTAAGTTATGTGGTTTAAGCTGACAAGTTCAAAAACAATGGAAAACCTGAATAAAGCTTATTAATTTATATTAAAATGGTAAAATCCATCAACATCTTTTACTCCACTGTGGGGAACAGTAATTAAATGGTTTGTTTTAACTTCCAGCAATGTTCGAGAGAAGAAGAAACTCATCAAAGAGTCTCCCACGCCTTGTAAACTAAATTTAAACACACAAAATCGAAAGAATCGAGTCGTAATGTTGCCTACTTTTAGGGTGGAATAAACCGCCAAAAAATTTAAATTTAAATTTAAATTTCATTAAATTTAAGAGGATACTAAGATTTAGTCTTTCCCTTCCCTCATCCTTGCCTTGCTGATTGTGGCTCCCATTGCCATATTCCATGACTCTCACTTTGTGATCCGTTGGGGGATGTCCAGTTCTCCGAGGAGGAGGAGGGCTGTGTTACGTATCCAATCCAACAATGATCTTAGCCGCTTGAATGGAAATATAAATAGAAATGCCACCTGACCGATAGGGGGAAAACATCTCAGGATGATGTAACTACGGGGGATAAGCAAATTTACTTGGCCACGACGATCAACGACAAAGTTTAAGTGGTCGTTAGGAATCAATCATAAACGATGGATAATTATCCACACTCACACTCCCAGTGGGGATGATAGATCGTGGGGAATCGTGCATCCACATTCATCCATCCATTCGAGCTGGAAAAGTTTTGCATGCCCCACTTGGCACCCGAAATAGATCATCAGCTGCAAGTTGCTGCTGACCAACGGCAGCGCCTCCAATGTCGTCGGCCAACGCTTGGCTGGGCAATATTCAAAGAGCGGGCAACGATTGTGGGGCAAACGTTAATAACAATGAAATGTTTGCCATTGGCTAAACATCGAAATTAGCAATTACTTAATTGACTAATTATTGGCAAACAAAAACAGTTCAACGAGCGACTGGCTGGCAGGGCTCTGTGTGTCCGGTGTGTCCGGTCGATGGGTGGCAGCAGCTGCGCGCTTGGATGGTAAATATTTGACACCCCTTGACCTTGTCAAAGTGCAGGCGCAAGCCGAGATTGGAGATCCGGCGGCCTAGTGTGTTAGCCAAGTTTACATAACTAAATGCATCGGGATGAGATGAGGATGAGGCTGAGGCTGAGATGGGGATGAGGATGAGGAGCCGCTCTTGACGGCAATGATGTATAGAGATGTCTAGAGCTGGGGCTTGCCTCGAGGGCACTACTTACTTCAAGTCGATTGTTGTGTAATTTCCACTGCTAGTCGGCAGTCGGCGGCGCGCGCTCAATTGAGTTAATCAAACACTTGAAAAACTCGTCAGTGCTCTTTAAACTTGCCACCCAATGCATTTAAGTGAATTCATTTTAATCCAGTTCTAGGCTTCAGTCCACTACCAACCAGCGCGAAATACCGTTGCATGCCAATTGTTCTTCATTGCCAAATCGATTAGTTACGAGTATTACCAAATCCAATATCCCATGGAACTTCAAGTCGAACTTCTACAACTCGAGGCACCTTCTATTGAAAAAAGTATGCATAGGAATAACGTATAATTCGACACTTAAACAAACTTCTTGAAGCATTTTTGGCCAAGTAAAATATGTACACAGATCTGATCTACAGGCGTTATTTGGTCTGTCCTTTATTTGTGGCTGTAAAGACTCAAGTCCATTCAAACAGAAGACTACGCATCATCCAGGCTGCAGATGCTGATCAGGAATACTATATACCATACCCACTATAGGTAACTTGTACCCAACGGGTAAGTATCGAGTAAGTATAATTATCGAATATAGAATGGGGGGCGTGGGGACACATATTTTGTTAATTCGAATAAGTGTTGGCTCCTACACTGGCATCAGTCGGACAACAGGGGCCGATTACCCATCTAATCTACCCGTAACGCTGTTTATTTCCGATCGCCGATACGAATTCCGAAACCCTTGGACATTGCACATGTCGAAAGCTTCCGATCGGAGCATTCCAAAGAATACATTCCTCAGGTGGGCGAAACCAGTAAATGCACAACTGCGATGTATCCCCTTGAACCTTGGATGTTCCGCTGACATCAACAACAGGAGCACGTCGTTCAGGGGTTTGGGTTTGGGTTCAGGTTCGAGTTCGAGTTCGAGTTCGGGTCGGAGTCGGAGTTCGAGTCGGGTCCAGGCCAGGCCAGGCCAGGCCGGATGGGGCTAGGGGCCAGGGCAATTAGATTGTTTGCTCTGCTCCATGCACTCGACTCGACGCAGAACAGCGGAAAGTTTTCTCGCTGCATTTGTCACCGACCTGCCTGTACTGACCGTAAAGTTTCCATAGCCAGAAGCTTTGCAGTTCTGCGCTTGCGCCTGCGCTCTGCCGATGTCGATGTCGATGCTGGCTAAGCTGACGGCGACGTTGGCGCCGACGCCGACGCGAAATCGGACTCGGACTCGGACAACGACAGAGACGTCGATGGCAGGCAGGCAGGCAGGCAGCGTCCCCACTTTTCGCGTTTAATCAGCCCCACATCGCGAGCGAAACTCAGTTTTCATTCAGAAGTCAAGCGCGCTAATCGTCGTCGGCTCCCCGTCTCGATCGTGTGGGCCACTGCAAGCAGTTGCGAAAATAATCAGTTTTACAAAGTTCTTTGGCAACAATTTGGGAAATAGTTCGGGCCGCGTGCAATTTTTGTGTTGTGGTTTTTGCAGTTTTCAGTTTTCAGTTTTTGGTTTTCGGTTTTTGGTTTCCAGCGATTTACCAAGAGCCGTTCGTCGTTCGTTCGTTCGTTCGTTCGCTCCCCGCCGTTCCCCGTGCTCTGGCTCGCCTTGCCTTGCTGTTGCCGCTTTACAGAGAGTTGTTGGTAAGTTAGTAAGCTAAGCCTTGCCTGGCTGGCCTGCCTCCACATGTGTTTTGCCTGCTCTTTTGCAACTGTTCGTGGGTCCGTTCACAATAACCATTTTGGACACCACCACCAATCCACCTCTGCCCGCTTCCCCCTCCCCGACATACCACTCCATCTAGCTAATCGATTAAACTGGCCAATCGACTATCATTATCCGAGCGCGAGCTGTGTGGCAACCCTGACGCTTTGACACTTGCACCTCGCACCCGAGACAAAAAGGCACAGTAAAGAGATCACAGAAGAGATCTTACGTGGTCTCCACGTACACATGGGCTATCTAACAGACCTCTCTGAGAGCAGTGGATCAGCTGATTTTTGTTTTTATTACTTTACTTACTTTACCCACAAGAAACGATATTATCAGTATTTATTACAATTTGATTGCTGTGTGCAGAGTGCAGAGAGCTTTGAGAGCAAGCTTTCCCTTACACCCGCTACAAAGCTCCCTTACTTCGACCAAATTCCATCTGCTCTGCTTTGCTCTCTGCTCTCCGCAATTAGCACGCCCTTGGTGTAAATAATTGCCAGAAAACATAGCCCTCTCCTCCTGCTGGATGGAGCATCTTAATGTACTCGTAAATATTAATGCGCTGCGAGATGCGAGGTAAAAAGATGAACAGCGCAAAAACTTCCCCATTAAACCTGTGTGTCGTGCCTCGCCTTGGGCCGAGCCCGAGCCCGGGCCTGGCCTTGGACTTGACTCGCTGCCGGATCGGCCACTGGGCCGTGCCCGTCTCCACTTGACGTGACAGACCGAAGAGTCTCTCTTGTGGTGAGAAGTGCATGTATCCAACAGTTTCCTTGGGGTTCTCCCCTGCCAATCGTTCGTATCAGCATCAGAATCAGAATCAAGTTGTAAACGACTTTGGGGAACAACTTTCGAGGCATATTTAATGGCCTCCTCATTACTTCTCATAGCGATAGGGCTCATGTGATGGATGCTGATGGACCCACTAGTTCGATGCTCACTTCCGCGTTGCCAATTAGTTGAACAGGTTAATGGATGGAAACGCCCGGGATATTCCTGCAATTTCAGTTCCTGCTCCATGCTACCTGCTACCTGCTGACAATTCCTTTGTTCTGACTCAGGGCGGGGACTTCTTGCTTCCCCTACAGATTCCAGTTTCCATATAATTGCCGCTGCTCACGCCCACAAGAATCAGCAAATCATTTCAAATTGTAATTCGTTTTCGGCATTTACATTTATTTATATGCAAACGATTCGCGTTCCTCCGATGTTCTTCTTCGAATGCCACGCACGTAGACCCATTTCAAGCGAATTTACAGGCCTCACTCCCACTCCCCCTTCCTCTTCCACCCGTCTCAGCCAGCCACAGTGGAGACTGGACGGCACTGGAGATCGCACTCGCAGATCTAAGGCTAAAACCCGACGGCGCAGAAGAGAACAGAAGAGAAGCCTCTACTCTGCGGTCAATGTGCCGTCAATCCCAGATCGGCTTAGAGCGACTCATCCAGCAAGCACTATACGGCCTGGGACTGGGAATCCAGCACTATGCTCACTCTCTCTATAAATAATTCAGACATACTCTCCAGAACAGGATCTCTGTTTCCTCACCGCCTGGCAGTCCAGCCCCGCTCCACAGTATTGGTGCGACCTGCTAATTGACAAGCAAGCAGCGCACAACTGTGCTTTTGGGAAGGCAACAAAGACAGAACATAGAACATAGAAGACAGAGCACAGAGCACAGAACACTGGCTAGCAAAATAGAAAGAATAAAGCGCCAGAGTAAGGGAAGCATAAAAGAAGTAAAATCTGCCTCTACTTGAACTGGAAACAAAAGGATCGTAGATCAAATTGGGTGGACTGTAAAGTGTTTAGATTTGCAGAAGTTTTAGAATAGACAGAACTAAGGAAGGAAGGAGTGAAGATCATTTAATTTTGCCTAATAATTACATTCAATGTAGACATTCACTTGGGTTCAAGCTGCGTAACCGACCAAAAATTGAATAATCATTCATTATGGAATCAGACAATAGACTTCCACTAAATACTTCTTACTTGTATTGCCTTCCATTTGTGAACGTCATCGTTAAGGGATTGAACTTTGATCGGAGATTCTTGTGAAATTGTTGGGACTTTGGAGAGGCTACTCGATCGGTCGGTCACCACGTTCAGAGGCGGAATTTTCGTGTTTCTACAGATGTATGTACATACATACGTATATTCGAGTACTTAAGAGTATAAATAAATTATATGCAAATACAAGTAGTCGTACAGATATACAATAATATATATTTATGTACATATACATATACGACTGACTATACACAGGTATGAGTACAATCGTTTCAGTTGGTTCATGGGATTTTGTGGGGTGACTAATAAAAACAATTAACAGAGTTTCGTCTGCCGCTGTCTGCTACGTGTGGGGCATGTCCAAGCAACCAGAAACAGAAACAGAAGCGAGAGATCTCACCGATCTGGACAGATATTGACAGGGCCTGTCTGGGCTCAGAAGGTGCATGTGTGTGGTGGTGGGCCTGTGTGGGCCTGTGTGCGTGTGTGCATGTGAGGAGGAAATTGTGACTCTGACTACGAAATTAGATGAAATTCCCGTCTAAAGTCTCTCTCCGGATCAGCTGGTAGCTCTCTCCTCCCTCACCTCACGCCCTTCCTCTGCTTTCGCTGAACTTCATTTTCTTCATTGGATCCGATCCGTCATCATTTGTCTGTCCCACTTACAGACTTGCAGAGTAATTTCACAAACAAAAAAACAATAACAACAAGCCGAAGACTGCCGAAAGACAATCAATGGGGAGATACATGCATACATACATACATACATACATACATACATACATACTTATGTACATACATACATAGATGAATAGAGATACAAAAGCAAATCACATCACAGTGTATTTGTGTGTGAAGTTGCCTACAGATCTCTGGCCTGTTAATTGCCGTAATTAGTGCGACGAAAAACAACAACAATAACAATAACAACAACCGAAGAGAGTAGCGGAAAATGCAACAAATTAATCATTACAAAATCTTCCATAAACGATTCGACTTCGAGTTTGAGTTTCGAGTTTCGAGTTTTGTGTTTCGGGTTTGCCCATGCTGCGGCTGCGGCTGCGGCTGCGACTCTTCACTCCCCACTCAATGTGTTTGTCAGTCAGTAAGTTATTCCGTTGGCCATTTGGCCAGTTGGTCAGGCTTATAATTAGCTAGACTCCGACGTGATTGGCGCTTTTCGGCCAAATTGTGACGACCATTAGGGCTATGGGCTAAGGGCACCGGAAACCCAGGGCCCCCCCAATGCAATAATCAACAATTATCCCCATCTGCATCGCAACTGAAAACTGAAAATTTGTTGAGGTAACCAACGATTACGATTACGATTACGACTACGATTTGCACGTGATGCCCCCAGAGAACCAGAACTAACCCCAGAATGGGCTGTGACAGGCTTCCAGTATTTTTACAGCCGTTTCTTTACGCCCTGATTATTTCCGCATGGCATGAAAGCGACTTGCAATTTGCAATTTTCATCTGGACCGAGACTGCGAGTCAAAGCCCGAAACGGATTCTGTTTGCTACTCCGGAAGCAACCAGAGAGGAAGGAAGATACTGCCCGAGCCACGTAACCCTGAAGGCCGTGCGATGCGAGCGGGCGAGCACTCCACTCCACTCCACTCCACTCCTCATAAAACCGATCAGACCAGCCTCAAATTAGTGACTAATGTGGCCAAAACAAAAGACAATTGTGTGTACAATTGTACAATTCAGCGCATTTGAGCTGCTTCTTTTTAATGAGTATTTTTTGGTCGTTTGCGCCGTCGCTTTACCCGCTATAAAGCTGTCAACAAAGACAGTCAGCCAGCCAGCCAGCTCCGACTTCTCACCTGAGGATTTTGACATTGAAATGCGGCAGAAGATGGAAATGGAAGTGGAAGTGGAAGTGGAGGTGGAGCTGGAGATGGCTATGAACCACCTTGCGACGTTGATTGAGTTGTCAAAAGGCAGCAACAATGCCAGCAGCAGCAGCAGCACAAAGAAACAGACCCAAAAAGATACATTTTCCCTCCCCCCACATTCCATCGCCACACTCTGCCCCACTCGACATTGTCTTGGCCCAGCCAGAGCCTGCCTATTCCAGTGCGTTGGCCGAATCTCTAAAATACTCATTTGTGGTCTATGGACCGCGAGAGGGGGGCAGAGCACAGCACACGCACATGTGGCTATATAGGTCGCCGGCGGTGGGTTTGCACAGAGATTAGTGGCTATTAGCAGGGCAGCCTTGGGGCGGATGAGGTGAGAAATGTGCCCAAGGGGCGGCCTCGGCTCGCCACTTTTTAACAATTTTAATTGGCATGAAACACTTGTCGCAGCAGCAGCACAGCAGCAGCAGCAGAACAGGTGAGGCACGTTCCCTTCCGACATAGTTGGACCTTAGTACTGAAGTACTGAAGTACTGACCCGCAGCTTCCTGGAGGAGGTACTAATGGAATTAATTCCCCGCTGGCATTCCTCGTAACCGATACTGAATACGAGTACGAGTCGTATGTATGTATATGCATCTGGTATTAGTTGTGCAATTACCCATTACCCAAGGAATTCCATCATGAAAAGGCACTTTTACAGCAACTAATCGATGGTTCTGTGAGTGAGCTACGATTACTGGCATCAGCTATCTAGCTGTTGATTAACAACCCCGCCTGTTGTTTTTAATTGCCGGTTCTATCTTAATTAACGCGTCCGTCCATTGGCTTCCCTTCCGTAATCGCTGCTCCGCCTGGCTCCAAAGTGCATCGCAAGCAAACCAAACCAAACCCTTTCCCTCGCATTAGACAAGCTTTCCAATATTTAACTTTCTGTTAGTTGGGATCGAAGGCAAAGTCACAGTCGGATATTCGAATGTTCAAATGTTCAAATGTTCGGCTGTTCGCTGGCCAAATATTTGCCTTGGAAAAACTCGAGTGCCGCGGCTCAACGGACCCCAAGATGAACTTTGTTTATCCATTGTCTGTTGTTCGAGGTAAATAAGCTACAAATTGCGCCATGTGTGGCGTGGCCCACGGCGAAATCAACTTTCGATCATATTCTCACACTCTACTCTGCATAATGGACAGGCCCAAGAGAATGCTAAACAGATCTCCATCTCCATATCGGAACGGGATGGGATGGGATGGGATGGGACGGGCCCTCCGCAGCACTCTCGAAATAGCTGCTGGGCGCGATTGTTTGGAACAAATAAAGCGGCTAGGAATGGGAGGGGAGTCCCCCCATCCCCCATCCACCATTCTAGCCAAATACGAGCGGCTCTGACGTGATTCCGATTCCCATGGCATCGTCCCATACAATTCCCATGCAAATTTCCTCCTCAATGGCGGAGTACTTCCACCTGACTTGGTGGGCGTTGCACGTGCACAGCTGCTACATTGCTGCAACGCTGCAACGGATCTGTGAAAGGTTAAGTAGGCCCAGCCTAACCCGTTAACGCGATCTCAGCGATCTCAGTGACTGCTGGGACTCGGGGGTACGGGTACGGGTACGGGTACGGGTACGGGTATTAAACCTTTTCTGTTTGCTTGGCAATTGCGAAATTGCAACGCTTGACTGCATTTTATTTCCAGCCTCTAGGTGTTTGCCATGGCTGTCGTCGCACCATCTCCATCCCCATCCCCATCCGCATACCCAGCTGGTCCGATCGCCATCTGACTGGGCGTGGCCCCGGATACGAATTTCTTTCCATACATGCCACATGATCTTCTTCTCATTATCATTGAGTGTAATTTTTAGCCAAATTTCACGCGTTTCCCAGGGTCTAGAATCCGTTCCGAATCATATTTGATGGTTCAACTTTTTATTGCGGCCAATTGCGAGGCCCGCCAGCTTTATGGCCCGTAGAATTGTCAAGTGTGTGACCGGCGGCAAAGGGCCGGGCCGGGCCGTGCCCCGAGAAAGTCATAGTCAGGGCCGCAATCGAGCCTCCATTGGGCCATCGTCATCGCCATCGCCATCCCATCCATCCATCGGTGGGCTGTCACTTTCGGTTGAGTTGGCCCAAAAGCGAGTCCCATGCCGAGTCCCAGTCCCAGTCACAGTGCCAGACCAAGACGACGGATATTTGGCATTTGGGGTATTTGCCAAGCTTAATCATTATCATTACCACACATTAGCTAACTAAGCCTTCAATTTGAAAGGTGAGGTGGCTCTGGGCATTGTCTATTGCGATGCGGTGGCCATTGTGCAATGGCTCAAGTGCCAGCAAAAGCCAGTGCCCTCCCTCCCATTCCCTGCCGCAGTCATCCAAGAGGCAGCGTCAACCCGAGTCCAATTTAAATAGATTTCTTTTTGTCGCTGCCATTGTCTTTGGCGTTGGCTGTTTGGGTTTGGTTTTGGTTTGGTTTTGGTCTCTTTGCTGCATATTTAATTATTTTTATAGTCGGTCGAGTGTCAGTACGATCGGCTGGCGGGTAATAATCGTAGAGAATCTCGTAACGCTCCACCCCTGCTATCGTAATGCGTCTCCCTCCTAATGAGACCCCATCATCGCGTACCATTTGTCTATGGAATGCTGTGGCATATTTGTATCTGAGAACGAATCGCCCCCTCGATTATTACTCAAGTAATTTCAGTTTGAACCTGTTATATGTAGATTTGTTTATAGAAGTGAAAGTTCATGTTTGCTTTAGGGTCAGGAAGTGCTTCAACTCCGGGAACTGTTTTCTATTTGCGATGGGAACAAAAGTTCTAATAGAACCTCCTCAATCTATTTAGATGGCTTCTAGCCTCTAAGCTATCGCCAGCCATAAAGTGCAACTGCCACGCCCAAGAGCAGCTGGGGGCTGTAGGTGGTCGATGATCGGTGCTCGGTGGACGCGTTCGGCTTTACCAAAATCGAATTCCCTACGTGTCTGGGCTGCCAAAAACGTTCGGCTGTCAGCAGCGCCCGCGCCCTTGACTCAATTACTTTGGCCTGACCTGGTCCGTGCTGCATGCTGCTCCGTGGGGCTCCGTGGTGGGGCCGAGGTGGCCGTGGCGCATGCGCAGAATGCATATGATCTTGGCATGCGGCAGCCAGACTTTGGGCAGGCCCAGGTCGAGTCCATCTGGGGAAGGAATACATGCGAGTACGCGACGGGGTCTTTGTCTCATTAGGATTATGATTATGAGGCTGATTAGTTAATTGCGCGGCCGCCCACCATTGTGCAAGGCGATCATTTGTGGCTCTCATTCGTTAATTTAATTCAGCAACAGCAACAGAAACAGAAACAGCAACAGCTGAGCTATAAGCTAATTTTAATTGCCGCTGCGGATGATGATGCTGGGGCAACTAGCTGAAGCTGAAGCTGAAGCTGGTGTTGGAGTGGGAATTGGAATTGGAATTGGAGTCAGAGTCAGAGTCGGTGCAGGCGGCATCGCAATCTCCGGCTTTGATTGCTGTTGTCATCGTAGATGTCGCCGTTACTTGTACTGTTGCTTGACTGTGGCAACGCAGTGTTGCTGCTGCTGTTGCTGCTGCTGTTGATAATGGCATTTCATTTACGAAACTTATTAATCGATTTATATGCGCCGGCACACTGCCACACAGGCGCTCACACACACACACACACACACACACACACACAACACACAGACAGACAGAGTGTTATAGCCCCCCCACATAGCCTGAGGCGACCGCATCGCTGCGGAGAGCTCGGCTCGGGCTCGGTTCGGGATCCGGCGATGCAGGCGGCCTCCCAAGGTGAGATGTAAATTGGTAAATTGTCTTTCTTTGTGGTTGATAAGCCGTTAGCGTTTCGCGATGACACAAGGGCCCGGAGCGGAGCTCGGGAGCTTGGAACTGGGAGCGTCGTGCCATGGCGTGAGCTTGACACGTTTCATTTTGACATTGTCATGCCAAAGACCCAAGAATTTTGGCCACTGGCCAGTGCTAGTGGCAGAGACAGAGTCGGGACAGAGTCCGGAGCCCACCCCTACGCACTTTGTTCGTCTTACGAAATCGTCGCGTTGATTGTCGCCGTCGCCGTCAAAGCTTTTGCGCATGCGTATCCACAATATTGGAATCGATTCGATGCGATTCGATTCGTTCGCTGTCTTCTAGTGGCGCTACGGCGCCTCTGCTTC
This sequence comes from Drosophila subsilvestris, assembly GCA_035043285.1. Lineage (NCBI taxonomy): Eukaryota > Metazoa > Arthropoda > Insecta > Diptera > Drosophilidae > Drosophila > Drosophila subsilvestris. The sequence goes on along the minus strand of JAWNNB010001730.1, from coordinate 4,105,337 downwards.
TTCTTCTTCTTCCTCTTCTTCTTCTGCTTCTTCTTCTGCTGCTGCTGCTGCTGCTGCTGCCTCCATTTTGTTTGCCTTCAAAAGTGCGTTATGGTCGGTCGCTGCCGCCGACTTTTTATTTATTTATTGCTCACTTCTGTTGCGCAATAATGCAATATTAATTGGTTATTTGAAATGGTTTTGTTAGGTTTTGTTACCAGCACGTCTCTCTCTCTCTTTCTCACTGTCTCTTGATGTGTTTTGCGATGCCAAGCCACGCCACGCCATGATACGCCATCCGATCGCATCCGATCAAAACTATCTCCACCAACTGTGTCTTTGTGTGGGGCCCTGAAAGTTGACAAGTTTAGTGCGCAATCAGCCTGATGGTTTATTGGTTATTTTGAAAATCTTGGCATGGAATATAGCAAAGGGAAATGGCAGCAGGCCGGCCTCACAGCTCATCTGCTACTGAATATAATCTGAGGATAATCTTATATAATTACCAACGAAACGGCCAATTCTTTTCTCATAAATAGTTACTCAAATAACATTATACCCATAGTTATTAATATTATTATTATTCGCATTGAAGAGTATCAAATATTTACTCCCGAAGTCAAGTTCAAGCACTGCTTTATTCAGTATTCAGTGCTCGGGATACTCAATAAACAGTAAACAATAATTCATACATTTTATTGAGCTGAGATACAATTTGCATCTCTGCAGAAGATGTTCGAAATATTTAAATATCCTGCACCTGCCTACATTTATCATATGAAATATTTCTATAACCCCAGCTGTATATGTACATACATACGAGTACGTACATATATATGTATGTACATCAATCACCATAAACTCAATTTTTGCAAAAGTTAAGCAATTTCGATGAGGCGATATCTCTGAAAGGGGTAACACGTCATTTCCGGTTAATTTCCGCAGAAAAGAGCAGCAACAAGAGGAGCAGAAAAACAGAAAAACTGAAGAGAAACACACACAAACAAGTAAAAGCTTAACGACTGCCAGATACCCGCTACTCAGAGTTTCTTTCAAGTATAATTTAACATGTGAATGCTGACTGATTGGGGGTACCCATAGCAATACCAATAGCAGATACCCCATAAGATCCACGACAGATCAACTCGGAATCCCATGCTGGCTGTCCTTCTGCCTCTTCCTTACATGTCCTGCCTACAGCATGCCCTGCGATTACAGGGTACACAGAAGCGCACCCAGAAGGACTAACTGAAGCAACTACTGACCCGTGTCCTGTCCGTGTGCATATGTATGTTTGTTTGTGTGTTTTTGGGCAAGGGGTGGCTTTGGGACAAATTGAGAGCATAAGAATAAACTTAAAACAAACAACAACAATCGACTTCAAAGAGAAACGAGAGAGAGAGAGAGAGAGAGAGTAAGTCGGGGCAGGCTTCTCTTCTGCAAGCGACTGACTCCCTCCCCTCCCCACCCCCGATGACATAATGCCCGTCTGTCTGCCGTATGTTTGGACATACGCGAGTATCTACATATGTATGGCCGCTGTTGCAGCTGTATTTGATGTTCTTTTCGGGCTCCACTTCCACTCGAGTCTGCCACTTATTTGGCGGCATGTGCGATTCGGTCGGCAGTTCGCTGTTGGCCCGAAACGAAGCGATGACAACCCTCGTATCGTATCCAATGGATACACGCTGCCTGCCGCAACCAAAGAGAATGCAGAGAAAGAGAGAGAGAGAGAGAGAGTGACAGCGGTAGAGGGTGACACAGCGACAGAGAGCGAGAGCGAGCAGACGTTATCAGCAGCAGCAGCAGCAGAATTGAAGAGCAGCCGGCCTTTTGGCGCTACAAGGCAGCGGCGGCGGCGAATGTATCTGGCAGATACAGAGAGCGCGCCTCGCCGCCTTCAGATTGTATCTCTGTGACTTGTGTGCGCTGGCATTCGCTGTGTGTTTGTGTTGCTGTTGGTTTTGGTGGCTATGTGGTGTGCGCGTGACGCAACGCAACGCAACGCAACGCTCAACGTGTAGCATACTGCCCCCCCAGTGCTTCTTCTTGCACCTCTTGCCATTTGCCATGCGGTGGCAGTGTCTGCTTCTTGCCGCCTGCCATCCACCAGATACAGATACACAGCCAGGCGAGTCGTCGTCGTCGTCACCGTCGTCGTCTGCCGCGAGTCTCGCGCTCTTCCGAGGCGGCTACTCTCTGGCCTGGCCTGGCATCATTCCTCTCTCCTCTCTCCGCTCTCTTGCAGCGGCATTTAGACGGGACGGCCTTTGGGGGTTCGGTCGCTCTTCGCCCGATTCTCCGGCCTCAGTTTAAATTTCGCTTTTCGCTTTGAGTTGTGTCTCGTCCGGTTCGCTTTTTGGGTCAGGCCAGAGCGATTTCCACACACAAAAATTCCTAGGCCGCTGCCCGAGATACAGCCACAAATCAACGAATTCACGAATCCAAAGTAAAGTGTTTTTATTTCTGTTTCAATTCCAATACCAATTCCAGTTGCAGTTGCAGCTTTTTTTATTTCTGATTTCTGACTGATTTCAAGTTTCAAGTGGCTCGGCTCGAGCAGAATAGCTCTAAGAGTGTCCGCGTCGGTAGCGTTCGCACGGTTGTGGCACGGTAGTGGGTTAGCACGTTAGATTCTACTCTACGCGTAGTATAACGTATTCGTATCTGACGGATACCCACGTAACAGACGGCAGTTCAAGTGTCGGTTTCCGCCTTTCGGAAAGTGCCGCCCCGCGCCATGAAAAACACACATTAACGAATGCTAAACGTTGTTTATCTATCTATTCCACTCGATAAATCAAGCGATGTCAAGCGGAATCAGTTAATGATGCCAGCCCTGCCCTGCCCTGCCTCCCTGCCTCCCTTCCCCCTCCCCTGCCTGGTTGTGGATCGGGTGCAGGTCGAGGTGGTTCAATTAGCCTGTCCCATAGTCAAGTCGGTGCCCGGTGCCCGGTGCCCCCGCCCTTGCACAGCTTTTCAACATTAATTGACCCAAGTGTATTAAAACTATCTCTCTCTCTCTCTCTCTTAGACTTTCTATCTCTCTGTCTCTAACGCTGTGGGCTCTCATGCTCTGTGCTCTGGCCTGGCACCTGCAGTTAATCAGTTTCATTACCTTTTCCCCACTCCCCCAGCGACAGATGGGGTCAGCCGATTAATCAAGAGTGATATGAACTGATTAGAAGGGACGCAGCGTAGCTCACGTAGCGTGTAACGCATGTGTGTGTAGCGATACATACATATGTATGACATAATTCCAAGATATTTCCACACTCGCATCACCCAAAAGAAAGAAAGAACTCTCTCTCTCTCTCTCTCTCTCTCTGCATCTGCATCTCTCTGCCTCTGCCTCTTTCTCTGCCTCTGATGCAGAGATGCGCTCTTAGTTAACTGCCCCACAGCGAGCAAAAGAGCGAGCGCCAAAGAGAGGGCCGTCATCCATCAGGTGCTGGCGCCCGACCTGACCCCTCAACAAGTCATCGCTTGGCCCTCAGCCTTGATTCAATTTGTTTGGCGGAAATGTGGCCCCACCGCCTCCGCCACGCCACCTCTAGGAATGCATTGGAATGCATTCCGGCACAGAGCAGCGGGACTGCATCATTTATGTGCGTTCAGTGGAGGGGGAGGGGAGGGGGGGAGTTATCTGAACATTTAAATATTTGCCCAGATTAGTTCAGAAAACCACAGAAAGCATCGAAATTTTCGAAATTATGAAATGGCATTCTGCTACGCGGAGGAAGGGGGGTAGGGGGTGGGGGCTACCCAATAAGCAACCAACAATAAACCATCAACAAAACAACAAAAGCCGCATTAGATGGTTGCGTCAAGAGCGTCCAAACGCGTTTTCAGCTCCATTTCGTCAGGTCAACCTGTTGGCTTGTTTGGGGGGGGGGGGCTTCCTTTTGGCGACACACATTCGGAAACGGCTTGACCATGAATTCGATATTGAATGCAAAAGTCCCAAAATCAAAACCAAAACCATCAACGGTCAAAGAGAAACGTGAAAAGAAAACCTGAAAGACGTGAAAAAACCCAAGAGCTGTGCGTGCATGTAGATATGCATGTATAAGTGCGTGTGTGTATGTGTGTGTGTTTGTGTGTGAAATGCCGTAATAATTAATTGATCGACAAGTGCGGGGACTCGATTTGGTATGCGGGGCATCACCTGCCTCCGAAATCGATCATGATCATGACGCGGGGCCCTTACACCACTCAAAATCGCTGCAGCGGCACCGGCACCGGCAGAGGCAGAGACAATGCTAACAGCAGCGACGCTGCGCAGTTACAACAGCGCCGACAGCATATTCACCTGTTGTTGTTATTATGCCCTTCCCAAGAGGGAGAGCATAATGACTTTGGGCGGATGTTTGGGACGCTGTTCCCTGTGAAAGTATTCCAGTCCGCCCAATCTGCATCATACATGTACATATGTATGTATGCTGTGCCCACGTTTGACCAAAAGTCAGTCTGCTGGTAGGCCATAGGAACGATGGATCTGCTGGGATTTCTCTTTATCGTCGGACCCTAAACTGGCCTGGCCTTTCTTTCTGGTTTTCGGCTGGGCTGGTCCACTGCGAGTCAGATTTCCCAACGCAAGGGAGTGGTGCCGAGTGGTGCTGGTGGGCGGGGAACGGTTCATCTTGAGTCGTGAATAGGCCAAATCAAGTCCCACGAAATACCCAAATCGGGCATCCATCCACACCGTCAAAGGCCTTTCCGACCGCCAATCACAATAGAAATGCAAAGAAATTTATATTAATTCGTAATAGGGCTGGAGCTGGAGCTGAAGCAGAAGTCACAGACAAAGCCAACGTCAGCGTCAACGTCAGCGTCGAAAGCCCGACGACTCTGCTGGCAGCGACTTTGACTTTGCTCTCTCTGTCTCTTGGTTTCGTTTTCTCTGGAACTTCACGCACTTCTCTTGCAATGACTGTGATTCGTGATTCTTATTTCGGATATATGTATGTACATATGCAATGCAAAATGGCCATTACACTGAGATGAGAACCCAATCCAATGAAAGCCCAGCCCTCCACAACTAAACAATTAGATTTATTCTTATTTCGCACCATTGAAACTGTATAATTACTCCGAATTTCAAGCGAGAGTGCGGCGGGAGAGCAGCAGCAGAGAGAGCGCAGTGCTCGATTTCGCGCAACTACTGGCAGCGACGCCAACGATGACAGCGACGCCGGCGACGACAGCAGCGCTACTGGGGTACGGTATGGGGACTGGGCACGTTGCTTTAATATTTCAATACTTTCTCGGCCGCGGACAGCGAAACAACAGAAGTTTGTTTTAAGTCTTGTTTTAAGTCGGTTGCTTTGGCGATAGGTGTATATCAATATATCGCAAACATCCCTGCCAAGTTAGTCGTGCTCCGCTAGTCGTTGTTGACGGTTTTGTGTCTCTCTCGGTCCCGGTCCCGGATCCGCTTCTTCCCTCCGCCACCGCGTCTCCGTCTTACCGCGCGGTCCAAGTCCCCTTTAAGCCTTTAATCCCTACTAATTGGGCAGTGATTGACAGGACTCGGATGCAGTCTGCAACAAAGTAAAGTGATAAGAACGCTGCACAGCGCCCCAGACCCCAGACCCCAGAGCCCAGAGCCCAGAGCCCATGAGTGGAGTGTGTGTCGACGTTCCCCACAACAATCGCCCCAATAATTATCACAACATTCACGACGCGCGGCTCACCAGAGGAGCGCCAGACGGACATTTTCGGCCAATTTTGGCCATCCGCTGTCCGCTGACCGCCGCCGACCGCAGTCCTGTGCTCCAAGCAAGTGCATCAGCAACTCCGAATCCAGGTAAACAACTGAAAAGGATGATCACACACACTGGATGTAAAATTTACATTGTAAATTGTAAATGTAAAATGTATTAGCTGACAGGCAGAGTTTTTACTTGAATTTTGTTGACTCTTTCGGTTTATTCCACTCCATAATAATATGCACAACAGTTTGACCCAACTTTCGCAATTTACATCGAATTAATTATGAATTAATTATCGCCAAATACGCGTATACATACATACATACATACATACATACGTACATGGGTATATATATATGTACATATGTATGTATGTATGTCAGTCAACCTGTTTTGGGTTTCTCTCCGTGGAAGTGATTGAACCTTTTACTGGAATGCTAATTTCATGTTTCTGGGCAACGGGGAACGAGGAACGGGGAATACAAATGAAATGAGTATGTGGCTGTGGCTGTGGCTGTGGCTGAGACTAAAAGCCTAATAACTCAAGTATAATTTCATCTGGCATTTGCGATGTCCCGTCGTTGCACGGTGCATGCCCCCCGTGCCCCCGTGCCCATGCTCCCATCCCGTGCGTGTCGGCCACAGCCACAGCTGCTGGACAAAATGTCAGAGTTTGTGTTTTTATTGGCAAACGGCTGGAGTCCAAGAGCTCTTGACCAGCGGCATCCACAAACGGTTTTCTTATGCGTCCCAACGCGCCTTCCCCTGGCCAATCACTCGCGGCCCGCCCCCACTGATTGTTGACCAAGCAAAGGGTTGCCTCATCCACACTCCCCGCCCATGCTATTGACTTGGGGCAACCAAAAGAATTCACGAAAAATAAAAATCAATAGCCAATAGAAAGGGAAATGGAAATGGAAAGGTGAGCGTGAGCCCCTGACTCCTTAACGCACGTGACACCTTCTCCCTGGCGTGAAATGATGAGCTGGATGATGTTCCCCCCCCCTGGTGTATACCCTCTCTTACTCTCTCTCTCTCTCACTGTCCCTCTGCCAAGCAACAGTGACTGACATAATAGCAGCTACACACATACAGATGTGTGTAAATATGACAACTATACAGGGATGGGGGACTGAGGACAAGAATGAGCCACGCGCCTTTTCGGCGTCATTCATGGCGTGGCGTGGCGTGGCGTGGTGGGCGAGTATTAAACGCGTTTTCCCTCCCGACTGGTTTTCCCTCACTTTTCTGCATGGCCTCTTTGTTTTTTACTTTAGTTTTTTTTTTGCGTTGGTGCCAGGCCGAGCCTTTGGGGGTGCGTCGAGTGAGTCACGCGAGTCAGACGAACGCGGACCCGGACCCGGAACCCGAACCCAGACCAACAGCCAGAGCTCGTGGCCCAGAGGGTTATGCTCTCATGGTCGCGTTTTTCATTCAAGAATCCGCCTCGAGTCTCTGCGCAAGAGCAGAGTGAAGCACTGGGACGCCAAAGAGAAACCGTAGCAATGGACTCGGCATGGGATGGGATGGAATGGAATGGAATGGAGGGTCCAAAGAGTCGACATCACGTGATGATGTACATAGGAGTGTAGGGGTGAAAGGGTCTTCGAATGGGGTGTGCACGGGCTCGAGTGTGACAACGTGGCGCCGGCTAAGCGGCGTGTTGCTGTCTGCGCCACCAATGGGTATGGGTGTATGAGTGTATGGGGGTATGGGGGTATGGATATGGGCAATGGTTGGGGCTGGTGGTGTCGTTTTGGGGTGTCGCCTTACATGCTCATGTGTGCATTGTTGCTTCATGGGTTTGGCTTTTGTGTGGGCTTACATGGGGCTAACAACAACGGCAGCAGCAAGCAACAACGAAATCAGGTCAATGAAATAGCAATATTTGGCACGGCTTAAAGTCGCTGGCTGGCATGGCATGGCATCGCTTTCAGAGCCCTCTTCTAAATGAAGGTGAGCTTACGATTACCTATAGTCGGGCCCATACCCCCCTACCCCTACCCCTACCCCTACCCATCGACGCAACGATGTTAAATCAGGCGAAGGCGAAACAAAGCCATTGCCAGACCTCCCTCTGCCGCCCACTCGGTTCGTGCCAGTTTTCTGCCCCGTTGTCTCTCCATGCTTTGTATTGTCTCTGTATCTCTGTTGACAGCATTTTCCGTTTGCTGTTGGCCGTTGGCTGTTGGCCGTTGGCTGTTGGCTGTTGTCTGTTTGGATGTCTTCTTCTTTTTGTTGCCTTGTTTTGACTTTGGGTTAGTTTAAATTTGGCTTTTCGGTGGCAGTGGCTTAATTTGCTTTCTTGTTGTCGTCGTAGTCGTTGTTGTTGTTTTTGTTGTTGTTGTTGTTGTTGTCATCGTCGTTGCTGTTGTTTGGCAAAGGTGTTTGTACTTCTGTTTGCTTTAGCTGCTTGCTGCCTTGGGCCGCCAAACGCCAAACGCCAACCGCCAAGCCCATCAAATGGGCAAACATTTGTAGTTTCTGTTTACTCCCTGGCTATTGAGTAGTTTCAGCCCATTCCCACTGGATATACACACCACACAGTCAGGCAGGCAAGGGGCACTCACTTGCTGCCACACACGCAAGGAGAGGAGGCACTGTCCTGCCCCTCATTGCCTTTCATTGCGAGTGTACATATGCTGTGCCTGTGGCCTGTCGCTTTCATTAATTATAATTCTATGCGCCCCTTATCTGGCCCTTGTCAGAAGCCCCGAGAAGGGCCCGTTGTAGTGCCATTAGCCGATGCCCTTTCACAGTGCTCCCCGCTACCCACACAATTATCGCCTACACGACCCCCGTGCCCCATCGATGCCCCAAGATGCCATTGAGCTCTATTATTAAACATTTACGATGCACTTGTGTGACGTTCCACGCAGCGTATGAGTAATGCTCCCCCCTCCCCACCCCTAACCATAGGAGGGAATGAGAGATGAGCAAAGAGCGAGAGAGAGAGAGAGACATTGAATGATGTCTGAATACAATAAATCGAATAAAATACTCGTACAGGCACCCACAAGTATCTTGGAGAGATCCCAGCACCAGCACCAGCACCAGTCCAGCCCAGTCCCCTTAAATGCCAAATAAGCCCTGCTATTCAGGGTCTCTATAAGGAGCATTACCTTTCCGGGAGAATGCTGAGTGCCCGCTTAGCTGTCCTTGAACTTTCTTGCTGGCCCATTCCCCGCGAGACATTGCTCACAGCTCCCCCAATGTTGGCTTTATTATCGATCTGCTGTATCGGCCGTCGCAACGGCGATAAGGGGGGCCCAAAGTCTGCGGCGGTAACGCAAATAAAGTGCCAAAACAAAAGACGAATCGAATCGAGAACGACCGACTACAAACAAGATGTAAATGTGCCGATCAAATGCTGACAGAGCAGCTTTTGCTGTTGGTTTATTAACCTCATTCTCATTCTCATTCCCATTCTCATTCCCATTCCCTTGCTTCCATTCGATTCCGAGGCTGCTGTTGCTGCTGCTGCTGTTCTGAGCCCAGCTCTGCTGCTGTTCGGCATATGTATTCATATTCATGGAATACTCGTACTAAAATATAGATATTTGTGCCATTTATTTGACTTGTCTCTGTGCGTGTGTGCGTGCTGGAAGTGGGCTGATAAGGGGGTACAAATTGGCAAGTGGAATAGGCTATTGGTATGGGTAATTGGTATCAGTTTCGGGAAAGCTGTCCCTTGTATTCAGTTGGCTAGTTCATACGAGTATACGAGTGTAATTGTGTGTGTTAATGAAATTAAAAATAAACAGTCAGCAGTGCCACATCACGTGCTGGCAATGGCTAGGCCCACACCGATGTTTATTTATAACAAATTATTAATCTTTTGTCCCGTTTCCTCTCTCGTTGCAGCTCGACAAACCTGCACCGCATCCGCTTCGCACCGCATGCTCTGACCAGACCAAACCACAAGGATAAACAAAATAGAGAGACTTGGAAGGATTGCACTAGCAGCATTGGCAGCAGCAGCAGCAGCAGCAGCAGCAGCAACCTACACAGTAACACAATGGCCTTAATTATGAAATACATCGACACCGTAACCAGGTACCTGGACTCACATGGTGGTAAGTGGGGGGCTATATGTCTGTATATGTACTCTGCTAATTTGTCTAACCTTGATTTTGGGGGAGCTTTGACCAACAATCAACAGCAACAGCAACAGCAGCAACAGCAACTGAGACTCGCTCGCCATGGCTTCTCTTTCTCACAGTTCTCTGCAAAACCGGCAAAAGGTTTGCCAAACGATTAAATAATTTTTGACACCTGCTCTCTAATTGGCCAGAGACCAGGGGCCCAGTACAAGTGTACATACATACATATATGTACATATGTAATTATGTATTTGGAGAGAGGCAGAAACAGGCAGTACAGGGAACAGGCCTCAATCGTTGATTCCCCCACAAATATTGTACATATGTATTTCATTCACCATTTGACCATTGAGTGCCTTATGTACATGCATACATACTCGTATATATTACATATGTACATAAGAATAGGAAGGAGTATATACTAATTCCACATGGTAGGCAATTTCTAGCAGCGTGATACCTGCTCGTTTATGATTTATACACTCGCATGTTACCACTACACCTCATACGAGTCATTTATTAGTTTTAGGGTTGGGGTGGGGTGAGTCCATGCAGCTCTTATCGCGATATTCGATATCTCATTTCGAAATAGAAGAGAGGCCATTAAATAAATGCCGCTGTTATGCCCAGGCCAATTCGAATTCACAGATGGCAAAGCGCGCAATCTACTCGGAAAGTTTCGATAAACGCCAGAGAGATTCCCTTCTGGGATTTTCTTGGATGCCGTTTCCTTCCATGGCCAATCAGTGGATTAATCAAATGAATTTGATTATAAAGTTTCGCTTTATTTGTGGTGTTTCCCCCCACCAATTGAAATGAAATCGGAAACATTTCAGTATCCCAATAGTTGTTTACAATCATTATTAATTGATGATAATTCCCGGACGAACACTCCTCCTCCTCCTCCACATTCTTGGCCAGCTTGGCATAAACAAATTGCCCAACTAATTGCCTTCGAAGTTCGAACTGAATTGAAAATTATGGCATTTAGCGGTGGTTCGACTGTGCATACTCGTGCATGCCTCTCGCACAGATTGCGTACGAATTGGCCGCAATTAAGAGTGTGAAGCTAAGAGTCTGCACGTGTGCCCAGCTCTCTTCATTATCGCTCCACTCTACTCCCCTCCCCTCCACACCACACTCTAAGCACGAAGATCGCCGTGCCGACATGCCCAATGCCCAATGCCCAATGCCCATGGGATGGGCAGGCGGCGGAGTGGATCGGGGCCAATGCTAATGCTAATGGGATGTGGGAATGATAAGAGCACGGCGAGCGCTTATCTAACAGATGCCTCGAGCTGCTACTCTGCTGCTTTGTTGTTGGGCAAGAGGCATGGACCATGGGACAACATTGCACATGGAGAGGGGACTTCTAATTCGATTTTCTTCCCTTGCTTCGTGCATAGACTCAAGGACAAAGGACTGGCCCATGATGTCATCACCGTTTCCCACACTGGCTGTGTGCCTCACATACGTCTACCTGGTCAAGGTGAGTTCCGTTCCGGCATCCATTTGGTTGCAGTCTGCCGACTCAACAGGTGGCCCACTTGAGTGCGCGGATTGGGGCCGAGCTAAGCTAATCTCAAGTGCCAGTTCCACCTGGACGCGTGGGTGTTTGAACGATAAGCGAGCAATTGGGATTACTGGGCCGGCGATTATATGTACATATAAGCGATAATCGATGACATGAACTCTCCATTCGCAGGTGCTGGGACCGCGGTTAATGGAGAATCGAAAGCCCCTGCATCTCCAGAACACACTAGTCCTCTACAATGCCATACAGGTTGTATTCAGCGCGTGGCTATTCTACGAGGTACGTACTCGACCACCCACCACCCCCATCCCCATCCCCCCCATAACATTCCCAGCAGCCATCGCATCGCATTGTCGTCGTCGTCGTTGTTGTTGCACCGTGAACTGGAGACGAACTGGAGGAAAATCTATGAAGCGGAAATGGAATGGAGAAATGGAGAAATGGAGACGCGTGCTCGACGCTTGTTTTAATTTGATCCTAATTTGGCTTACTTTATGACATTTTCTGTTCTCTTTTCTTTCTCTTTCCCCTTTCTTTTGCAACTGATTTATTTGTTCCAGTGCTTAATGGGCGGCTGGTGGGGCGCGTACAGCTTCCGCTGCCAGCCGGTGGACTACACAGATAGTGCCACATCCCGGAGAGTAAGTGTCCCGAAAGCCAATCCCACCCATGCGTATAAATGTGTGCAGTCTCCCACGATTCCTATGCATAGGCGTAGGCGTAGGCATAGGCGTAGGCGTAGGCGTAGGCATAGGCCCTCCCAGTCAGAGCAATCTCTCTCTAGTACGAGGAGATACAATCCCAGACCAGCCCAGACCAGACCAGACCAGCCCAGCCCATTCCCCTTTGATTCGCTCAGTTATCCGCATACCTTTCTACATATAAATCTGCATTAATGACATTCCAGCGTATACATTGCTTTGATTAAATCGACTACCGCGATTAGGCCAACGCTTCTTGGAGTACGAGTATTAACCAGCAATGCTTCGCCTCGTTGTTTCTACCCTCCATTATTATTGCTACTAAGTATTTATTGTATTATTATCCATGGCACACTTAACTCTCGGCCGCACACTACTCGAGCACCATCCCGCAGCAGATGTGCCGCCGGCTTTGACTAATCCCCAAGCGACTGTTCGTACCGGACTGGACGGTACCGGTACCAGTACTGGTTCCGGCTGTGACAGCTGTCCAGCAACAAAATGAAATGCTTTGTTTTGTACATAAATGCTAGACCCACCGACATATTCAAACTCAAATAATTTCGCTTCGATTAATCATAGTTGCGCTTCTTACTTAAGTATTATCTAAGTACTTTCTTACTCATACTAACTAACACTCGCACCACCCGCCTACGAACATGCACATGTGTAAATACCAGACAGAGTGAGTAATCAATTCAACAACAACAACAACAACAACAAAATCAACCTGGAAGACCCTGGAAGACGGCGACAAACGACCACAACAGCGACAGCGATTGCGATTGCGATTGCGATCACCCAAATGAGATCGAAAAAGAGATCGCAGATCGTTCGATATACTCGTAAACGTGAAATTTTGTGCTCTACATTTGCAGATAGGCATTTCCGGTTGGCTAACTGGACATTATAGCTTCCGATGTCAGCCAGTCGACTATAGTAATAATCCTAGAACGTTAAGGGTATGTGTTAACCTCACCACGAGCAGTAAGATAACGATAACAGTAGCGATTGCGATTGCGATTGTACATACACCCATAGCGATAAGCATTCTAATTATTTTAATTCGCCTTGGTTTTTGTGTGCGTGAAAATGGACATTACACATAGAAACACCACCTAGATATACATACATATACATAGATATAGATATAGATATAGATATAGTTATAGATATAGTTATAGATACTCACTCGGTACATATGTAGATACAAAACACCCTTGGAGTCTGGCTGTTATGGCACACAATGATAACATGGACTTAATTTATGGAACGGAGTGGTTGGGTTAATGGACTATTTTTTGCACATATTCTAAGTAAAAAAACTAATGCTAACACCAAACCAACACTCAGATCCTAACCCCGACACCGCCCCGACCCCACAGATTGTAGCATGTGTATGCCGTACATAACTGGTAACTGTCCCCACTGTCACTAAACCCAAGAGATTCAAGGCCCTCCCGCCCTTCAAGACTTTTAAGACATAACTCTGATCTATCCAGGCTGATCTGATCTATTCTCACACTCCCAGCCAACTAAACCAATTGCAAGGAATCAAACAAAACAAAACAAAACGATTAATTGAATGACACTACCCTTCTGTTTCGTTTGATACTTTCGACCAGAACTACACAATTTACTACCTACATATATAAATAAATCTTATGGAATCTATATATCTCTATATCTCTCTCTCTCTCTCCCTATCCTCTTTCTCTGCCCTGAAGAGTCTGCATGAATGTTTGATTTGATTTGATTTGATATTGATATTGATTTAAATATGATTTACGAGTAACAGTAACGAAGAAGTATTAATTAATGTAATGAGCTGTGAATGTGCTGCGTGTGAGATCTGTTGTCGGCTGGACCGACACGAGTGTATACCCTATCCTCAAGAACATCGTTATCCCTATCCTTGGAAAAAGATTTAAAAGTTTTGCTAAGTAATATCCGTAAATACAATTTCGTCCGTTTCTACATACATATGTATACTTGACTGCCATTTCAAAGTGTAATAATCTAAATATAATTCTCTACCCAGTGGATAGGGATAGGGATATGGATATGGTAAGGGGGATACTCAAAGTCAGATAAATGAATGCCAGAAACCACACAAATACAAATACAAATACAAATACCATCTGATAAATAAAACAATGCTAATCGATATGTAACTTTCTCCCTCCGCTTCCTGCTTGCTGCTGTTCCTGTTCCCGTTCCCGTTCCCGTTTCGTTTGGTGGAATCAGATGGTCCATGCCTGCTGGTGGTATTACTTCTCAAAGTTCACAGAGTTCATGGATACGGTGAGTGACAGATCAAAGCTCGACCGACACTGCGCCACTCTGCGCCCCAAGAGCGATAATTGCATTTATGACTCAACTCAACTCAACTCAACTTAACGCTTTCGCTCTCGCTGTTTCTTTTTTGTGTCGCCACAGATTTTCTTCGTGTTGCGCAAGAAGACCAGCCAGGTAACGACACTGCACGTCATCCATCACGGCTGCATGCCCATGTCGGTCTGGTTCGGCGTGAAATTCACTCCAGGTGAGTGTGCGCGCGCAATGTCTATCCCTCGACTGCTCCAACTGACCCAATCCCCGTCCAATTCCATCCATCCATCCACCATCCTCCAGGCGGCCACAGCACCTTCTTCGGACTGCTCAACACATTCGTGCACATCGTGATGTACACCTACTACATGTTCTCGGCCATGGGTCCCCAGTACCAGAAGTATCTCTGGTGGAAGAAGTACCTGACCACCCTACAGATGGTACGTGCCAGAACAAAGCCATTGGGGGGATAATTATATATAACTCTCGCTCTCTCCCTGCAGGTCCAGTTCATCCTGATCATGGTGCACGCCTTCCAGCTCCTCTTCATTGACTGCAACTACCCGAAGGCGTTCGTCTGGTGGATCGGCATGCACGCCGTCATGTTCTTCTTCCTCTTCAACGAGTTCTACAAGGCAGCCTACAGGAACCGTCTGATGGTGAGTCCGACTGAGATACGGAAATTAAGTTCCCCCCCTCCCCCCACTGACGACGCACTTTCCGACACTTTCTCACATTAATGGGCCTAACGGGCCAACGTTTATCGTTGGCCAAGATCAGCCGAAAGCCACAAAAGAGATGCTCACAGAGGGGAGGTGTGGGGAGGGCCCCATTATTATCTATCGGAGATTTTCGGGCTCGAACTTCCCACGTTGCCCCGAGGCACCGCAATTAAGGCGGCGTGTCGCAAGGGGACTCGGGGACTCGCGGGGAGTCTGTGTGGCTGGCTCTGTGACGCGACCATAAACACAGTGCTGTGTTCCAGATTCCGGTCTGTGTTAATGAAAATGAAAACGAATACGAAAACGATCCGAAGCCAGTCAGAGTGGGGCAAGAGCGTCGCTTATATCATCGCCAGCGCTGCACCTTGCGGACGGACGTCTCTGTCCGTCGTCCGTCCACGTCGTCCGTCGTTCACCTATTGCATATGCGCGAGATGCTGTGGTCCAAATTCATTAACGAGATTTCGTCAAGTGGGTCTCTGGGGATTCATTGGGGCGTTTTGTTGGGTTCAAAGCTGCAGCACAAAGCGAAGATAAGGTACAAAAGCGCCGAAACGAAGCCGTTTAACGATCGTTATAACGATCAGCATCTGCGGCAACGACAGCATCAGCATCCGCTGTGCGTGGCACAAGTGAAAGTTGAACGGAGAAGCCACAAAACAAAACAAAACAAAACAAACACAGACTCGGACTCGGACTCCCAACTCCGAATCGGACTTGGACTTGGACAAGCGTCGCAGATCATTGCATAACGATGGCTCTGTGGGTCACGTCACTGGTGCGCCTGGGTGGGGGCTGGAGACATGGCAAGGGGACTGGGTTGATAGTCGGTGAAATCACATCGATCCTACCTAATACCTTCTACCTGTTTTTTACCCTTTCTTTTTTTAGAAAAAGAACGCGTTGCTGGCCAACGGACATGCCAAGCCGAATGGCTACTGCAAGAGCATCAATGCCCACGATGACCTGTGCATGCCCCAGCCGACGGCCGCGACAGTGTCGAAGGACAACGGCAGCGCGGCGCTCCTCAGCAACAGCAACGGGCATGCGAATGGGCTGAGCAACGGCTACAAGCAGCTGGCCAACGGCAATGCGCCGGCGTCGACGACGACGCAGAACGGCCACAAGGGAGGAGCAGGGCCAAACGGCCTGCTGACGAACGGATATGCCACCAAGCTGCTAGACGACGCCTCCCAGGACCTGAAGCAGCGGAAGACGCAGAAATAATATCGGGGCAAAGCGGGTCGGCGCCAGCACAGAGCCTAGAACAGGGCATGGATCAGCAG
Source organism: Drosophila subsilvestris (assembly GCA_035043285.1). NCBI lineage: Eukaryota > Metazoa > Arthropoda > Insecta > Diptera > Drosophilidae > Drosophila > Drosophila subsilvestris. The sequence goes on along the minus strand of JAWNNB010001730.1, from coordinate 4,088,967 downwards.
CGTCGGGAGTTACCCTCGGAACGGGGGGAAGCTCCACAAGTCATTACCACGTCACACGTCTCGTCACGTCACTTTCTCCCATTCTCATCCACACACACACGCACAGAGAAATACAAATAAAGCCACACAAACACCGACACACATTCGGGAGAAATGCCGAGAATGGAAAAACTCCCAAAAGTCTAAACGAAAGCTTAAACAATGGGCATGTTTTACTTATACGTATACGGATACGTATATGGATACGTATACGGGCAGATATTCTCCACTCCACCACTCCATTTAACCCACCACACCCAAGCCCACCCCTCCCAACGGACATACAGTCATGCTGAGAGTATGCGCGCAGGCATACCTATTTATGCATCCCTTCCCCCACCCACAACACCACAACATATTCAAATGTATAGGCATTGCCCCCAACAGGCGAAAATCATCAGAATCAAAATCAGAGATCCCACACGAGTGGGATTACCACATATACAATACATACATACATACAATATTCTTCTTTTGCTTCTTTTCTTTTAAAACAAACACACACACACACCACACACATACTTTAGTTGTACAAAGCTTACTACAAATTAGAAGTACAGTAAGTACCATTGAGAATTGTATAAAACAGGAAAAATCAACAACAACAAAAAGGAAGAAACCAAACGGAAGCCCAGCGCATAAACAAACAATTTATAAACTAAAAAGCTTATTCAAGTTTATTAAATTGTATTTGTGTGTGTGGGAGCATGGAATTCAACTATTTAAGGCTAGAATTTAACTTATATTATACACATACACAACACACACACACATCCACATACACACACTCACACGTATAAATAATAATTAAAGAAAAGAAAAGAAAAGAAAAGAAAAGAAAAGAAAAAGAAAGAAAAAAGAGAGTTTGCTGGCGTGGCAGTCAACGACGAGTTTTGTAAATGTATAGATCAGAAAACAAGTGTAATTTAAAATTAGGCACAATAATTGTTACAAATAAAAGTCAAGCAAAATAGTCAACCACTATTTAAGTCAGGCAGAACCAAAACCCGAACCAGAAACAGAAACACCAAACCCCAAAACCATACTTCTACCCGAGTATTGGGGATTGGATTGGGCCCAAACTAAACAAAACAAAAGAAAAAAATCAGAGAAATCGATTACGAACCGAGTAAAAAGAAACAAAAACAACTACCCCCACATAATGTTTCATTAATTTATTATAAATAAATGATGCCGCTGAGCGAAAAGAGCGAATGGTGCAACAATCGTGAGATCGGAAACAGAACGTGAATTGGCATACATACATTCATACATATATAGAGGTATTGGATCGATTCAAACAACAAATTAGACTATAAGTCCCCCCCCCCCCACACCCACACACACACACACACACACAAACACACACACACAATATAGGTTCTACATATACAAGTAGATATGCAATTTCCGTACAATTTTGTATGCGAAATAACCATTTTTGTGGAGCAGTGTAACGAGTATGAAACCCCCCCCCCCACCCCATCCCCTACCTACCACTCCCTACCTATGTAATTATTATTATACAAAAAAAAAAACACAAACAAACCACATTACGAAAACAACAACAAAATGTGTAGAAAATTAGGCGAAAACGGAGTGGAGCATTTTTTCAATAAAAACACTAAACAAAATACTCTTCTCATTTGTGCTTTGTCTTCACATATGTACATATGCTGGAACTCAGAACCTAGACTGGTTTTTAGGCGTTCAATACAGGTTTATTAACATTTATGTTTAATTTGGATGCGTTAGATTTTACATGGTGTGCCTCCCCTCCTCCTCGCTGCTGTACGCTGCTGAAACGTATGCGCGAAGGGTGGCGGGGGGGGCTAATATACTTAGAGCTAAACTTGTTGGCTACGAGCTAGGCGTGTGTTAAGCTGTCCATAAATGATAGGCAGAAGTACAAGTACAAGTAGAAGTAGAAGTAGAGGCTAAAACATAGACGTTATCTAAGTGGTAGGCAATTGTACGATTCTACGTGACAAGTACAACATTTTCACGATCATCTTTTAAATGTAAACTTTAAATCAATATGTAAACTATACAGAGAAGTGTTTAATATGGCTGTTCAACTGTTGATGGGGCTGGGCCACTGTGCTGCAAGCCAGCGTGGGACGAGAAGGGAAGATGAGTACTTGCTCAGCAGCTGTTGCGGCTTCTGCTGCTGGTTCTGGTGCTTCTGCTGCTGCTGCTGCTGGCGCATAGGTGTACAAGTGAGTAAAAACCACGCAGCCGACGATGGACACGCATGGGCATGGATTATAATTTTAGATTGGAGATTTTAAAAACACTTTGGACTATACGGCGCCAGGGACTCAGTTGCGGCGCGCGCGACGCCGTGCGTTCCCCGCAAAGGCATTGGGCGCACCCGGATGCTGGCCGCTGTACAAATTGTCCAAGAACTCGTGCAGCGTGGCCTCGCTGAAAGAGAGAGGAGACCGACCAGTCATCAGTTAAATGCGATCGATTTGGCTTTTCGAGGATGCTCCTTACCTAACGCCGCTGACTCCACCGCCTGGATGGTGCGCACCGCGATCGTGGTGCGGGTGCGGGTGTGGGTGCTGTTGCTGCTGCTGTGGGTGGTGGTGGGGCTGCGGCTGTTGTGATGCCGGCTGCTGCTGGGCACCGCGAACTATGCGATACTGAACCATATGCGAATTGGGCTCCAGGTGAGACAGGGCTCCCTTTTGGCAGTTGGCCCACTCGGTTATGTCGTACACCTTGCCATCCATCAGAGCCAGATATTTCCATCGCAGACCCATCATGCTGGTCTCGGCCCAGATGTCCCCCTGATATCCAAGAAACACAATAATATCCATGAACCATGTCCCGGTTGCCCCTCGGGATTAGGGATTCTACTTACATCCTTGGCTGAGTGACGTATCTTACAGGAGGCACATTCGCGCGCCGCATAGTGGAGGACGTTCGGTTAGTTTGCGAGGATGGCGCTGGGCACAGGTGCTGCATCTGCATACAGGGGGATAATGATCACAAGAGTTAGAAGAAGAGTGTCGCAGTCGCATTCGATTCGATCGATTCGCTTACCTAATAGTGTTGGCTGCCTCAGCCATTTTGGTTTGCAGTTGCGACAGCAGATCATGCAGCTCCGTCCAGGCCTTCTCGGCGTGCAGAGTCTCGGCGATGCTTTGGTCATAGAGGAGACGGTTCTCCTGTTGGAGCAAATAAATTCAATATAATATAAATATGAAGGTGGAATTTAGTGGGTCACAAACGTACCGGTTCCCCGATCAACTCAAAGGCCCGCTGCAGCACCTTGAAGGCCTCCTCCGCGCCAGCCTGTTTGTTCTTGTCCGGGTGCACCAGCACCGCAATTTTCTTGTAATGCTTGCGAATTTGCTCCTGCGAGCTGTCTGGCGGCACTCCCAATATGCTGCAAACAGAGTAAAAGTAAAAGTGTGTTAGAGGCAAAGGCTTCATTAATCCATGATTATGGTTCTCACCTGTACGCATCTTTGCCTTTACAATTAAGCAGCGAGTACATCGCTTCCTCGCCTGTCTGTGGCAGGCGTCCCGTCTTGAACGATTCTGAGGTGGGTTCAGGGGGTTTCCGCTTGTAGAATCGCCGCCAAAAGGCCCAGCGCGAGTTCTTGGCAAAACGTGCATCGAAACGTCGCCAGTAGTTGCGCCACCAGATGCTCGGCTTGCCGGAATTCTGCTTCAGTTCCTTGTGCAGCTGCCGCGCATAAGCCAGCCCGGCCACATAAGCCACTGCCAGCCGATCGTAGGCCATGCTGAAGCCCAGCACAACAATGTCGTAGACCAGGTAGAACAGCCACGTGAGCAGTTTTAGAGTGTAAATCCACCAAGTGTGCAGAATTCGCTTCGCCAGCTCATAGTTCCTGTTGCTGGACAAGCTGCTGGCATGGGAGGGCGAGTTCGAGGAGGAGGAGTAGGCGGCGTTGCTTCGATTGCGCTTCGACGAGTACGAATAGCCAGAGCTGTTATTCGAGTTCAGATTCATGTTCGAAGAGGAATATCGTTTGGACGAAGAGGAACTAACATTATTGTTGTTTGTGTTGTTGCTGTTGCTGTGGCTGCTGCTGCTGCCCGAATTCGGTGTTGATGAGGCAGTGGAGTTCGACTGATTTGCATTGTTGTTGGCTTTGCTGGTGCTGTTGCTGCTGCTCGGCTTGCGGGACGAAAGGCCTGGATTAATGGCAGGAGTCGTTGCTGAATTGCTGTTGTTTGTGTGGGTCTGGGCGCTGCCGTTGCCGTTGCTGTTGCTGGCGGGAATCGATGAGGTGTTTGTCCTTTGCTCATTAGCCCTAACGTTGCTCTTTGGCTGCAAGGGCCGCTTCTTCTCCTGTTGATTGGTGGCCTTATTCGTTTTGATCTGAGCGGGCTGCAGCGTTGCAGCCTGCTGTGGCTGTGGCTGGGTCTGGGTCTGGGTCTGTGGCTGTTGCTGCTGCTGTTGCTTTAGTTGTGCCGCGTGATTCGATTGTCCACGCTTCTTTCCACGGCTGCCATGCGCATGGCCAGCGTTCGAGGCCAGCACAAGCGGCGTCTCCTTTGCATCATGCAGTGGAGAACGTTTTGCCGTCCGCATCTCCCGACCGCCGACGCCATCCTCTTTGCCCTGCCGTCGCTGATGCTGCTGCTGCGGACTGGCATAGTCCAGTCCGTTGGCCGCACGCGTCTCGCCTCCTGAGCCGCTCGACTGCGTGCCCTTGCTCAGCACATCCGAGTAGGACATCGGCATGGGCTTAACCTCGGCCACAATGCGCTTCTTGCCATCGGGCTGACCAGCCACCCCAATAGGCGACTTGGTGACGATGGCAGTCGGTGAGATGCTGATGCTGGCGGTGGCCAAAGGCAGCACTTTCAAGGACTTGGCGGTCTTTGCGGTCGCAGGCAATGGGCTTACGGGCTTGCTCAATTGCTCCAGCGGCTGCTGCGGGGCCTGCTGCTGCGTCTCCTGCGGTGGCTGCTGATGATGTGCAGGCGGCGGCGGGTCCATCTGGTTGGTGGCGTTTTCATTGATCTCGTCCCCGAATTGTATGTAGCTGCCTCCTGTCAGATTGGGCGACCAGTTGTTCACCAGATTGTTGATGAGCAGATTTGCACTACTTGGAGGATGGAGGACTTGCGGAGGAGGGGGCGGAGGTGGTTGTGGATTGGTATGGGGGTAGGTCTTGGTCGGCTGGGGCTGGAGCTGCGATGGTTGAGGCTGGGTTGCCGATGCCCCAACAATACTCATCTCGGGCTTCGGCAGCAGCGGACCGGCGGCAAACAGTTCATAAAGAGGCGTCGGCTGGGGGGGAGTCGGTGGCGGGGCTTGGTGATGTGGATGCTGGTGGTTCAGTGATGCCATGTTGATATGCGTGAAGTGGGGAGCGGTGCCATCGTTGACCGGATTCTCGGGACAGTGATAGACTTTGAGGAAGTTCCCATGCCCGACGGGCAGGACCGAGTAGGTCTCGGGCTGTCCAGACTGCCCCGAATACGCCAGGTTATATAGATATTCATTATACACATGAGGTGGCTGCGGTGGTGGCTGCGGCTGTGGCTGCTGCATATGCGGTGGAAACGGGCCACCCAAGTGCGGAGGCGGCGGTGTCCACATCATGGGTCCGGGGGGAGCCTGACCATGTTGCTGATGCAGCAGGAAGTTTTGATGCTGCTGCTGCTGTTGTTGATGGGCCAAATAATTGGCCATCTCCTCCGTGTGCGGCAAAATATGATAGGAGGCAGGCTCTCCGCCCCCACCAATCTCATCGCCGCGGTCATCCTGACGTGTCGCCATATCCCGCGACGTAAACGCAGAAGCGTGCTCTCGAGCCTGTGCTTTTTTCACACACTCAGCTCTGCGCTCTCCTATTGGAATTTCATTCGTCTACGCGTGTCCTTCGCCTGACGAAACATTTACGCTCTACTGCATTCCCAGTGAGGGCCGAGTGGTGAGGCATTCAAACAATCAATAAATATGCGGATCTGATCTGCCTTTTGCAACGTCTTTTACACCAAAACTCACAAATAATGTCCAACGCGTGTGAGAGTGTGAGTGTATTTTTTATCGTCTTATTGCAAACGTCAAATATGGAAAGAAGAAGACGGCATAGTATCGATACACCGATGACCAGAACCATCGAACGTATTCGATTGTTCTGCAGCCCTAGTATTCAACAAGAAATGCAGCCCTAAATTGGAAATTTTAAAATATGAAAATAATAAATAAATAAACTAAATATGTGCGTAAGACAACCGCTCGTGACTGTGGTGCGTGCTGGACTCCACAGCTATGCCAGCGGACTGAAGTTGCAGCAACTGCTGGCAAAGTCCGCACAAAACTTGGACGATTTCGCAGAATTTCGCAATTACATCGTTCTCCAGGAACACGATCCAGTATACACCATAGGTATTCGAAGCAAGAACTATACAAAAGACGATGAGGATCGGCTGCGACAGCTGGGAGCAGAATTCTATCGCACGGATCGTGGGGGTTTGATTACGTTTCATGGGCCTGGCCAGTTGGTCGCCTACCCCATTCTACATCTGCGGCAATTCAAGCCGAGTATTCGCTGGTATGTAGCCGCCCTGGAGCGCACTGTAATAGAGACATGCCGGCAGCTGGGTATTCCAGATGCTGCGACTACCCAGGACACGGGAATTTGGGTGGGCGACCACAAGATCTGTGCCATTGGCGTGCACGGCTCTCGTTATGTCACCACACATGGAATTGGCTTGAATTGCTGCACCGATCTGAAATGGTTTGAGCACATCATCCCGTGTGGCATCGAGGGCAAAGGTGTAACCTCTCTCAGCAAACAGCTGGGCAGGCATATCGGTATCCCGGAGGCCAGTAATGCCTTCCTCAGCAGTTTCGCCAGCATTTTCAAGTGTCGTCTAGCGGAGCAGGCAGATGCAGTGGCGCGGGACACAAATTAGCTTATCGTGATACAAATATTAAAGAATGAAAAAAACAAATCCCATAAAAGATTTTTTTATTGTAAATCGGAGTTTTGGCTGCTAGGCGAAACGGGCTTTGTTCAAGTCGCATTTCAACGCGCGTCCGTCAGTAGGAACCTTTCCCCGGCTAGCCATTTCCAGGCGTCCGAGCTCACGCAGCTCTGCCTTGCGCGCTCGACGATCCTTGCGAGACTCGAGCGCGTTGTTGAAGTAGCGATCCCTAAAATCCTCCGAGGGCGTAGGTACATGTCTTATTCTGGACTCCGAAGCCTCTGTCTGGCTGTACTCGGAGCTCTTCTCATAGGTGAGCAGGCGACGGGACGTGTTGCCAGTTAAGGGCTGCTCGGAGTTGGCCACCAGCCGCAAGTGCTTGTGATGTGGCAGCATTGCCTCATCGTAGTCCTCTCTGCGTGGGCGAAGGGAATGTTTTAATTTGGCCATGACCAATCTATTTAATGATCTCACCGATGAAAGGGAAGCCAGCAAACGAGGCGTCCGCCTAGTTTCAAGTGCTTTGCAGAAAACTCGAGCAGGTCGCAGTACAAGCTCTGCAGTGAGTAGTGCGAAGTGGACGGATAGTGGACCATATCCTCACTGCGTGTGTCCTCTTTTGCACTCTTTTTGGTCTCCACCTTCTCCGTGGCCTCGCGTATTCCGTATGGAGCTAAAAGTGAATACCAAAGTGGGTTAAGCATCCACTGGGCGACATTTTGCAGCATCTCTACCTACGATCGGTTATGATGCTGTCGAACGAGAGGCGAGGATGCCAGAGGGGATTCGAGAAGTCGGCTACTAACACATCCATGTAGCGATCCGCACACCCATATTGTTTTAAGTTGGCCCGAATACTCTCATCCTTCTCCCGAACCCTTTGCGATATGCGGCTCGGCCGGCATTGCGCATGCACCATCATATAATCAATGTCAGCTCCCAGGACATACCCACCGAACTTGGCGGCGCTTACCAGCAGGGAGCCCGTACCGACGAATGGATCAAACACCAAGTCGCCATCCTGCACCATCGCCTGGTTGGCCATGAGCAGACTTAGCTGCGCATCCATGCTGGTGTTCCCGATGAATTTGCGCTTCTTCAAAGAGAGATCTTTGATCAAATGGCGCTGGCCCTGGGCCAGAAGACGTCCAAACAGAATGTCGTCCGGCACGGGGGGCACTGCTTTCGGATCCAAGCCCCAAAACTCGATGTACCACCACTCAACCTGAGGGCTCTTCAGATCGACAGTGCCTCCGATGGGCAGGTAATCCATCGTCTCAATCTTCTCAATCTTTTCCCGCTGACTAAAGTGCTTGTTGTAGGTCTCGACAGTGATTTTAAAGCTAACATCGCTACTAAAGTGGCGCGCGAGCTCTTTGTGGTGCGTATCTACGTGAGAGCGAAGTCTGTTGTGAAACTCGGGCAGGGTATTGGCATGGGAGTAGAGCTCGAATATGGCACGCAAGGCAATGGAGCGGGATGCATACTGCAAGGCGGTCTTTTCGTTGGGGAACTCCACTAGCCAGAATGGTTTCTGCGAAACATAAACGTCATTTAAATAAACGGACAAGCAATTGTGTTCGTGTGTGGCCTCCCCTCCAACTTACCAACAGCTGTTCGGACACTCGTCGAAACTGAAGACCAAACATTTTAGCAAGTGACTCGAACTCTGATATTCTGAAATCGACATGCTCCTGTGCGAACCATAGTATGTATTTCTTCCACATTCTTTTTATTTTCATTTATTGTGCAGTTTCCGCGTGCTATTGTTTACATCTGGCCGGCCGTGTTCAATAGCTATCGGCAGCTAGTATCGATAGCACCAATGTCGTGCAGCCCTGACAGCCGTCAGCTCGGCCATTTTGTGTTAACCTCGTTGGCCACACGTAGGCGAGCCGAAAGTTTTTACAATTTTCAGCACCCTCAGGCCCCAGAAATAATAATAAATACAACTGCCAGTGTCGGTGCGTAAACATTCAATTCAGCAAACATGGCGCGTTATACCCAACGTCCGGAAAATGCTCTTAAAAGGGCTAATGGTAAGTGTGCAGAAAATTTTCCATGCGGTGGCCGACACAAATGTCAGAGGGCTACTCTCTCTCTCTCTCTCTCTCTCCCTCTCTATCCTCTCTCTCACTTGCCACTCGCGTTTTAACATCTCTCTCCCGATCGCTCTCTTTCTCTACGCAGAGTTTATTGAGGTGGGCAAGCCTTTGCGGGCTCTGGATACCCTTCAGGAAGTGTTTCGCAACAAAAGGTGGAACTATGCCTACTCGGAGACAATCATTGAGCCGCTCATGTTCAAGTACCTGTTCTTGTGCGTGGAGCTCAAGAAGTCGCACATTGCCAAGGAGGGTCTCTTCCAGTACCGGAACATGTTCCAGCTGGTCAACGTGAACTCGCTGGAGAATGTCATCCGCGGCTACTTGAAAATGGCCGAGGAGCACACCGAGGCTGCCCAGGCGCAGTCCTCCGCGGCTGTGGCTGTGCTGGAGCTGGACGACTTGGACAACATCGCCACTCCCGAGAGCATCCTGATGAGCGCAGTATGTGGTGAAGATGCCCAGGACCGGTCCGACCGCACCATTCTCTTGCCCTGGGTGAAGTTTCTCTGGGAATCGTATTGCCAGTGTCTGGAGCTGCTGCGTGTGAACACCCACTGCGAGGGTCTGTACCATGACATAGCCCGCATGGCCTTCCAGTTCTGCTTGAAGTACAATCGCAAGAGCGAGTTCCGTCGCCTGTGCGACAAGCTGCGCAAGCATCTTGAGGACATCTGCAAGAGCAGCAACCAAACCACTGGCGTCTCGATCAACAAAGTGGAGACGCAGCAGCTGTGCCTGGACACCAGGTTGTATCTGCTCGACTCTGCCATCCAGATGGAGCTGTGGCAGGAGGCCTACAAGGCCATCGAGGACATTCACGGCCTTATGGCCCTCTCCAAGAAGACGCCCGTGCCAAAGACGATGGCCAACTATTACCAGAAGCTTGCGATGGTCTTCAGCAAGGCAGGCAATCAGCTCTTCCATGCCGCCGCCCTGCTCAAGCTCTTCCAGCTGACGCGCGAGCTGAAGAAGAATCTGACTAAGGACGACTTGCAGCGCATGGCTGCACACGTTCTCCTGGCCACTCTTTCGATCCCGCTGCCGTCGGCCCATCCGGAATTCGACAGGTTCATTGAGGCGGACAAGAGCCCTCTCGAGAAGGCCCAAAAGCTGGCCGTCCTCCTTGGCCTGCCCCAGCCGCCCACTCGTGTCTCTCTCATCCGGGAGGTGGTAAGTAACCATCGTGGGAGCAGTCACCCTGCTCCACTTCAGTAAATAGAGTGTTAATCGAGCATTAATTCCCTCATCTAGGTGCGCTTAAATGTGCCGCAACTCGTCTCCGAAGACTTCCGCAACTTGTACAACTGGTTGGAGGTGGACTTCAACCCTCTGAATCTCTGCAAGAGGATCCAGTCAATTGTGGACATCATCGAGACGGGCCCCTCGGAGACCAATCTGCTCAGCCCGTACATTCAGTCGCTGAAGGACGTGACAATCATGCGCCTGATCCGCCAGATCTCGCAGGTGTACGAGAGCATCGAGTTCAAGCGCCTGCTGGAGCTAGCCACCTTCTGCAACATCTTCGAGCTGGAGAAGCTGCTGGTCGAGTCGGTGCGGCACAACGACATGCAGATACGCATCGATCATCAGAAGAACAGCATCTACTTTGGCACCGACCTCACCGAGAGTCAGCGCGAGTACCGTCCGGATGGACCGGCCCTGCAGTCGATGCCCTCCGAGCAGATTCGCTCCCAGCTGGTGAACATGTCCACCGTGCTGACCCGAGCCGTGTCCATTGTCTATCCGAATCGCGAGCGTGACCAGCGGGCTAAGCTGCGCACCCAGATGGTTCACCACTACCACGAGATCAAGGATCGCGAGCACCAGCGCATTCTGCAGAGACAGAAGATCATCGAGGACCGCAAGGAGTACATCGAGAAACAGAACAACGCACGCGAGGAGGAGGAGGCGCGCCGCCAGGAAGAGGAGTCCCGCAAGGCCAAGCTGGCTGAGCAGAAACGCCTGGAGCTGGAGCAGGAGGAGCGCGAGCGCAAGCGCCACCAGAACGAGATTCAGGCCATCAAAGAGAAGAGCCTCAAGGAGAAGGTCCAGCAAATCTCGCTGACCGCCCACGGCAAGAAAATGCTCTCCAAGCTGGACGAGGAGGGCATCAAGAAGCTCGACGCCGAGCAGATCGCCAAGCGCGAGAGCGAGGAGCTTCAGCGCGAGGCTAAAGAGCTGCAGTCGAAGCTGAAGTCGCAGGATAAGAAGATCGACTACTATGAGCGCGCCAAGCGCCTGGAGGAGATACCGCTCTTCGAGAAGTATTTGGCTGAGAAGCAGGTCAAGGACAAGGAGTTCTGGGAGGCCACCGAGAAGACGCGCATCGAGAATGCCATTGCTGAGCGCAAGGATGCTGTCAGCCAGCAGGAGCGCCTCAAGCGCATGTATCCCGACCGTGACGAGTTCCTTGAGGCTCTCAAGAAGGAGCGCGCCTCCCTCTACGTGGAGAAGCTCAAGAAGTTCGAGATTGCCCTGGAGGCGGAGCGCAAGAAGCGCTTGGCCGACCGCGTCATCCGTCGGCGGGAGGAGAGGCGTCAGGCCTTCCTCCGCGAAAAGGAAGAGGAACGCCTTCGCAAGGAAGAAGAGATCCGCCTGGCGCAGGCCGCCGAAGAGCGTGCTGCTGCCGAGGCACGTCGTCTCGAGCGCGAGGCAGAGGACGAGAAGCGTCGCGCCCAGTACGAGAAACAGCGGGCCAAGGAGGAAGAGGCCGACCGTAAAATTAAGGAAGATCGCGACCGCTTGGCACGCGAGGTGGCCGTCGAGCGCGAGCGCAGTGACAAAGAGCGTGACACCTGGCGTCCACGTGGCGGCGACAGGCCCAGCGCAGCGGCAGCTACAGGCGGTGGAGGAGCCGGAGAGTGGCGTCGTGCTGCAGCCCCAACAGGTGACCGCAACGAGCGAGGAGGAGAGCGCAACGAGCGTGGAGGAGAACGCAACGATCGTGGAGGAGAACGCAACGATCGTGGAGGAGAGCGCAACGAGCGTGGAGGAGAGCGCAACGATCGTGGAGGAGAGCGCAACGATCGTGGAGGAGAACGCATTGAGCGTGGAGGAGACCGCATGGAACGTGGAGGAGACCGCATGGAACGTGGAGGAGATCGCATGGAGCGCGGGGGCGAGCGCGGCGGTGAGCGTGGTGCAGATCGTGATCGTGAACGCAAGGACAACGAGGGAGCCGACTCCTCGTGGCGTGTGCGACGTGAGCCAGATTCCCAGCGTGGTGCTGGCGTCAAGGATGCCAGCAGCGGCAGTGCTGCGCCACCATCTCGGGACGATAAGTGGCGTCGAGGCGGAGACCGCGATAGGGAACGCGATCGTGACTTCCGCAACGATGGACCACCACGCCGCGAAAGAGATGACAGAGATGATCGCGACCGTGGTGGTTTCCGTCGCAACGATGGACCACGTCGCAATGATGATGCTGCACCGCGCGAGACCGGTGGCAACTGGCGCGACGCTGCTCCCCGACAGAGTGATCGAGATAATCGACGCCCTGCTGGCGAGAGACGCGACCGCGAGGTGCGTGGCGAGTTGCGTGGCCCAGAAACCCGCGGACCCAAGGAAGGTGGACCCAGCGGTGGTGGTGTTGGTTCTGCTGCTGCTCCTGCTGCTGGTGGCGGAGGAGGTGGTGGTGGTGGCAATTGGCGCACTGCACCCGGCCCACGCGATGAGCCTGCACCCAAACGCGATCAGCCTCAGGACAAGGGTAAGTTTGCCTTCGCCCCTCTGCCCATGAATAGTTAATAATAGTTGAAATTCTACAGAAAACAAGGCCGTTGATGATGGCGAATGGACTAGTGTGAAGCGTCGTTAAATTATCCTCGAGTTGAATCGACTTATATATGTAGTTAACCCCCGCATTTTCGCCTATACAAAACATACTAACACGAACATGTTTTTTTCGATTTTATACTACTTGTGCGTTGTCAAAAGAAGCAGAAGGCGCTATTCATCTAAATATATAAATGCTTGTGCCAGATGAAACGCCAGGCAATCTGTCTGCATCATTAAAGAAAAGTGAAAATAAAATAAATATGTTCCAACCTAACCAAAAATAATTGTTTTCCTCAAACAATTGATTTTTTATAATTAGGGACAATTAATTCCATTCAAATATTTGTAGGGTATTGTATATTCGTCCTCCATTTCGTGTCTGTCTGCTTTGTAATGATAACCAGTCCAACGATCGTGGTTTTATTCAAAAAAGGAGGACCTACATATGTCCCAAAAAATAAATATTTTGCACATTGGCCGGCAGATTCCGGCACCAAATGAACGGTAATTATAAAAACTAACATTCAAAACAATTTAAGTATAATTTAACACCAAAAACCTCGAAAATATTGAACAGATTTAATTTCAAAACAGTATTATCACTATTATTTTGACTGCATACCGAAAATGATCAAAACAGGCAGAATTAGAAGCGGTAGAGATTGGCGCGGGCCTCTTTTTTTTTGGCCCGGCCCGAGCACGAAATTAAATTTTTAGGCTCGAATAGACCCGGCCCGGTCATATTTAAGAAGGGGTCCGGCCAGATACTTCCAACAATTAACAACTTCATAAAAATAAATATAAATATTACATGTTTTTATAAAGAAATTTTAGTTTATCTAAATTAGCGCTTGTTGGTCTGGGTCCTCTTATCATTTAAAATGTTTCCTGATTTTGAAAAAAGCGCTCACTCGTTGTTGAGCTAGCGGGAATGGCTAATATTTTTTTAGCCAACATTTTTAGTAAATTAAGGTTTTTGGCATTTTTTTCAAAAACTAAAATGTTTTCGGCAGAGACAGGAGTGGACAAGTATTGAATTTAAAATTTCGAAAATGCATGAGCAGTTTGGTTGGTTGTAGCCTGTTTGGGAGATTTTGAAACTAAAATCTCAGCATTGATCTCGGAGAGCATTGCTTTAACAGTGAATAAAACGTTCTTCCTTTTCTCATCCGATAAAAAATTCATTTGTTTGAATGGAGGATTCAAAAATAGGCCCACTAGGTGAGCCATTGAGGGAACGAACCGCTTCAGCAAAGACTGCATTGATTTATCATTTAACTCTTTCATTAACTCGAGTCAATAACGTCGGTTAAGCAAATTTTCTGAAGCTTTTCGGACCACAATAGAAAAAGGTGCATAGTGTATTCCTTATCAGAGCTAAATTTTTCAAAGCATTCTTTAAATTGTTTTAAAGAAATTTAACTTAGCTATGCGATGAAGTTCGTTTTTTTCTATCAAAAGCGATTTAATTTCAAATAAAAACGAGAAGGAACGTGTGAGTCGCTTCTGGACGCGACTCTACTTTTATACCCGTACTCAGTCAGTATATAAATTTATGAGCTTATGATTGAAATTTAAAAAAAATTTTAAATTTTACATTTTAAATTTTTTTGCTACATTTGTTAACTACATCTACATGTAAAATGTAGATAATACATCTAGAACAAATATTCTACATCTACCATTTAGATTCTACATCTCCTCCGCTAGGGGTTGCTCGCGCATTGCACAGGGCAGAGTGTGTGCGAGCGAGACAGAGAATGAATAGCGTAAGCAGCGCCAGAGGAGGTGGGGGAAGCAACTGAAAATTAATTTCTTTATTCTGGCTATAATAATGATCCGATCTGGTTCAGATTCGGCAATCTGATAGATATGGTCATTCTCTACGATACTGCGTTTTTAGTTTTTTCGTATCTTCAAAATTGTGGATGCCACAGATTTTCGTCCTTTGTGAAGGCGGAAGGGGGCGGGGCGAAATTTTGAAATACACTTGTAACAGTGTGATATCACATGAGTCTGGGAAAAAAATTTCGTTGCTCTAGCTTCTATAGTCTCTGAGAACGAGGCGCTCATCAAGACGGACAGACGGACAGACAGACAGACAGACAGAGACTCGGCTATTGATGCTGATCAAGAATATATATACTTTATGGGGTCGGAAAATTTTCCTTCTCTGTGTTACACACATCGACTTTTACCACAAATACAGTATACCCCTTAACTCTTTTTGAGTACGGGTATAAAAAATGCTAGCGAGCATCATGAATGTCGAATTCCAACGGGTTTTAATTTTTTGCTTTAAGGTTTTTGATAGCTTGTTTTTAAGCTCGGAGTGCTTAAAATATTTAACAAGTTTTTTTAACTGTCTATTAAATCAGAAATTTCAGGGAGTGGATTTTTTTTCATTACGTCTTCCATAACTAAATTTAAGTTATGGCAAGAACAGGAAAATCGTTTATATTGTCTAAAGCAGCTACAACGTTTGCACCGTTGGCTGTGTTAATTTGTGTGCTGCATTAAATTCTTCAAGTATATGACTAACGTGACTCCAAATATTGACGTCAGTCTTTTTGTCTTCTAAAAACTCTCTTACCCCTAAAAGCGCAACTTTCAGTTCAAAGGTTTCATTTAAATAATGTCCTCTCAGGGAAATGAAACTTCTTTGAGTGTGTTCATCAGTCCACATATCTGTTGTGAATGCCGAGTCCTGATCTGCCACGTCTGTGCTACTCTGGTGCTAAGAACCTTTCTCGATGCGACCAGGTCTTGGTAGCTGTGGTTTCCAAATTCTGCACCTAACAGCCTTTTTACACTGCACTTTTTAAAGGGAGTTCTGCAAGCTAGCCAGCTTGAAACAAATTTATCTACCAGATAAAATTATTTGTTTAGTGGCGAGATTCCCAGCTAGCTAGTAATATTAAGCCGAATATCAAAATCGAGGAATATCAACGGATCCTGTCTGGTCCGTCAGTGCGGTAGTATATTAGGGTACTTTTCAAAATGACCGCCAAACTCCATTTGGCGCACAAAAATATCGATACTCATCGGAAGAACACACGTGGTGGTTTTCAAAATTGTCTCTCTTTTTCGTGGTGAAGAGAGCGTATTTCGTGATGACTTCCTCTCTTTTTCGTGGTGTGAGCCACATGTTCCTAACGCAACAATGAATCTTTATTCTACGGTTCCCGCTAGATACATTGGATTTTTATGGGAAAAAATTCAGCAACATGCTGAAAGTATTAGCAGCATTGTTCTGCAACTTTGGCACGGAATGCGCAACAATCTGCTACCCTTGTGAGAAAGGATATTATCGAATTGTGATATTGTCTGTAATTTCAGGCTCCAATTAAAGCAGAAACTAATAAGTCTCTGTTTTAAGGATATGAACTCAACTTTGAAGTATATGGGCACCTATAATAGGTATCGGGACAGGGATAAACAAATGTAACACTAATTAAAGGAAATAGGGTGTACAAATGTCCATACTCATGCAGAAAGTTGATTGACCAGCAACATTGACGTCACATTCCGGTACACACTTTCGGCCGCTTTTGTTTGAACCTTATTATGTAAGCAATCCAATAAAAAAAAGTTCTAAAAACTAGCCAATCTTGTACAAAATTTATTGAGGAACTCGACAAAATGGTTTTTATTAGGTCTGAATGCGATAACTAGCAAGTAATATTAAGCCGAATATCAAAATCGAGAAATATATTTCCGGTCATGAACATAGAACGATTAACCCATTGTCGACCAGTGGGTATTTCAATTTTCGCACGAATTTCATGAAACTGAAATAATTGTAACGCAATTCTGATGAAAGATATTGTGTTAATATTCACATGTAATCAAAGAGAAAAGATTAATCTACAAGAAGAATTTACAAATGGAATTTTTTTTCACGGTTTGTCTCAAGTTGTTCACCTGTTTAAATAGAGTGGGGTTAAGTGGGGTTAACTGACATCGATGTCAGTGTCGATGTTAACACCGATGTTTTTGCTGGCCCGCGAACTAACAGAATAACATTGCCGCTCACGTCCACGTGAACATATTTTGAGCAATGTGATTCATAAACTTATCAGATAAACCGAGCGTGAAATGAATTATAGTGGCGTTCGAATAGTATATGCAATAATTTTGAATGAAAGTGACAGTGAGACATAACTAGAAATCGTTGCCGTCGCACTCTAAACCTAAAACGTAAATTAAGTGACCTGTGCTTGTATTGGTGCTGCAGACGCGGCGCTCAACATGTGAGGTTAAAGCAGACAGACAAACAGACGGCGGCAACAAGCTATACAAAACAAAAATTAATACAGTGGACATAGGATTAGGATTTAATATCAACAGGGAATAGGTGCCGTGCGCAAGCTGAAATATTTCCAAAGGTAATAATGTGGCAACTGTAAACCACCTGAAAGCTGAAAAAGCGCTCCAGCCGTGGGTGCTCCAACGGGCCATGCCATACAAATTCGCAAAAACATGATATGTCTGTCAATCCGTTTCGCATATCGTCTGCGTCCGGACATTCATATATTTTTATTTCGAATGAAAACAGCTTGTTAAACAAAACGCGGCTGGTGTCTGTGGCGGTGTGTGGGTGAAATGTGAAATGCGATAGTGAAGTGTAGAAAAAAGTTTTTAATTTGATTGTTGTTGAGCATAAAAAAGCACATGGCGTGGCGGCGGCATTTACCCATACATGCATATGCGCGCGCACACACACCCACACGTGGTTCGTGGGCTCACAACACATGTGCGGCGGCTTATCTTCTTCTTCCCTCTGTCGCATGTGTGTGCGTGCGCATGTGTTTTATTTTTGTTGTTAACAGCCCGTGATTTAAATATAAGCCTAAAACGTACTCTTCTTTCAACCGCTTTGAATCCTGTGGCCCGGTGCCTGTAGCCGGTAGCCTGTCTGCGCAACCACCATGGACAGGTCCCGGCGTCCACGTGAGAGGGTAAAACTGCATGTTGCTTTCTCCTCCTGTCAACGTGCCACGCTGCTTTTTGCCGTTCCGTTTTGGGCCGCCCTTCGGTGCAATGCTGGCGTTGCCAACTTGTTGAGTCTTGCGCGCGAAATTTGAATTTGGAAATATCTAATGTGATCTGTGTTCAGCAGAGTTGAAAGTAAATGTTTTTGTGTGTCTGTATATTAATGTCTAATGTCCACGAGATTCCTATGCCGTTTTGCTCCTCTTCTTAAGTCGCGGTTCGCGTCGCTGCGCCATCGTTTCATGCTTTAAGTGCATTTTCTGGATAATCTGTTCACGGTTCAGGTGCAGCTCCTCCAACTGCTGAAACACTATCTCCACAGTGTCCTTGGGGAGCAGCACGGATTGCTCGACAGTAACGCCTTGGGCTTTCATGTCAATGAGCTTATTGGACAGCTGTTGGTCTGTGCCGCTGACAACGAAGTAGCCGGTTTGGTCAATAATCTTGATGGAGTCATCTGGACGAATGGATGTGGATGTCTTAGCTTTCTCGGGATTTTGAACACACCCTGAGGGATCAGCACTCTTTACTGGGGGATGTGTGTTCGCGTCCTTCTCTTGCTCCAATCCTCGCTTTCGTGAAGTTGTGCGACGGTCGTTATCATCGAAATCGATTTGACTCTCGATGCTCGCCAAATAGTTGTCGACTGCTTGCAGTGTTTGAGGAATCAGCTCCATTTCACTGGGTGTGAAGCTCAACGAGGACAAGTCGGGCGACACCCCTCTCTGGTGATTCAGATTGGCGCACTCCTCCGGCGAAATTCCCTGCCAGCGACTCTTGATTTGTTCGCAGATCTTATTCATCAATGGTATGTTCACCGTCCTTGGCGATATTCTCGTGCTCATGGTATCGGAGCTCATGTGGTGTTGTATTTTGTTCCATATCGAGACTAATTGCTCCCTGGCATGCTGTTGGGTTGCGGTCTTGGAAAACGCTTCCAGTTCAGTGGCAGGGGTGGAGCTAGTAGTCCGGGGATTAGCACCAGGAAGCTGTTTGACGTCAAAGTTGACTGTCTCGGGCTTCTTCTTCGGAAGCCTTCCACTCGCCACTGGGGTCTTGCTGTAGATGATCGACTCCACCAATTTATTTGACTGTGTCCTCTTCTGCGTCAGTTTTGTTGCCTTGTTAATTGGCACAATCTTTTTTTTAGCACTTATCGGTTGCTTTGGTGGTGCAGCTGGAGGGGGTCCTCCTGGTATTATCTGCTGGTCCAGTCTAGACTCCGGCGTTTTCACATCCTTCACGACGGTGGGGGTCTCCAATCGTGGGGTCACTGTGGCTTGTGGGTACTTGAGCATCTCTTCAGTGTATTGGCGCCTGGCCTCGAGTTCCTTCCGCTGGCGACGTGTTAACACCTTTTGTGGCATGTTTTCCTTTCTATTTATTTAATTTTAGTCGGAAAATTGAAATTTTTGCAATATATTTTTATGATTTTGCTACGTATTTGAGAATTTTCTGTATCCACTTTAAAAGCACATGCCAAATGAACATTTTCTGCCTGTCGAAATCCCTGGGCTGTCACTTCCTAGATCTCTTGACAGTTTTTAAGTGTCAAGGTACTCGATACTCGCTACTCGATAAATATTATTTCAAAGGAGTATCTGGAAGATACCGATATTTAAGGGGAGCAGAACAAAAGGAAGCAACTCCGAATCCTTTTTTATTTGCTATTATGTATTCAGGGGCGTGTATGTGTTCCTGTACTAGCCTCTGAGATGCTGAATCCTCCAGCATGGTTAGCTTGAGTAGATGTAGGACATTCCACTCCATATCCCTTGGAGATGATGTTCCCAGTAGTGTTCCAGTGGTGGTTATGTGTGTTCGCACAGGATGATAAGACTGAATTGATTGCTGTGACTTATATCTACCAATAACGAATCTTATCCGCCCCGCAGCTATCCCCTTGACACGCGATGGACTCCCGATTGCTTAATGTTTTTCACGAGGATCCCTTCGATGGAAACTTTGCAAAATATGAGTCAGAGCCAAACTTCTGGTCTCCCAACGATGAGTAAGTAGCGATTAAAGTACTGGAGCTGACAATTCACATGCTCATGCCTATCCTCTGCACTCTCAATTTCAGACTGCAGTTGACGGACACACTGAACGGGATACTGCCCATTGCGCCCACAGACGCCCACTCCCTGCTCGGCCACGACGACGACGACGTCGGCGAGGTGGAGCTGCAAAGCAGCAAGAACCTGGTAGGTGATGGCGATGGCCCGAGAACTTGACAAATTGAACTGTTCAGGCAGGAGGCTAAATGTGTGTCTGAATCTGTATCTGTTTGAATAGCTGATCTACAGCGATTTCGTGGAGCAGCAGCTGAGCGACCAGGAGGCTAACGTACTCAATGCCCAGGTCTATCAGGCCCTCACCGACGGCGAGGTGGAGGTGGCCTACCAGCAGCACGAGCGTCATTTGAGCTCCGTGGTCCAATATGATGATCCAGACGGTGTAGGTCTTGGAGGAGGTCTCATAGAGATGGAGGATGTGCAGAGTCAATGCAGCAACTCTACATTCCGCACGCGCACAGACAGCTCCTCAATTGGCGACTATGAGTCGCACTCAAGCGACTACGACGACGATGACGAGGAGGAGGAGAATAAAGAGCGGGCGGCAAATGATTCAAGTCTGCTCAGAGACGATGTCGATGCATTGGATGACTACTACAGTGATCGCAAGAGTCGAACGCTGAGCACGAACACCATAGTCTCGGAGGTCGATGCCTTGGGGCTGAACATTGATGTGAATAACTTTGATCTAGCTGATTTTATCACCAAAGATGACTTTGCAGAGAACATAAGCGCGTGTAGCGTGACAAAGTCCCAGAACAGAGTCCAAGAAACAGCTCCACATATTCACTCCAAGGTGGCATCGGTCGTTCCACCACCATCTACTCCACCAGCTGCTGCTGTGGCTGGCTCTGTGGCTGGTGCTGTGGCTTCTGTTGTGCCCAAACCTACAGTTGCAGCCGCAAAGCAGCGCGACTCGGAGGACGACGACTCAGACTCAATCATCGATGTGGAGACTGTCGATGTGGTTGACGTGGATGAGACCATGTGGGCCACAGGGCAGCTGGAGAAAGGGGAGGCACCTGCAGCCGAGGATTTGTGCTATGTGGACAATGTGAAAGCCGACCCCTCCTGGTCCCCGAAAGGGTCCGCAAAGAAGCCAGTGGCCATCACTAAAGAGGTGAGTACGGGGAGCTTAGAGCTCCTGTGGACGCCGCGCTAAATACATTACCTAAATGCTCCCTCGCACATCCCACATCCAGCAACAGCCCAAGTTGGCGCCGATGGAGAACCCAGAAAACCAGGCTCGAGGAGCCACCGCCGTGGCCAAGCCCAAGATCATCAACAACATTTGCCTAGTGCCTAACAAGAAGCAGTGCGAGTTCCTTAAACGAAAAGTGGGAGCTGCCGCGTCCAAGTCGAATAAATCAGCCTCAAAGAAAACTCAGGAGGGTACGAAATCTGCAGTCGGCAAGCAACAGCCAGCCGTCAGCACTGGGTTGGGCTTGGGAGGGAAGAATCTTGCTCTTCTCAAGCACGAACGGGAGGCGGCAGCAGCAAGCGCACAGCCAGCACCGGCAACAGAAACAGTTCCTTTGCCATCGACACAGGCGCCCAAGCGAAAACTCAATCTGGAGGAGTACAAACAGCGTCGCTGTGGCGGCGTCGTCACTGTCGTCCCTAAAACCAGTACGAAGGCCAAGCCCACGCCTCCCAAACAGCCCAAGTTGGACGCACAAAGCTCCTCCCCATCTCCCGCAGTGGGCGCACTGAAACCAATGCCAGTCTCAACGACTTCAAACCACCAGCAGAAGACAGCGGCCATAGCCAACATTGTCAACAGTCTCAAGTGTCCGCCCAATAAGGCGGGGACAGCGGCAGCCCTGCCCATGGATCCGATTACTGTGGCCAAGAACAAGGTGCTGCGCATGCTGGAGATGAAGCGGGCCCAGCAGCTGAAGATTATCGATTCGCGTATATCGGCAAAGGTGCCGCGCGTGACGAAGCTGCCGCCGCTCAAAGACATTGTGAAGGACACGTACCGCGTGGAATTGGACGAGGAGAACAGCGAGGCGACAGCAACAAAAACAGTGACGACGCCCAGCAAGAACAAACTTCGTCCCGACCTGGACGCATTGATTATTGTGTCGGCCAGCTGCAACACGGACATAACGATACCGCCGAACCAGCTGAGCAAGGCTTCGCCCCGCTCGCTGCTTAAGTCGTCGGTCCTCCTGTACAACATCTCCAACGGCAAGGACGCGAACAAGAACATTAGCAACTCCCTCATAGCCAGCATACAGAGCGAGGTAGTGAGACAGACCAGTAGCACGGCGATGGCCACGTTGCTGCCAAAGAACAATGCTGACTGCAATGATGGCAACCGATTAAAGCCCTCGGGTGGGACGGAGAAGAACGCGCCGCATGGCGAGGATATGGTGATCATGCACCTGCCCAAGAATCGCGAGCGCAAGACTCTTGTCAGCATGGCTACCCAGACCGATCTGCAACCCGAATTTCCTCTCCTGGTTCTGACCGCCAGCACGCGGCAGTCGCGGGAGCGATCACGTCGCACTTACCGCAAACGGCGAGCCACAGGCTCGGATGAATCTAGTTCCTCGAGTGGATCCTCTTCGGACTGCAGCAGCCTGGCCTCGTACAGATCCAGGTCGCGGTCTCGGTCACGTTCCCGCTCCCACTCAACGGAGCGGCTGCGCAACTTGGATGCCACGGCCACGTGCGGGGCCAGCAGTATTGGCAACGGTGGCTATTCCTCGCGCAGCACACACCGCCACCGCAGCTCGGTTAGTTCCTCATCGTACTCGGAGGCGGGCAAATATGAGCGCCGACAGCGTCGCACCAGCTACAATAAGCGACGCTCGAAAAACCAGCAGTCAAACTGGGCCGGCTTTTCCAGTTCGGGCTCCGAAATCAGCGATCGGGAGCGCAGTCGTAGTCGCAGTCCGCAGCGTCCCCTGCGGCGTTCTCGTTCGCGCTCACAGTCTGAGGCGCGCTTCGAAAACGGCAACAGCAATAACAACAGACGGGGATTTGTAGATCGGAACGTATCGCAGCCGGCGGTGGAGGAGCGCCGCATTGTATATGTGGGCCGCATTGAGCAAGAGACCACCAAAGAGCTGCTACGCCGCAAGTTTTTGGCCTATGGCAGCATTAAGCAGATAACAATCCACTACAAGGAGAACGGGTAAGCAGTGGGGAGTGGGGAGAAGTAGTCTGCCAAACAAAAACAATTTAAATTTAATTCAAATGTTCTTTTTTGTTGTTGCAGCATGAAGTATGGCTTTGTGACGTATGAACGAGCGCAGGACGCATTCACGGCCATCGACACGAGCCCAAGGGACCCACAGATCAACATGTATGATATTAGCTTCGGCGGAAGACGCGCTTTCTGCCGTGCCTCGTATGCCGATTTGGGTGAGTGTCTCAAACGAGTCTCCAGCTATGGTTAAAGGACATTTGACTAACCTTTGTACCTTGCAGATAATGCTGGCATCAACAACTACCACTCATATGTGTTTCCCAAGGAAGCACCAGCCCCAAAGCCCCAGGAGGACTCCTTTGAGGCTTTGTTGCTGAAAGTAAAGGCAAAGCTGAATGCTGGCAAGCCAGAAACAACAGCAGCAGCAGCAGCACCACCACCACCACCAGTAACTGCAGTGGCAGCACCAGCTAATCCGGAGCAAGATCACAATCAGATTTGACATCTTTGCTCCCCCACAGACAGTTTTTCGTATTTTTACTTTACTTTTTACGCTTTGTTTATCCTAGAAGGTGAAATTTGTCGCAAGTATCCCTTCCTATCCTCAACTATAAATATGCCATACGGCTTGGCATGTCTGCAGACCCCAATCCCCTATAGTTTCCAGCTCTGAACTGAAAGCCTGATTATAATTTATAATCATTTCGATATGTATATCGTACATTAGTTGACAGCAGAGCTATGGCGTTGCAAGCAACGAGACTATTGCACCATACATATATACTAGGAGAATTCTGAGAAGACCGAGTGGAGTGGAAACTATTACAACTACAAATGAGAGCAAGAAATTGGAACGAGAATGGATTTACAAAGTCATTTATTGCAGATAAGTTAGCAAGAAATCCGGAGACTCCAAACACAGACTCCACAGACTCTGAAAGCCTTGTAACAATCCATCTATCCACCCGTATATACACCTATACAACCCTGAACTAACTGAACTAAAGTATAAACGTCTAAGCGAGCGAGAACAGAGACCATAAACGCAGAAACAGCGAGAGGAACACGCTACACAACCGTTTGTTGAAAAGAAAGAAAATATAATATATGTACAGCGATCATACATACATATATGTATCTATCTATCTATAGTTGAGAGAGCAAGGAACGCGCATGCGCATGCGTCGGCCACGAATTAAACTGTTGATAACTAAACTTTGATATTAGTTTGTAAAGAGAATATTTTGTATGTACATTTAATTTACTCGATGTCCTTTGAATAGCCACCAGAATAGCCCCAACCATCCAGAACCACACACACACAAACACTGCACTAAGTCGAGTTGTCTAGAAACGTCAGCTTTAAACTCTGCAAGCAGCACAATCCACAAAAACACAAATCCACGAAATTAAAACGTAATTCGTTTAAGCAAAAAAATCTAATCAAAGCAAGGAAATTATTGTATATTTTATATAGAAAATTCAAAAGCATGAAACCCCAACCCTGTGGCAGGGCATGTCAGCATGGACTGACCTGATCTGAACGCCCAGGACTCATTGAAGAATACCTATTGTAAGCTATAAGATTGAACAATGTTTCATGTTTCATGAGTTTTAGTTCATTTCAACTCATCAAACAGAGCAGAACACATTTCTGTTGAACATACGGCGGAGAAACTCGTTAAAAGATGCACTGCACTGATGTACTGTGTTCCCTAAGCCCCACAAATCGTAGTCGTACGAGTAATTAAGTAGACACCACAAATTGTTCTTTAAGTTCTTTTGTACAATTATCCTTTTTATAGATTAATAAATGCTTGCTAGTTTCAGCAAAATGAATTGAAATCTAGCTCTCTTTTTGGTTTATGAATAGCAGAAGGCTATTAGTTCAGCTTATATGCATTATTCCCGAGTGAATCAGCTCGTATGTATGTATATGGTTGATCATTTTGGTTAATTTAAGAGCCAACTCTCTGAATGATCGTTCCATAAAAAATCGGTCTCTCCGTCGCTAATGTCTTCGAAAATTTCTATCTAATGGTTTGGCGGTCATCTGACAGATCTGAAAGTACAAAAGCAAAAAGAGAGATGCCTTTTTGGATGCCTATCCTGCGTGATACACGTTTCGCTTAACTCTTGTTTTAACAGTTCAACAGTTGAATTGGACTTCCGTATCTCCAACGGACCTTGAGTTGAGGAATCTCTCACTCTTTTCAGTGTCCAGTGCGTGTTTCTGGAAATCATGGGAGAGGAAGCTGTATGTAATTCCCAAATGTATACTCTTAAGTTTTAGACACCCTCGGAAGATGTCCAGCAGATGCCAGCAGATGGTTACTCATTTTAGCCAATGGGGAGAAGTTTTCTTGTCTTTGAAGCCACACTTTAGTCTTTCAATTAAATCAACCTGCACGAGGATGCGGGTCTCCGCAAGGTCGATAGAAGCTTGCTGTAAATCTTGAATCCTTCATTGAATTTGCCTAAAAAAGATCTGCTAAAGAACCCCTTTCGGAGGTAGAGGAGATTGTGAACTCTTCGAGGTGCATAGACTCGGCCAATCCCTCATGCCCTTGGTATCTGTGATGGGGAGCTTCAAGGACTTCAGTCTCGTAATTCGAAGAACGTTGGCTTAATGCGGTAGCTGGATACTTCGATCACCTCTTGGGGGGCACTCCCTGGCGGCAAGAATGTTCCTTAGGGCTCCTTATAGCTCGATGGGAACCAAATGTTCTATTTCTATGTCCTTAAGATGGGATAGCCCGTAGGCCAGTATTCGGAGGGACTTCATTCTACCCACTTCCCTCAGCTCTTCGTTGCTTATTTCGTAAGGATTGTCCACTCTCAGTTCCTGCAGAGTCTCTCCTTGCAACGAAATCTCCCCAAATAGTAACTTGTCGCAAATTCTGCACGCCAGCTAGCGGATTTAGGCCAGGACTTGGCTAAGTCAGTGAAATGATCGAAAGCGATGTTTCCAGGGGATGATGGTAGAAAAGCAGTTTAAACTTTTGCGATCGCATTAAGAGTTAATAAAACCCTGCCACCGATTCAATTCTTCGAGCACGGGTAGCTGCGCCTGGAGCTCAGCGTTTTGTGTTTCGGCTTCTCTGCGGCTATTGCTACTGATCAAGAATAAATATACTTCATGTGGTGTGCGGAAATTTTTCCTTCTGTCCGTTATATGTACATCCCCTTTGACCACAAATCGAACTATTCGAGTACCGGGTATAATGACCAAGATATCTTTCACCTGAAATGCGTAAGTAATTTTCAATCTTCATAATATTTGTGCGTAAATTGAAATACCCAATGGTCGACAATGGTTAATCGTTCTCTGTCAGTGAACGGAAATCATATTCCTTGATTTTGATACTCGGTTTTATATTACAGCTAGCAGGGCTCTCTTTTATGCGATTTATAAATATTTTGTAACAAGATTAGATATTTTTGAGGACTTTATTTTATCGGATTACTTATAAAATAAGGTTTAAATACGTAGCAGTCTTTTCTTCGGTTGTTACCACAAAATTAAGATTAGGTTTTGTTGTTTTGTTTTGTTCAACGTTGTTAAATTTGTTCCCTGTTATTTATCATATATATTTACTATGTCGCGGAAGCAGAAGTCGGACGTGTTTTTTAGTGAGGGCAATGATTGCATGGCGGGTTTGAAAACAACAACACAGGATGCCCTAGAGAGCGGTGCAAAAAAACATTCAGCGCGTCCAGAAACATTGAGAAAAATTGTGCATTTCCGTTCCTTAACGTCGAATCAGTGAGTGAAGATTCAGCTCAATAGATTCCCATTTATCAGTGTCACATTGACCATTGCAGATATTCCGCAGACGACACTTTTGTGTCCCGAGATCAAGATCCACTTATTTCTAGCTATTCTAAGGACTACACCTGGTCTTCACATAGTTCTACATCGCGAAAATGTGTACCCGAAAAGGACTTACCTGATCCGGACTTCTTCTTCTGCCGCCGACCTGTCAACCCATTCTACAGCATATCCACGAGCCAATTCAAATTCATGGATGATCACCACACGAAAGAGCTTGAAACCGAGCATCGCAAAAAAGTTGACTTCTTCCGACAAATCAGGTACCTTTTTCTTTTTAAAATATTATATAGCACCCGTAAATAACCAGCCATATTGCTTACTTGCAGAAATCAATCTCATATTTTCTGAAAATCATAGAGTCCCTTCCTCTTGTTATCTCTAAGTCAATACAATAAATGATTAACAAATATATATGCGACTCTTTAATGTGCAACCTATTTAAATTTGGCGCTCTGGAGTAACTAAAAAACGGATATATCAAAAGTGTAGTTTAAAAACGAGAGGAAACGTTTTGAGTCGCTTCTGTGGCCGCGACTCTACTTTTATACCCCTACTCAGTCAGTATATACATACATATATGTATGTGAGCTACATCTGTCATCTACATCTACAGTGTAGATTCTACGTCTCCTTCGCTGGATGGCGTACGCACACTGCAAAGGGCAAAGTAGCTTCGGTCGTTTCCGCCTTGAGTCGAAAGTTGTGATAACTTTCCCTGCTCACTGGGGGGTGGGCTCGGATTCAAGTTTTCCCTTTATCTACACTTTCAATGACAACAAACTGGAGACTGCACCCCCATCAGTGAGTGCAACTTCCACCAGCCATGAAAGGTGCTGCAATCCTCGGCGTGCACTCTTGAGAGCATCTTGAGAGTATTCCCTTCAGCGTCAACGCCATTCGCGACTGACCACTGCGGAGTGTGGATATCCGTCTTGATTTCCATCATTATTGTGGCCATTAATGTCGGAATTGTTTTGCCTGTAGGCTGGTGGGACTTGGCGGAGCAGCAAACGGCACTAGTCAAATATGGCTGCATTTCTAACAAAACACCCAGGAGAGGAGCTTCACACGGTAGAAGGGAACTCTTTAAGACATTTAATAGCCCTGAACTGGGACCCTGTCAACCTGTCGCCTGTGCCAGCTGGAGATGAAGGACAGGAGCGAAAGCAAACAATACTGAGAACTGGATCCGCAATTCAGGGAAGACCGCAACAAAGGTTTCAAATTGTTGTTCCCTTGGCTACGATTCCCCTGCACCGACAGCTGGCACAGTTGATGTCTGTTAAGTTCATGTCGTTCAGGGGCTTCCTTTGTATGCTCTTCGTCCTGGTTATGCGAGTGGGCGTGGGGACTGCTCTGCCGATATGATGAGTTGAGCTCATGGCCAGTATTTGCATTTGGCTTTTCATTATAACTCCAGAGAGCTATTGGCCCTGGTCTGTGGACAAATAACATGCAACTAACAGGATGATGATGAAGGCACAGATAACAGAATATAATCGGTGATGTTTCGGTACCATTGAATGGTGTGTCTCGCAAAGGGACTAGTCTTAAGGGGAGGGAGACCTTGGCCGTTTTCCAGCCTCGTTCTAGTCCATTTGCATTCGATGTGTACGAACAGGTAAACCTATTTATGTTGGACCTTTACGGATAGACTTTATGTAGGTACCCCTCTCCCTCTATCCCCTCTCTCTTTAGGAGGAGAATAACTTTGCGTATCTTACACAAATCATAAGATTACATACGTTTTTACATACAAATGTAGGTATGTATGTATATATTGGCTGAATATCGGGTGTTATTGGTAGTCTCGCGGGGCACGTATGCCGCGACTCACAAAGTTTCGCCTGATTTTTCATACAAATAGTATGGATACACGCCTGACCAATTTATTTATTGTCATTTTTATCGCCCACACGTACGGACCTAATTCGTCGCAGCTCAGGCTTGTAATTGTTAACGCAAATCTCCCCCCAGATGCCATAACTCACTACGCCGAATGTCTTTGTCGTTGTCATTGTCATATCAATGTAATTTACGGCATTCCCATGGCAGGACTCTTCTGCCCCGTCCTGTGTTTCTCAATTGTTTTGTCCATTAAGCTGCGCTGCCTCCAGAAGGACAAACAACGTCTATAACCTTCCGTGTAGAAAACACAGGTAAAACAATTGTTATTCCATATACTCTTCTTATATTGAGTATCTAAAGTAGCATCTGTTTATCCGATTGAGTGAATCATTAACGCACAGCCCTTATCGATGGCATAGAAAGAACCGCTTGAGAAATGGATTTTTCCAGGATTTAGTTATGCTCTTACAATGATTTGTCAAAAGCTAAGCATCTAGAAGAAAAAACCTGAATTTCGATTTAACTATGGAAGTCCCTTTGGTATGTAAAACGTAATCAAAAAGCCTATTATACAATCGACGTTTACAACACACAGAAAGGATAATTATCCTGATTATGTGATTATAATCAGAAAAAATAAAGAGATATTTTGTTTCTAAGTCCCTGTGTGAAATTTGTTCAGGAAATGTTGAATATGTTTTAAAATAACTTGTACAGATTTGGCCAACATCTCCAAAAATCACCACATCATATAGCTGATACGTAGGCTACTATTTAAGTTTCTGGCCCAACTATGAAAAACACAACATAGGCGTCAGAATTTTTATTTTTTTTTGATGAACACTTTGGGCACTCACAAAAATTATCTCTAAAACAGGCCTTAATCCGGGCTTTTTTGCTTTAAAACATCCATACCGTCGATTATTGATTTTGTTTCGATTTTGTATTTTTACATTCATGATTCGCCTGTATAGATTTTAAACACAGCCTCTGAAGCACCACGATTGTATTTTTGTAAAATTTTCGATTTTTAGATTTTCTGGGTTCCCACGCTATCACACCTTTTTTACCATGAGGTCATCATGGATAATCTTATTAATGGTCGTCATACTAATGCCCAAAGATACCTCAATCTCACAGTATGTGACATGACGATCTTGTTCAATCATTTCGTGCACAGCATCGATATTTTGTGGCACAAAAATTGATTTTAGACTACCTTCACGATATTCGTCCTGCAACGAAGGACGTCCACGGTCGACTTCGCGATACCAGTCTTTTATATTGACAATCCATGGTGCTTCCTCAATAAAAGTTTAACTAAGCTGATCTAAGCATTCTGGCTTAAAAATCCACCTCGAATATGGTAGAACATTTTTTTCTTATACGCCTAGAAGGGACGTAGGCCAGAAACATAAATAATCATCATTTAGTCATCGAACTTCAAGGATATAGAAACTTCGGTTCGCCGAAATTGCTTTATTATCTTTTTATTATTCTTGTCTTTTTTTGCTCAATATTTGATTACATTCTTTAGTTTTCTGCCCAGATATACATTCGTATGTATGTATGTAGTACATCAATTCGAGTATTTTGTTTATTGAACAGTACCCGTGTGGATTTTGCAAGACTAATTTATGTGGCCCGGTAATTAAAATGCGTTCATTCGACAGCATTTGTTGCTTTTCTCCAACTGGTAGACTGGAAAAACAACTCAAATATTCACAGTGTGGCAGAATGGCAGGGCGGGCCGAGAGATGATGCGAGACCGGACAGGACGGACCCTGGTAGCACAGGGACGGGAGGCCGAGCTTGCAAGGACAATGCAATTGTGGCCCTCATTGTATGGGCGGTGGATGTGGGAAAGCAGCCGAACTGAATATGAAACTGAATATCAATGTTGTCTCATGGATGAAACGTGTCACCGGCAAACGCTTTTAGGTTGAACAAACAACAATATCCCAAAATACTATATAGAGTTATCTGTTGTGTCTGTTGTGTCTGTTATCTCTGATAGTTTTATCTGTGCTCAGTAGCAGTAGCTGATAGATACGTATAAACACGATAAATGCCACGTACCTGTGTATGTTTATATATATATGTATATCCAATATGTCCTATACCTGTATTCGTATTGTTAATTAAAGGTACATAAATACTCGTATATGTACCCAGGGTGAGTGTATCTTCTCCTAATCGAAGTACTGTACTGTAAAGTCGTTAGACTTTTCCATTCTGTTTTTATTGAGCCACAAAATGAGACATACGTGATGCAAACTTTGTCGCCCGAGCATAATAAATTGAACATGAAAACAGCTCTGAATAATTTGTGACGTGTCCGATGAGGCGTGACTAACAAACTTGATTAAACTTGCATATGAAACGGAGCATACATATTTCAGGACTTATACCCTGATTGATCCACACGACCGTTAAGTTTGCGCCCACAATTGGGTGATGAATGCCATCCGGAAGCGAAACGGCAACGAATTTGTACCAGCAAACTTTCGAAATGTACTTTAAAGGGTCCCCATCCTGCTGCCGAATCCAAATCGT
Source organism: Drosophila subsilvestris (assembly GCA_035043285.1). Taxonomy (NCBI): domain Eukaryota; kingdom Metazoa; phylum Arthropoda; class Insecta; order Diptera; family Drosophilidae; genus Drosophila; species Drosophila subsilvestris. The sequence continues at coordinate 4,057,653 of JAWNNB010001730.1, read as the reverse complement.
TTTTCCGGCCAATGGCAAATGGCAGCTTCAACAAGTTAGCAGGCGGAAAAGTGCAAGCTAGCTCCTCAGTAGGCCAGAAGGGAAGCGCGGAATCGCTGGGAAATATTGCACAAATATTGCCATCGTACATATGTATGTATGCACGTACATACTTACATACATATGTTGATATATTCCTGCAAATATTGGAGTGGACCCCCCATTGAAGCCGCTCTTTGACGTGTCCGGACTCCAGACTGTGACTGTGACTGCGACTGCGACTGCGTCTGCGCCTGGCACCGACACCGTCGACGCTGAGCCAAATAATATTCATTTTGGCTTCAGTTTGGTTTTAGTCCCTCACGGTGCGGGAGCTCCACACGACGACGATTCGGACGGATCAAGCGAACGAGCAGAGTAAAGGCGTAATATCCAGAGTCGAGACAGAGAAGTGTGTGGCTGTCTGTCAGTCTGTGTCGGTGTCGGTGTCGGTGTTGGCAGGAGTCTGCCTGTTCGCATGTGTCAAAGTCTGGCGCCAGTCGGCAATGTGCAAATAAATATCACTTATACGCATAAACATCCTCCGTCCTCGAGAGTGGAGTGAAGGGAGCCCCCTCCATGTGGATGTGGGCCGGAGATGCTCCCATCGCATGCTAAATTCACTTAAATAACCCAACGCAGACTCCTTGAAAAGGTAAGACCAGGCCAGACCTATGTAGGAGCCAGGCTAAAAGCGACTTTAACCTGCACTAATTAAATCCACTTGTTCGGGTCTTTACAATCGGATAATGATTTATACTCGTATGTACATATGTACATATTTATGTACGAGCATATACATATGTATGTAAACAAACTGTGGCATAGGACCTACTCCTAGGTCCACCTCTGCGGTGGCTCAGCATATGTACGTCCAGGGCGCAGGGCATTAATCAAGTCACTCAGAATCCTCGATATGCTGCCCCAGAAAGGGCTTCCCGAACCTGTGGATGGATTGGATGCGTGTGGGGCCTGGCCTGATGGATGCGTGACATTAGTTAAAAGTTTTGGCAAAAAACGTACCAGCAGTGGACACAGTCGCCTCGAGGAAGGGCAAGTGGTGGGGGCTTAGGGCTAAGACTAAGCGGCTATTTGCGGGTCCGCAGGAACAGCAAGAAATAAAATGGAAAACTCATTTCCCGTAGCCAGGCAACGCAAATTGAATATGCCTTGTCTGGGCTGCGATTTTGTATTGGCTTAGCCCTAAACAGGATATTGTTTTCGCTCAAGGGAAATGAGCATTTCGGCCGGATTTGTTCGGCGGTTAAAAGAGGTCCCGATGAGCCAGGGCTTTTGATGTTTAGCATCAAAGCGGCGACCCACTTTGTGCCGCTTGCCTCTGACAGCTTAATTAGGCCCCTGGATAGTTATGAAATTCTTGTGGCACTCAACCTTGTGCAAGCAGTGGGGGCGCAGTAGGGGCGGGGAGTGCCCGGAAAGGACTCTTCCCTCGGACATATGTACATACATATCTGCGCACGTGACCAGCAGCATAGAACGTGTCCCCGGACCTGGCTGGGCAATCGCTCGCCAGTCGCTCTCGGACATACTTCGATTCATGGCATCGCCACGTAGCGAATGCTTTATGACAAATATTTATATTGAATTTGATTGGTTTTTATGACGGTTCGATTTGCTGATAGCCCACGTCGTTGAGTCCTTGAGGCCAGGAGCACTCTGGGTCCGTCCTCAGCCCAAAATTTGGCACGCACAAGGCCAGAATCTTGGCTCGAACGTTTATTTAGCAGCAACACTGTGGACTTAGATGTTGAGTACTGCTGTTTCATTGGTATTAGCCAGTGCTAGCAAACGTGGAGTCGGTACGGTACCCCAGCCCTAATGGCTAACAAAACAATTTACAAGTGAATTGGTGCACTAATCCAAACGAGAACATTTCCTGTCCACCCCGTGTATCGAGTGGGCACGATTCGAAATCGAAATCGAAATCGGAAAGTTCTGTTTCACTTCTGCCTTGCAACGAATATTAGTTAGAGAGAGCTTCACTTGGTAATCCTTAATCGTTTGTATCCTTAATCCTGCCGAAGTAATGAGCCAATCTTAATCAGCTCTTTGCGACTTTGAGATTGCCATAGACGCACCAACAAGATTATATTATCCACGAGTTATGTTCAGACTTACCTCCTCCCCATGTCCCTTTTTCATTAGCATTTTACTTTTCCCTGTTTTGGTTTTTGACGAAACGAGTCTGAAAAGTTCCCGACTCGACTGGCAAAATGAACGGGGACCAGGGACCGCATCAAAGTGTTGACAAGTTAATTGCCAGCATTTGAAATTCAATGGATAGATGCCACGGAAGGTAGCCATGGAGGGCAACATTAATTTGGGCTCTTTGGGTAAACCTTTGCGGGCACTTTTTCCTGAACCAATATTGTCCCGTGCAGCATCGTTCTTCCGAATGACGAAACACTGAAAGGTTTGTTCCTTCTGCTTCGAATTACAATCAAATATGGGGCATGCGGCATTGACAGGGGATCCAAACGGTTGTCTGCTCTGCAGCGCAACTGTTGCACATACTGCCCATTGCCCACTGTTGCCCAGCTGTTCTCAACATCTACCCATCTACCCACTAATTAGCATAGAGCGGGCTACCCCGACAGCTGCTCAGTCAGCTCCAACCACGAATTGCGCACGAGTTGACATTGGCTCAATAATTAGTCCCATCCATCACACGCCTCGATGAGCCCGCTCTAAATATAGATGTTTGGTTTCCCAAATCCAGCTCCACGCAGGGCCACGCAGGGTCATTAATTAATGTACATATTCTGCATTCATGCAGAAGCAGCAGGTACTGTCGTGGTTGTCGTGCGATAAGCAGTCCATCTCCAGGCAAGCTTTCCACGCTTTGCCGAAGGGGAATAAAATTATACTCGATTAGTTGTGTGATCTCTTTGGGGACGGGACAACTACTGCTTACGTCTCTCCCGCAGTCTGGGGCTGCCGCTGCTCCAAGGAGTCAAAGCCACGGACAAATCTCTTACTCCTCCAGTGCTCCTCCATTCTGGGTAGTACCGATCTGCTCCAGTTGCTGGGCTATGTAGTAGACAGACAGACAACCGAACATCTTCAGAACCAGATATTGGACATTGTCCCTTCGCTAAAACTGGTCATGAAAGGAACCGTGAAATTCCGTCCAGACTGCAGGCTTTAGCCTTCTTTAGCAGCGTCTTCTGAAGGGGAGTGGAATGGGTACAGACATATCACGACTACCAGCCACACCGACCGAATCACTAAAAGAAATTCAAGCGTAGCATCATTTTCGCTTGGGGATGTTCTCCACTATCTTGGCGAGCTCGTGTGGGTGCAGCCAATTAAGAACCAAATAGCATATCAATGGTGAAGACATCGCACAATTTTGGCACCATTTCCAGGTAGTTTACTCGTACGTGAGGATGTGCAGCTAACCTACGGAAACTGAAAGCCAACTCGCTCTTGCGCAGCACCTCAAGCCTCAAGTTCAGAAAGGTTTCGCAAAATTACTCCATGTGGTGAGACCTTCAAGAGAAGATGCAAAGAAGTGGATAAGTTGAAGACTTACTGGCATGGGAATCGGATAAATGTGCATGCTGGCCATCTACCGTTGCTGTGGATAGCGTCATCAGATAAATCCGTAGTTCTTCTTAATGATCTGCAAAAACTTTATTAAAATATAAACAAAATGTGCATAAAATCCCAACGCCAACACAATTTCAACACAGATTTGTTCTTATGTTATTTTCTTTTAATTTGATTTAAAGGCTAGCTCTGCCATGGACTGTACAAGGTACGGGGCTGGATGGCCAGAAGGTGGGGCTCCTACTTGGGTTCCGCTCCTAGATTGGCTCCTTCTTGGGCTCCTCTTTGTCGGGGCTGGCGGCACTCTTCGCCGAGGCCTGGGCCCGTTCCTCCTCTACACCTCGGGCGGCACGGATATTCTCGCGGCCTTTGTTGCCCGTCAACTCCCTAGCAAGGGGTTGAATTAACTCCCGGTCTTGACTTAACTTGCCTTGGATAGGAGCCAGTAGGCCAGTAGGTCTTCTCCCTGTTCGCCATGGACTGCGTCGCGTTTCTTCTGGCCATCAGCGAGATCAGCATGGAGAGCTTCGGTCTGGCCCCTCCAATTCTACGATTTGGTTGGTTGTTCATTGCTGCACAGAAAGGATACATTATAAATGCGCCACGCATACAAAGTTAAGCATAGCCTTTCCTATGTATATATATATCGTACGTCCCTATGGTCCCGTCCCTACCATTACCCGTCTTTACGGCGACAAAATGGGAAGTTCGTATGAATACAAACATTTGCACGTGTCTAGTGCCGTAACGGTAAAATGAAGACATACATATGTAAATATATGTAAGAATCACGCACATATACATACATACATAAATATGTACTTATTCTTCCCTTTGCCCCTCCTCCTCTTAACGAGTAATGGCGACAAAAAGTCATTTCGTTTTAAGTTGTTCATGTTAAATGGAGTCCTACCAATAAGAAAAAACAACGGAAATACGAACCTGCCCGTCTTGAGTGGCAACGAAACGAAAGGAAAACGAACCACACTAGTGACAACGCAACTAGGGGCCAAACTTCATACATCAATTTCAATTTGCGTTGGCAAACAAAACAATAATAACACTATCCTCACCTTTTTTTCGTACTTTTTTCTCGTAAAACTTCTAACGACTCTCGGGACCTCACTTCTTGCTTTGCGGAATTTTCGAAATAAATGTTGGTTGGGGAGGGACGAAGAACGATTGTGAAGATCGTTTTTACATTATTAATTACTATAAGTTTACTTAAAATTGTATTAACAGTTAATATGTAAGGGAGAGGTGCCGGTTGTGGACATAGTTTTGTTTTTGCCTTATAGCTTTTGACCAATAGACCAAAGCTTGAGGTAGTATTATGAAACTTTCCGCGAGGAAACTAAATGGATTCCTTCATACAGACAAAACTTATCAAGAAATTAGTGAAGTGAACTTTTTTCGAGAAAAAAAATATAGGCCTTTTTGCTGACACCCTCTAAAAAATCGGCTTAATATTAAATACTACTATGAATGGATATCACCTCAAATAACGAGAAACTAAAGAGCATTCCTGACAAAAAAGAACAACAAAGATGACACATTAATGCACCGGTCGACTACTTATGTATGTACATCCATTGCATTTAATGGAGTTTGCGGCGGTCAATTTCTTTGGCAGAAGGGCCTGACACAGATGATACAGAATTCTGGGGATAAACAGACGCTTGAAAATTTTATAGCTTACCAACTTAACTGATTTTTTATTCCAAAGAAGCAATGCATTCAGGAGAATTAAGCAGGGAGCTTTCCATCGGCTTTCTACCACGATTCGAAGGCTTCTGTGGTGTAGCCGTTTGCAGAGAACTATACAATTATTAGACGACGGTGTGTTATATTGTATCGTTTATTCAATACTAGGCAAGGTCGTACCCAACAGCTATGGAATCCGCAATCGGTTTCGCTTGGCTAACTTCTGGGAAAATCGAAGCGCTCGTCTCCAGGCAAGGAGAGTCCACTATTTATCCCACCTCTGAATTATTCTCCTCCCAGTAAGTAAAGTTACCGCCAGAATCGACAAACTATTCCTAAACTGCAGCCACAGATACAGATACAGATATTTGACTGTAGCATTATTCCAGTCTAGTCGAATGTCTCTTTTAAAGGCTTTCTGGCTATCATTCTGCACAGATGCAAATGTCTGAAGTGAAGATTAACCAAAACGCAATAGACAGGCAACTAATCAAAGGTATCATAGAAATGTGAATTATCTGGGAGTGCATAGAACGGTAATTAAATCCACAGTTTGTCTCTCCATCACCGTCAATTATTATCCTCAATTATGGTTTCGACATCTGTGGGCTATGACTTCAACTTAATATGATTTAGGTCTTAATCCAGCTCATACCTCTGCTTTAAAGTTTAAAGTTTCTGTGGGTGCCAAAAGCGGTTCTGTCATGACACATCTACACACTCAAGCCCGTGCCGGGGCTCTTTGATATCTGTTGCCGTTTGTGTATCCTTGACAACACATTCAAGTTTACCCTGATTATTGACTTTTGTGCCTAGGACACATTCTGGGGCGCCGTACGTGGGCCCATGTGAAAGGAGGGGCGTTATGATGCGGAGAAGGAAAGAACAGGACAGGACAGGACAGGACCCAAGCCCAGGTCCGTCCTCCTGCCACATTGTTCAACTAAACGAAACGTAAATCTCATTTTCAGTCTGTTTGCCTTTCGCCATCGACTTAAGCCAGGGCTCTGAGCTCTTGACTGCTGGCTTCCAAACACTTGTTTGCTTAGGCCAAAAGGCAACGGGATGGGTCTGTTTACCCTATTCGATTGCCATCTCATGCTCATGCTCAGCTTCAGCTCAGGTTTAGGGCAGAGCCAACGCCAAGGCCAAGACCAGCCCTGCCCTGCCGATTGCCACTGACATATGCGCTCAGCACCCGACCCGGCCTGCTGGCTCCCAGCAAGTCAATCCGTACCAGCTCGTTTCAGTACATGGCTTACAGTCACTTTATTACAATACGAGTAGTGGCTCGCACTCTGACGAGGGGAGTAGTTCCCTCTGCTTCTGTTGCCTATCCTTGGGCGTTCAACTAAAATACTCGCATGTTGAAGTTAAAATGGTCACTTGCTCCCCCCCATACATATGTACATACAGCACATACAGCACTTGACTGTGTACTGAGTGCAGTTTCGACTGGGTAGCCGTCAGCTGCTTGAAGTTGCTCACTCGAAAACGGCAAGTTCGTAAGCCAGTTGGCAGCATAAATAATGAAAACTTTAAGCCCGCAAACTCTGGCACTTGCCATTGGCCAGAGCTTAACAAAGTTTTCTGTGTTTGCTTCTCTCCGTCCCCGTCCCCGTGCCCAATCCCGTCCACGAACCACTCGGAATTGCACTTTTTCCCCGGTTTTGTTGACTCTGGGAAAATTGCTTTCGAGTGCACATCTTTGTCCTCCTCTGTGCTGCTTCTGTTTCACGTCCACTTTTGTGCTCTTTAATTGCGTTCTGTTCTGTTCTGTTCTGTTCTGCTCTGCACCCGGTGACCGGTGACCTGACCAAACGACGACTGCACACGGAATTGCCACAATGGAAGGCATGCAACAGTTTACCATCAGCTTTAATAACATTATTGGCCCTGCCATGTCCGCCCTCCTGCCATTGCAAGCCCACACACACACACACACACAGCATAAGCCTCTGCAGGCCTGTCCCTGGCCGAAGGACTGCTTATTACCCCTTTACAACTACTAAGCGGCCAGCAATGAAAGGGGACAAGGAGCCAAGCGAGCAGGGCAGAGCTTGGAACAAAAAGGAATGCAGAATACATGCAGAACAGAGCTCGGATTAGGTCTTTGTGGGCAAAGAATAGCTGCAGTCGGAGGTATATGGTATATGTAGTGGGATTCCTGAGCTCAGCAAATATTTCATTATTTTTTTTTTTATTTAATTTTCTTACGGAATGTGATACAGGAAAAATTACTCCGGCAGTTGCACTGGGATTTCCTTCACACTGTTATTTTTTAATTATTGTTCGCATTGTTGATGTAAATAGTAATTAAAGCCAGACCATGTTTAAATTCTCAGAATATTTGTATGGCAGCAATTTGTATTCATCTCCGGACTCTCAGGGCAGGTCTGTTAACTCGGAAAGTTCCTGGCAAAGTTTCGGCTTCTTTACTTAGTTTAGTTGTAACTTTCATAAGCAAAAAATATGAATATTTGTGGAAAAAAAAAGAACCTTATAGTCCGGGGCTGGGAGTTGAGCAGAGTAGCTCCCCGTCGGTCACGTAGACCGACCGTTCGATGGCCTGCTTCACAAAGTCCGCCGACGATAAATTGCGGGTGCTGTTGGCCAGAAGCAAACAAACAACCTCTTTTATGGCCATGTTGTTATTATGTTATCACCCAGTGGCCACATTGGCCTGCAGGAGGCTGTCGAGGGGTTGTGTTTTTGTTGTTGGACGTTGGAAGTTGGAGGTGCTGCTGCGGGTGCTGGTGCTGGTGCTTGGAGCGAGGTGCCAACGCTTATCATAACATATGCAATAATAATCCACTGCCGGCCGACTCGACTCGACTCGACCACGATGGCGGCAGAGGACGAGGACGACATCAGGTTTGATAATAAAGGCGAAATGTGACCACGGAATTGCCCGGCGGGTCAGTGCCATCTGGCTGGCTGCCTCCACACCCCTTGAGCCACCCTCTGCAGCCTTCAAAAGTTTGTTGTTTCGTCCGACCCACACAGGCACCCCCACCAGCACCAACACCCATCGAGGCACCGCATGTGGGCGTGCTTTGTCCATGAGGATCCAGTGATTGGCATTTATGAGTCATGCTAGTCTAGCAGACCCATTAGGGGCAATTATTGATGGTGGCCCAGAACTGCCAACAGAAACTGAGACCGAGCGAAGCTTGCGGCACACACGGACACCTTTTTGACAGGACACGGAAGATGGGTTGGGATGGGATGGGATGGGATGGGACGGGACGGGAGCGTGGCAGCTGTTTCTTGAATTGATTACTTGTTAAACTTAATTGCAGGATTAAAGTTTCATTAAACGACCAACAGAAAGGCTAAACGGTGGGAGTAAATTGCAATTTAATTGAAGAGAACCGAACATATGTATGTACAAATGTACATATGTATGTATGTATTTATGTATGTATATTTTGTGTACAAATATTAATGAATTTAAACACACAGACAACAGCGAAACAGAATTGCAATTGCCGCAGCGAAATACTTTTTAACTTTGCGACTGCGACTGCCACTGTCACATCGGGGAAAAGTCATTAATCGGATTTCCATCCAAATCCCATTTAATATTTATATCCCATCCGGATTGCGGATAATGGGGGATGTGGGCGCGATGCCAATCCAATGCATGCACCGAGCTTTAAATGCTGAATTGAGTTTCTCAGTTGGTGTTGGTTCTCAGTTGGTTCTCAGGTGTTGCTGCAGAAAGTTAGACATTTCTGAAAACAATATTCGTATACCCTTGACCTCGTCGAGTACGGCGTGCAAAGTAGCAGCGACTCAGGAGAACGAACTTTTGCAAATTACTTTGCTTTGTTAGCCAACTGAGCTGCGGACAAGCCTTGGGCGGGACATCCGTTTGTATCTGTATCTGTATCTATATCTATCTGTATGTTTGGACATCTGTGTGGCTGTCTGGCTGGCAACCATTGCTACATCTCTTTGACAGCCTACTGGCCGTGGGGTGGGCAAGCAAAACAAAAACAAAAACAAAAAAACAAAAAACAAAAAACTTTGTGCTAAATATGTAACTAACTTGCGGTTTTAGATCTTCCGACAAACTCTTGCCGCGCCGGAACGGCTGCTGGGTCATGCATGCATAACTAATCCCCGGCAGGTCCTGCAGCAATAGTGAAATGTTTTACATGCTCTTGCATCTCCCGTGTAGGCCACTCGACTTGGTAGCTTATGAAGCGTTAATAAAACCATCGCCACGCCACGGCCACGCGCCGTCTCCTCCGTCTGCTCTCACCGCGTCTCGGTCACGGTCTCGCCTCAACGCCCCCCAGTGACATTTGGCTGGATTATGAGGCAGTGCCAAAGGACACCAAGGACTCAACGACTCGGCGATCCCAGGCACTCGGCAGAGCTGATTATTAATGCAAAACAATTAGCGCAACGCCCGGCACATTTAACGCGCTGAATCATTACATTACACGGCCTGCTCTCGGCCACGGGGGCGGATGATGCCTAATGGTACATGGCATGAGCATCGAACACATTTTTCAATCGGCCCGGGCCAAGAGCCGGGCCAAGAGCCCAATTAATATTGCATTAAATATGACTCGAATTTAAGCTGCGGGTTGGGTTCGGGTTGGGTTCCTTGCAATGGCAGAAACGACGGCAATAACAGCCACAATAACGGAGGACACAACCTGCCAGCCACCTTGAGCAATAAACATACTTTCCTGTTCGCGTCGCAAATATTTGGTCTCCTCTTCGTCTCTTGCCCCACCCCGCCTGTGGCGCCTGTGGCATGTTTGCTTGTGTTTGTGTCCATACATGCATGAAGAGTGTCGGGCCCACATGACCAGGGGGTGGGAGGGGCTGGCAGGATATTCCTGGGACTTGAGTCCGCTCCTGGTATTCATCTCCGAGCAATTCTGCTTCAACGAAGCAACTAAAAACAGCAGAAAACAGCCCAAAACAGATGATACACTCGCAGAAATATTGAACGCCCTTTGTCTTCGAGGGTATAACAAGACTGTGACTGCAGCTTACCTCGTAGCATTGTCGAATGCAATTTTCAGACCAAACACAAATGAATTGGTAGCTTTTCCGCCTCCTCTCCTCCTCGAATAATATTGATTGCTAGCACCGAATCGGCTCCAGCACTTAGAAGGATACTCCGACTCCCCATCCAAAATGTGGCGAACATTTCTCCACATCTCGCATCTAATCAAACATTTGCATGACTTTCCACTGAGCTGTTCAGCGGAACACACACACACAGACACAGGCAAAAGGCAAAAAGGACAAGTAAACCGCTTGAAACGCTCTTGTTCCATTTTGGGTGATTCCCTTTGTTGGACGATTTTCCGCTTGGTGCACCCCATACCTCCAAGCCCATGGAACTATTGCAGTTGTAAACTTTTTGTGGCAATTTCGAAAAGTACCAGAAACCTAATTGCGTTTTTGTTCCCGTTACTGTTCCCCGTACTTTAGTTGGTTTCGTTGCCGAAGTTTTAGTTCCAATTACGATAGAAACTAGCAGCTCATTTTGGGACCGGCACATTAGTGTTGATTAAAAGTTCACAGTACAGGGGAACATCTCTAGGATACCAGCTCAAACAACAATGCTTGGTAGGATGAAGTAGAATGCAAATTAAGGTGTACTTAATGGTAATACAAATAAGAAAGCGAACATAAAAGTGCAATAATTAAATATTGCCACGATGGCTTGCCAACAGATAGACACGAGTATCTACATATATACGACCAGGACGGTGAGAAGGAAAGTAGAATCAAAAGGCACTAGAGTCCAGGGGGTCTGGGCTCTTGTTAACTTCTGACGAGAGAAAAGAGCTGGCATAAGCCCATGGACTGGATTCGAAAGCTCAACTGACTCAATTGGCTTATGGTGCGAGTGGAGGAAGGTAAGCAGCAGATCAGCCATTTTCACCTACTTCAAGCTGTCAATTTAAAAAATCTCAATTTTGCGTCCAGTTCGCAAGGCGTCCATTGACAGGTTAAAGAGCAGTAGAATAATCCGACAGTTAGTGAGATAATTGTAGATGCTTACGCCATGATGCCATGAATAACGAGAAGGAACGTGTGAGTCGCTTCTAGTCGCGACTCTACTTTTATACCCGTACTCAGTCAGTATTTAATTTGTGATAATTTTAAAATATTTTACATTTTACATTTTTTTGCTACATTTGCTAACTACATCTACATCTTAAATGTAGATTATACATCTAGAACAAATATTCTACATCTACCATTTATATTCTACATCTCCTCAGCGAGGGGTTGCTCGCGCATTGCACAGGGCAGAGTGTGTGCGAGCGAGAAAGAGAATGATTAGCGTCAGCAGCGCCAGCGGAGGTGGGGGAAGAAACTGTAAATTAATTTCTTCATTCTGGCTATAATAATGACCGGATCTAGTCATTTTCGACGATACTGCGTTTTTAGTTTTATCATATCTTCATAATTGTGGATGCCACAGATTTTCGTCTTTTGTGAGGGCGGAGGGGGCGTGGCCAATTTTATAAGTACACTTGTAGCAGTGTGATATCACATGAGTCTCGAAACAAAATTTGGTTGCTCTAGCTCTTATAGTCTCTGAGAACTAGGCGCTCATCAAGACGGACAGACGGACAGACGGACGGACGGACGGACAGACATGGCTCTATCGACTCGGCTATTAATACTGACCAAGAATATATATACTTTATGGGGTCGGAAAATTTTCCTTCTCTGCGTTACACACATCCACTTTTACCACAAATACAGTATACCCCTTAGCTCTTTTTGAGTACGGGTATAAAAATAACAAAATTCTGAAATAAACTGACGCTGCGGCAGGGATAATTGGATTTTTCTTGAACCTCCTACCTGCTACAAGGATACAAAATAATTGAAGCTAACGTTAACTTAGCCCCCCCGTCTCAGGGTTGTCCGCTCAGAGTAAATAGTAACGTAGCAGCACTGGGGAAATCCATCTGATTGCTGAACAACGAAAATCCTCTTTTCCATGCTCACAGTTCTTTGTAAGTGATTAAAATTGCAGAGGTAGTCGGATGCAAGTAACGGTTTCAGTTCCCAATCGGAGCGAGCTCCGGCAACGAGCTTGATTGTAGAAGGTCGGAGTACGCCCACTTCACTCTGCTCTGACCTCGGCATTGAAATTGCTTTGAGACGACTCGTTTAATTCAATTAATTGAAATCCCAAACGGCGCCTGTTGCTTGGGGCGTAATGAAGTGCGGTGCGGCAAGTGGGCGGTGAGGTGAGGAGGGGAGGCTTGGTCGGATATGGCAAAGAAAAAGTTCCCATGACCGTGGAGGCGCGAGAAATGGGAGGGTGCCTGGCAAATTGAAATGGCAGCCGGCAGCCAGCAGCAGCGGAATCCAGCAGCAGGCTTCCCGGCCAAACACCGAGTACACATCCCATCCTGGCTGGTGGAGCCTTTGTGTGCTTTGTACTTTGGCACTCTTTGTATGCGTACGAAGCCCAGTAAGGAGCAGAGAATGTGCAAAACAATACGGAATCCTATCAGGGGGTCACACAGTACAGTGCCTGGGACCACTCTCACGTGGCTTGGGTTGAATATGTTCTTGCGCGAGTGAGAGTGCATGAATATATTTCCATCCAACTTTCTTCAGCTGATATACCTTTAAAGAATTTAGCCCTGGGACGAAGGGGACGAAGCAGTGAGGTGCCACAAAACAACTACAGCCACAGATAGAAAGCGTCTTTAACCGCATGGATTATACGTATTGGCCCCGCGCTACTTGTAAGACAAACAATTTTGACTTTGTAGAATTCAAGTGGCCTTTTAGGCGCCAGGAGCTTGGAACGTGTGATGGGACAGGGGCAAGGGCAGGGTGCAAAGGAAATTCCGTTGATTGTGAGTATGTATTCCGGCAAAGGTATTTCAGTTGTGTGCCCCTCATTTCTATCTCTTTGCAGCATTATTAGCAGAATAAACAATGAAATTTTGAGTAAACAATGCGAACATCTCACAAATGTATTTCCCACAAAAAGGCAGCGAAGAGGCAGTATCGAGGGGGGGGGCGGACGGCAAAGGACAGGGTCTGGTCTGGTCGTGGGAATAGCTTCAGGTCCTTCAGGTGCCCCGGTACTCGCATGAAGAGCTACAAGTGTAAGCTCACTTAACAGGAGAGAATTAAAACGATGTCTAAGGGGAATATCATTTGTAGGCCCTTTAAAAATAATTGCATTGAGTTACCCAACCCCTACCGAGCCCGAACTGGAAGGCAAATGACAGACAATCACCCCAGGCATGTGCTCCTGGCACCAGTCGGGTGCCGGCACATCCTCATCCGTCAGCGAGATAGATGGCTCCGTGTCTATCCGTTCAGCTCTGGCTCTGCCTCTGGATGGTAAATTATGCCGCCAATCAATTTGCGTTTAGGTTGATGCCCCTCCAACCCGACCGGCAGCAAGCACCAGTTTTAAGACCCGACCCTCCTCCTAATCATAAGCATAACATAACGAAAATAATCACGATAATAAAGTGTAGCCAGAGCTAGCTCGGCTTGGGCTAATTGGCATTCATTCATAATATTCCGCACAGATTTCCCTCCGAAAATAACTGCACTAAACGCTCTCTTACCGCTCCTGCGAGTCTGCGCGCTGCTGTCCGCTCTGCTCTCTTCTCTTGGTCGCACGGCGTGGCAGTCCGGCAACGCTGTGCGCGTAAAACCGTAAACAATGTGATGTGTGCATCCACCTACGAGCATTCCTGTCCTGTTTCGTGTTTTGTCTTCTGTTGTTCTCCGGCAATGGCGGCCACCGGTTGTTCTCCGCGCGTTCCGAAGGCACGGCCACAGACGCAGACGGGCGATTCGTAAATGTGATTTGCCGACGGCGATGCTAATACCAACTGAAATACTAACGGCAGAAGTAACGGTAATGGCGCTTGTCCATGCCCATAATAGTATATGTGTTTGAGTGCCTATCTTGGAAATCGCGTGACTTTTCGCCGGCTGCCGCCTTAACATACATACATTTGTACATACATACATATGTACATCCATCCATCAGGAGTTAAAAGTAACAAAAAGTACAATTTGTATGTGCTTTCCTTTCCCCAATGCAGGTACCCAAACGAACATACATACATATGTACATATGTATTTATGTATGTACGTACATTGTACATATATACAGTCCCCCTTTTGGTGTGAGGGTCGTGTCCTAGATGTCTTGGCATGTTATGAGCCGACATTTTGGACCATTAACAACAGGGAGAATGTTGCGAGTGCAATTTGAATAGCCGAACATACACACATACATTGTACATACATATGTACATACATATGCACAGACATACATACATACATCATATGCATGCAAATATACGAGAAGGATGAGGGACCCACTTCTTGGCAGTGAGCAATCTCAATCGATAAATTCAAAGGAGCCAAGTGGTAATCCCCTCCCTACCTCTACCCCGCATCTTAGGAATTCTAGAAGCACTTACTTCCCCCAGACCCTAGCAAATAATTCCAAAGTGCGCTGCTGACTTAAGCAAATTTGATGTGTCCGATTGGGGGAAGTGTGTTTGCTCGTGTTCTCGTACTGTTATTTTGGCTGCCCCAACTGGAAGGCGAGAGGAAGGATGTTCTCCTTCCCTTCGGGATGTCAATGAACCCCGTTTCGGATTGTCAGCTCTGCTGGTGGTGGTGACTTCTGACACCACAATGCTTGTATTTTTCGCCCGTCGATTTTGCTCTATTTTCCATCTATGATTACTCTAAGCATTAATTTTGTTTAATATATGTAGATTATGATCGAGATCGAGGCACTTAAAACTCTTCCAGTGACCTGCTTTTGAGGCCTGGCATAAAATAAACGCAAACTGAGCGGCTACAAACGTGTACAGCGCTTCCCGGCTCCACCGAGTCGCTTCAAATTATGGATTTTTCATCTGGCTATGATGATGATGTCATCATTCTGACTCTGATTTGCAGGTTGATTGAAACAGAGTTCAGTTAAGTCACTTCCACATCATGTCCAGTCGCTAGACGAACCACAAACCACATTTTTATGTCCCTGTCAGTACTGGTTGAAGGCGGGAAAGGCTTCATTCAGAAAACACCCTTCCTTTATAGGGTATAAACATTAAAACGCAAGTAAATTTTGCGTTTATAAATCGCCATAACATTTTCAAATCATAAAAAAAAGACAAAAAGAAAGACAACAATACGGCATACGGTGGCTGCTGTACTCGTAATCTGAGTAATAGTCGTTGTTTCTCTTAGGTCTCTGATCGTAAACACCAAATATCATAAAATGCAGCCGTTTACGAGGCCCTTCCCCTTTGGCCCAAGGAGCTTGCGGCTGCCTATCGGCTGCGCTGCTTTTCCTGCTCTGTGTTAATGTGCTGTGAAGGGGGCCCCACTGCCCAGGCATCCTCACATGAATTATGATTAAGTAATCTGAATAGTGAAGGCGTCGCCATTGTGGCGTTGTATCCATACACACGCGTCCTGAGGGACGTGGGGACGCCAGCAGGTCGTGGGAAACATGTGTCTGGCGGTCTTCACTCACTCTCTTACTCCCGCCTTGGTTTTGTCAACACTTGTAATCCTTTAAGGAGTTCCCGGTAGGGGCGACGACTAAAGGACAGGACAGGACCCATTGTTGCAGGCAACGAGCCTGAGGCACGCCAGGGATTAATGCGCATTTTGAGCTTCGTTTACTCTGGAGCGCACACTTTGGAGTTTTCCTGGGAATCGAGTTAGGAATTAAAACATAAGTCTGCAAGCAGCAGCAGCCACCGCTGATTGCTTTTTCAGATTTTCATTGTAAGGGTCTTATCCCATTAGCGGTATGAGAACAATGACAGGATAAACGGAGAGGCAACGCGAAGACGGCCGTAAAAAATGCAAATTTTCAGAGCTGATTTCCCGGTGTCTGCTTTTGCCTTTCGTTCTGCTGCTGCTGCTAGTGGTGGGCTCGGGTCAGATTCGGCGCCATTTGTCTGAGCTCCGTTCGTTGTGGAAAATATTTTAAGCATTGGCATTAATTAAGCGCTCCTCTAATTGGAGTCTGCAGAGAACCGAACCGAACACGCCCCACGCCCACGCCCCACGCCCGCACAGCACAATCGAGGAGACATTTTAATTGATTCTGCTGTCATTTGGCAGCCAAGGGCTCGCTGTTTGATGCGTGACTGCGACGGGACCCAGTGTAAACATCTCCAGAGTCCTCGCAGATCGAGTTTCGCTTTTAATGCGGTGTTTGCCTATGGCACAGCACCATTTAATAAGTGCATACCCCATTGGTTAATGGCTAGCGGAGCGCACGCACCCCACCCACGTGACCCATTTCGGTGCGCCCAAATCTGGCGATTGTTAATTATGTAAAATCGATAAATGAAGTAGAGCCCCGCCTGATCCGGTTGAAATTAGGGAAATTATTTTTGGCAGGCAGTGTTGCGTGAAATGTGGGCTGTGAGTTGTGCGACTCCGGCTGGGTTGACGTCAATGAGTCACAGGAAACAGGACAGAACAGAGACAGGAAAACGATGGCAGGCAAAGAGCAGAGCAGCTGAGGAGCAACAGTCTGAGACTTTATCCGGACTGCGAAGAGCCACGTGAATTTAAACTTAAAGTGGAACTCTGTTATTTCACCCTTTGCCCTGCCAATGCCTTTGTCGAGGTAACTTCGTTTTCCGAGAGATGAAAGCGTCTTATCCATAAAAGCCTGCATTCATAAAAGCCAAAATCCGCTTTATGAGTGCTCTGTGGTCCTTAGGGCGGGCGACTCTACCTGCCTCATCCCACAGCCATGCTCGACTTGAGTGGGAGTGGGCGGGGTGGGTTGGAACACGAAAGGATTTGCATGTCACCATCACCATTGGCATGTTATTCTCTGATAATGTACCGTAAATCTTCCTTGTGAATTGGTTCCCAAACCGCACACGCAACAGCTAGCTGCTCTCGTTGGCTCTCATCTCACCTTCAATGTGAATAATAGATACTACAGACTGTAGCGACAGTAGATAATGTCTGGTTCTCTTCCAGAGAACTTTTGACACCCGGCGGATAGCGTATGCGCTGGAAAATTAATATTTAGCTAGATGTTGACTTGGGGACCCCAGCCAGGGGGCTGCTACCGCCACTGAGGCTGGCCACAAACCACAGCAAAGTTGACGAAATTGTTGCTCACGTAACTCAATAAAGGACTTCTAATTTAAATAAAAGCAACCAGAGCCGCAGCCCGCGTCAATCTACAGAGGAACAGACCAACAGGGCTCCTGGCCTGGCATACATTTAAAGTAAAACCATTGACGGCAACAAAAAAAGAAGAGAGAAACACGTTCGCTGACTTTTCCACTCCCACCGGGGGATTTCAAGGTGACACATGGCTCAGGGATATCGTATACTGCTGACTGGTTTTCTTTTCCAAGCAATCACATCAAAGGACAGTCTGAGCTGCTGATGTCTCTCCTGGTGATGGTGATGGTGTTCGTGTTGGTGCCGGTGTGGGTGCGGGTGCGGGTGCCGTGGAGCCGTGGCTTTGTCGAATTCATAAAATATTTAAATGCAAAAATGAGCATGCAAAACGGACGAACGTTTCGCTACATTAGCGATGAGGACAACAAAAGTGCCTGCCCCCCGGAACCCGGGGCCATTCCCGCTCCCTTTGAGCATTTAATGAAGCAGCTAGACTTTGGAGCAATTTCGTTAGCTCAGTCGGCACCCGTGGGACACTTTTTCCCACCAGCTTAATGCCATTGTTCCCGTCGCCCTATCAAGTTAAATACCAAATGGGGTCGGATGTCTCCTTCCCCCACACTCCCTCCCCCATTCTGGAATTAATGAAACACAAAATGCAAAAATCATAATTTTCATTCTGCTATATTTAGTCTTAAATGGAGAGGGGGTTTTCGTTTTCTTTCTTACGATAAACAAATGAAGGACCATTCCAAACGTCCTTTGGCGGAATGTAAATCGATACCATGGAAGTGTTCTCCATTATTTCGATGGTCGTAGTGTACATAAGGACGACCGACATCTATATCTGGATAGACCTTTCCTTACCTGTATCAGTAATGGAACTTTTAAACAGCCATTTACCACGCTGCAGCGTTATGGAAACCATAAACAAATGTACATACATACATATGTATGTACATGCGTATACTTATTTGATGTCGTGTATTTGCGGTTGGTGGAGAATGGCGTAAAATTGATACGTTTCCAATGACGCCGGGGAAACGGAACCAACCAACCGCTTGATAGACGAGACACGATGGGAACTGTCAGGAGCTGAACGCAAAGACGTCTTGATGGATAGTTCTCTGAAGGAATGGAAAGCAACGGCTCATCCAGCGGAAGCAGAACTGGGACAACAGAAGCCATCCAAATACGTATGCCAGGCACGAAAAAATTGCTTCAATCAATCATAGAAAACCATGGTTCCAATTAAGTTCGCTGTGGCATCCCTTGTGGCTGTTTACGCCTATGGTGAATAATATTGTGATGCAAACAAAAAGACTAGAATCGAGTTTACAACTAAATAGAATATTTCGAAATTATTAAACTATGGTTGAGTCGCATGGAGACTTTGAGGTGGGAATATTTAATTGTCGGCATCCCATTAAATATTCCCACCTCCGATTGGGATGTTGGAAATGTAAGAATGAATTATCAGCGGCTGGACTCACATGGTTAACAACACTACGGGGTCGAATATGAGATAAAATCAAAATCAGTCGACGAGCTAAGGAAATCTCTCAAGCGCACAGTGGGCGCTCCCATACGACAAAAATAAAAAAGGCGAAATCGAAATTTTACAATTTTGATCATTTGGATCATCTCATAGTGTGACCATTCGCTCTTTGCAAAAAAAACACTTTAAAGTTAAGCCACGTGCTCGGCAGTTTTATTGCGTTCTGAGTTCTCAGAAAGTAAACCTCATCTTTCAACATAAAAAACGTATTTAAAATAAACTCCAATAACTTTGAAGTAATATGGATATCGTTCGTACAGGTATAAAGCTTAATTAAAACCAAAAAACTATTTGTAGATTGTTGTGTGTCGTCCAAAAATCGAATATAACCAAATTGTCTTTTGTGAGCGTTTTTTCGATTTCGATTTCGAACTTCTCTTAAGCTTTTAGTTCTGATCGACACCGACCGCCAGGTTCATCTTTATGTTGATCATAGATGCATATCTTAAGATCAAAATAAGACTAGAATCATCTGCCTTTTGCTGCCTTTCCTGAACAAAATGTTGATCGGAGTGCAACAGGTATTTGTGTCTGTTATTTGGGTTTTTTTTCGTAGTAGCAATTGCTCTTTTGTGTGTTTGTTATTGTTTACTTGTGTTTTAAATATCAAATTTATATATTTTCTTTATAAATAACGTTACGTTTTTTATTCATTTAAACTTCAGACCCTCTTATAAGTGGATTTAGAAAATAACCATGTAAAAAGAGAACTTTACAATAAGAGTCTGTCTTTGATTTATTTGAACATATATACATTGGTTATTTTTTATTTGCAGCCATATTAATAATTTATTGTTTACATAATAATAAATTTAATTGATTTAAAGTTAATAAATTTGTCTCCTGTAGTATTTTAAGGCATAATTTACTCGCTTTTTTATTTAATATATAAATAAGGGCACCAAGAAGGGCGTATGTGCTTATACCAAAGACTCTACAATACAACCATCGCTCGTATTTACTTTCGTAAGCAGTTACATGAGCTTAGTTTCGTTTTCATCATTAAGAATTGAGCAGTTTTGACGAAATACGAAATTTGGATTCAGACGGAAAAAATTGGAGAGCACACACAATCATACACATGGATGTGTATGTTTGTATGTTACAGAAAAATACGAGCCAGCCGAGCGAGAGGAGGCCCGAGCGAGAATCTAAAAATAGAATACATTTTGTGTAGCGCACTAACACATACGCAAGTGTGGAGTTAGATTTCTTGAAAAATTGCTCTGCTGTCATACATTTAGTTCCTCCTCGTTACGTATCTTGTTGTATTGTAGAATCTTTGCTTATACCCACTCCCAAAATATCCCAAAAGTATTCTGGTAATTCAATAACGTGTGGTGAAAATTAGAGACCTGTGTGTAAAGTATAACTATTTTTGTCGCCTTCTTCCATACAAAGTGCGCCCACTGTGAAGCGGTTCGAAAATATGTCTCGCAGTGTAACTCTGTCACTTTGATCCTGATTTGGCAATGTTAAGGCCAAGAGCTGGTCGTATTTATTTCAGAATATCTAAGCTCAACCGATTTATCCAGATTTATATTAGCGATACCTTAATTAATGCACAAAAAATGCAAAGACACAGCTAATGGTGCTCTTCGTTTTGGTACAATTTATTTAATTTGTTTAATGTAAATATGTACAACAGATGCCAAACGAAATAGTGTGCCGAATGTGTGTGTTGGGTGCGTGAATGTGTGTGTATGTGTGTGTGTGTGTTTTTGTGTGTGCCGGGAAGGGTCATTGCTGCTCCATTAGTGGTTCCAGACTTGCAGTAGCTTGATAGCATTCTCCAAGCTTCCCGACGAAATGAAAAGAGCGTGCATGTTGTGTAGATGATTATTGAAGCCCATTTCGATGAGCTTCTGCAGCTGCTCACGATAGCGCTCTTGCAAATACGTATACACAGAACTCAAAAAGATGGAAATGGCCTGAGCGCTGCCCAGGTTCAAGTCGTTGCAGGACGAATTCCAAGCGTTGGGCAGAGGTTGTCTGTTCTCGAGTCCTCGCTGGGAACTTCCGCCATTGCCAGGGCCGCGCGAGAATTGCTGATAGGTCGAGGCCACAGTATTCTCGTAAGATCTGCGCATGTTGCTGTCGATGCGGCCCAGCAGATCGGACCCACCAGGGACGAGCTCCATGCGCTTTATTAACAGATCACGTCGGTTGCGATCATACTCCAGCTTGGCCGGATTTTTTTGCAGCGAAATCACCGCGCACCATTTGTGGCTGCTCTTCATATAATGACGCTCCGCCCCACTCTACTCTTGTTGCCCTTCATGCGCACATCACTCTTTACCAGGATCTTCAGGTGGTCCGAATTTATTATATTTTCCAAGCAGCTGCTGGGCTTCGGCCCAATCAGACGTTTCCGCGACGCCAGTTTCGGGGACGCGGCCTCAGTTGTGGGAGTGCTGGGCGCAATGTTGCGACGGCACACCACGTGCACAACGACGCCAGAAGTGATGCCAATGGTGTCGATGGTGCCAGCATCTCTGAGCACCTGACCGCCAAAGACCAGCACAATATTGTGAATAGCCTGCTCGAAACGCACGGCCACCAGGGCACGCAGGTTCCGAATCAACTCCCTCTCGCGCACCGAGACGATGGCCTCGAAGACGCTTCCTTTCGCCAATATGGTTATGGCGTCGCCGCAGCTCATGGCGACTACTTACTAATGGCGTTCAGTCCACTATCCACTAATTTGTATTGTAGATATACGGATCGGTTGTGTTGTTGACTGCTGCGAATTTTCCGACTGAATTTTTCTGTCTGGCCTGGCTGGCCTGTCTGACTGGGAATATTTGATTCCTGAAGTTCTCGGTCAGCCAGCTGTGATGGCAGTAAACCGGAGATGTGTAAGCTGTGCTCCACTCTTTTTGTTCTCTAGTACTATGGGGAAAATCTTGTATTAAAATGTGGGCAAGAGGAGATGCATAGCTACATAGTACTGGCAAACTTGATGGTTATCGGAATTACCAACACTAATTATTTACCAGCACTAAAATGCCTAAAAAGGCACAAGCAAAACTTAATTTATTTCGTGGACGGGGCCGTAGATCGACAACAAAAATTGAGCTATGGCGATCGTTGGCGTATCCGCACTCACGTCGGACCATCTGTTCCATTTCCACTCAGCCTCACTCTGTCTGTAATTTCAGAAGGATCGAGCTTGCAACTGTCTCCACAGGTGCGAGTGCAGATAGCCGGGACAACAAGCAAACGGACACGGAGCTGGTCAGGAACACCACAGGGACAGGCCACAACCGAATCAATTGGAATTCATCAGGGCGAGGTGGATCCGCTGCTTGGTGCGACTGAGACCCATTAATGCAGCAGCCATGGGCGCCAACACATCGAGCAGAGCCGACGCGAGTCTGCTCGCCGACGATGACGGTGAGTGAGGATGGGGGGCACATCAAAACATTTAGTTTAGCAACTCGCAGAACCCAGTAGCCCGGCCTTGACTGAACATATTGAAATCGCACTCGCACTCACCCTACCCTACCTAACAGAGGGGCCGAGGCGGGGCCATGGAGCTGTGGAGAATCGACGAATTGTGCCTGATGAAAATATTGAAATGCCTTGCTCTGCCCGACCAGCTGGCCATGCTCCAGAGCTTCGAGCGGTGTCGGCCACTCCTGGGGCACATCTGGCGCGTGCAGCTGACCGAGATTGAGCTCAACCTGCTGGAGGTGCCGCTGAAAAAGGACGACTTCGACTTCCTCCTGACCAATGGCCGTGCGCAACTGAACGAGCTGAGGCTCAACTACCTGGGCAGGGACCATTTTGAGGTGCTTGTCGGGCACAACTTTCCCCAGCTGCGTATTCTGGATGTCGATGTTCTGCCGCCGTTCTTCCTGTGCCCGCGGCTATTACATCAGCTGGGGCAGACCATGCCGAGGTCCCCCCACGAAGGTTAGACGCCATGAGACTGACAGCGCCGCTCTATACAGTACTCGTAGTTAGATATTTTAGGGGGTGCGAACGGTGTTCAAATTGAAATAAAAGTGTTCTGAAATCTCTAGGAATTGGTTAGGTCGATTGTCGAATTCAGTCCGCAGATCTACTTACTCATTCCATCTCTGTTACATTTTCAGTTAATTTCGACCACTTCCAAATACTGCGAGCCATCGGCAAGGGAAGTTTTGGCAAGGTAAGAGCAGAGCAGCTGCCCCACATCGCCTGGGTCTTTACGAGATCGAGATGAACAATCTAACATTCACAGGTCTGCATAGTGCAGAAGCGTGACAGCGGCATTCTGTATGCCATGAAGTATGTGAGTCGCACCGCCTGCGAGATGCGTGGAGCGCTTGGCGGTGTCATCAAGGAGGTTGAGCTGCTATCCTCATTGGAGCATCCGTTTCTCGTCAATTTATGGTTCTCGTTTCAGGGTAAGTGCACACAGACACAAGCCCGTCACGGCAGAGACAGAGAAAGAGCCACAGCCAGTACCAGCAAACACCGTCACAAGTACGAGTATGCAAATGAGGCTGCCACTGCTACCTTTGGCCGCTTAGCAGCTCCGTTCCTGACTCTGTCTCTGCTCCTGTAGCCGTTGCCGTTGCCGTTTCTGTTGCTGTGGCTGTGGCTGATTGCCAATCAAAATGCAAATTAACTCTGTGCATTTCCTTTGAAGCCCGAGACTCTGATATTTATACTCATATATGTACCTTTCATCCAACCAACACCCTCCCCATTCACAGACGAGGAGGACTTATTCATGGTATGCGACCTGTTGACTGGTGGCGATTTGAGATATCACTTACAGAACCGAGTAAGTTCCAGACTCTACCCACTTTCATTCCCGGTCCTACATATGTCCGTTCTCCTTTCAGGTTGAATTTTCCGAGCAGAGTGTGGCCTTATTAGTGTGCGAGCTTGGCAGTGCGCTGGAGTACCTGCAGACGCAGCGGGTGGTCCACAGGGACATCAAGCCAGATAATATTCTATTGGATGATGGCGGTGAGTATGCGGCAAACAGGACTAGCTCCGGTGGGCCGAGCGTCGTGAAACTTTGACTTTTCATTTGCTGAGACAAGACCCAGGCAATCCACGTCTATAATTCATAATAAAGTCATTGCGGTCGTGCTCAAAACTGTATTGATTTAATTCGGAAAGTTCTGTGTCAGTACACAGCCACTGAAGCTTCCTCGGAGACGGCACACATTGTTAATTTGCCACCCAGCCATATAGGGGGGCATAGCGTCCGACCGACCAGAGCAAACCGTCACGCAGGGCGACGAGCAGACAATCAGGCGGGCGGACATGGAGTCTATTTAATGACATTTGGGTGATCTAACGAGGTGTTCATTGGAGCACGTTGGAGCATATGATCCGCGGTGTATTAGATATGGTATTGTGTATGTACATATACGGGTGCACCACTCTTATTCCACTTAATATTCTCGAACGAATTGCAAAGGGCATTAAATAATAATTGTTATTGCGTTGCAAGCTAAGTGGGAGCCATGGGTGGAAAAGGGGGAGACAGGACGAGTTCAGAGACACTGTGCATGTATGCATGCATCCATGCAATGGAGAGCCAAACGCAATTAGACTGCCACCCACTTGGACGCCCACTTGAAGGAGCCACTTGCATGCAGTCTCCTTAGTCCTGAGCCCACACTGACGAGAAATTAATTCCAGGACACGCTCATTTGACTGATTTTAATATTGCGACGAGGCTGCAGAAGGATGCGATGGCCTGCAGCATGTCGGGAACGAAGCCGTATATGGCGCCAGAGGTGTTTCTGTGCGCCCTGGACGAAGTGGGTGAGTGTGTCTGCCCAGAGAGCAAGTGAATTAATTCAACAAGAGCGCCTGTCCTGCAGATGGAGGTGGAGACGGAGATGGCGATAATTGACTGCTTCCTGATTGTTTCAATTTAATTACAGCTGGCTATAGCTACCCAGTGGACTGGTGGTCCCTGGGCGTTGTGGCCTACGAGATGCGGAGCAACGTCCGCCCCTTTGTGGTGCACTCGAACACGCCCTTGGCGGAGATCAAGAACATCCTGAACACACCAGTGCACTATCCCCGCTATTGGAGCAACAACTTCGTCGATCTGCTCCAAAAGGTAGGTTGCCTGCGTGCGCCCATCGAATGGTTTTCGAATCAGATCCCGCTCCACTTTCTTGCAGCTGCTCTCCACGTATCCCGGTGGCAGGATCAGCACTCAGCAGGAGCTGCATCAGACGCCGTTGCTGCGGAACATTGACTTTCAGCAGGTGCTCGACAAGAAAATAAAGCCCATCTTCAAGCCACCCGAGGATCACCTGAACTGCGACCCCTGCTTGGAACTGGAGGAGATGATTGTGGAGACGCGGCCGCTGCACAAAAAAAAGAAGCGTCTGGCCAAACAGCGGTCGGCCCAGCGAGACAGCGATCCCGAGACCGTGCTCATCAAAGAGTTCATCGTCTACAATCGCTACAAGGAGCTCAAGCGGAAGGCCATGGAACAGAAGGAGAACGACTGGCAGCGTGAGCTCGAATTGGCAATGGCCAACTCCATAGTCAACAGCTTGGCCCCCATACAAGAGAGGCCCGCCTCGTCCACTTCCACGTCTATTAGCCATGCAACAAACACCGCGATCAGTACTCCCGCGCCCGCGCCCAGGCCCACGCCAGCAGCCACGAACACTAGTTGCTCCGCCTGCAAAGAAAGTGAAAACATTGAATTCATAGATCGCACGCCGTCCCCGCAGGGCACAGTCGGCGGAGCCATAACTGCTACCCCGACACGGCTCTGCAGCATGTTGGACAAGGCAACGAGCACGGCACAAAAATAAAGTGTTAAACAACGATGAGAACCTGGACCCTCCGCACGGAACTAATAATACATATGTGCATATTTATCGTCGTATGGGGACCGCAACAGGTTTCACTGCAAGCAGAAACAAAAGCCCCAAGCCCCCAACCCCCACCACATAGGCCTGCACACCGAACTGAACGATGATTTGGCTGGCAACCATCCAAAGAGAACCAGAACCTATTTTTCGAGTTCCGCTGAATTTCACCTTTGTACGTGTACGTGTAGATGTAATACATAAATATAAATAATATATGAATAATTTGATATCTTTTAGGGTATTTCTATTGCCTATCTAAGTCCTAGTTCTAAGTCCCCTTGTACATATGTGTGTATGTGTGGTTAGATGTTAGCTGAAATCAAAATAAATGTAAAGAGGCACTGCACCAAGCGGAGTTTACCTCTACTGGATTGTTCGAAAGAGCTCAATAAAACTCGCAGCGTAATTTCGATTTTTTTGAAGTTTTTATTTCAAGTTATATTTCATTCATGTTTCACATATTTTTTGTAATGCCTTTCTTTGTATAAAAAAGAGTAAATAATTATGTTCTGTATGTATAATTGTTGTATTCACGCACTTGTTGATCTCTCGTTAAATATATTAGTTTTGGGTTGGTGTTATTATTGGGTTCTGTGTCTGTGTCGAAAGTGGCTAAACACTAACCAAATTACGATATTAATCTAATCCCCTTCTGTATATTATTTTATCGGCAAAATGCAACATGTTAATAGTTTGTTAATTTCTCTGGTTCTATCCGCGATCTCTCGATTTCTTTGTGGGCTTTTACGGTTAGGTTAATATTACATTTTACGAATATCATTTTAACGTCTTTCACCCATCACATTCCCATCTCACCCACCCCGTCGTCAGCAGCTCAACTGCATTGGAGGGTGTGGGTGCGGTCGGAGGAAGATGGTCGCTGGGTCTCGTTGCGAGGGTGAGAAAATAGAAAAGAATCAAGAAAGTCCCCAGCATGGGGAGCATTAACTCGAGAAGCGTTAAGAGCAAGTGTGTGAATGATTGTTTATCAGTAGAAATCGTGTTCCACTCTGCATTTGTGGAAGGAGTATTTCAAAGATTCAATTAAGTTGAATAGCTTACAAGGTTTAACGAATTTTCCTTTTGTTTTCCTTAAGCAAAAACAAATGCAATTGTTTAGAAAAGCGTCAGTTATGTGTGTGTGTGTTCTGTTCTCTTTAGAAAATCTGCTTTTGCTTTTCTCTTTTGGTTTTTTTTTTTGTTTGTTTGTTTGTTTGTTGTTAGAAGAATGAAGGAGAAGAAACTACAAAGCTGCAAAAATGATGTTCCGAGTATGTTTGTGTGTGTGTGTGTGTGTGTGTTTGGGAGATGAGTGTAAGTGTGTGTGTGTGTATGTAGTGTGTCTGGAGTTCGGCTTATGCTCATTTTTTGTTTGTTATTTTTCGGCTTGTTTTTAAACAAAATGTTACTTTTTTTCGTTGAACTCCATGCTTGGCGCTGCCGGCGGACCTCCGCCGCAGCCGTTTGGTGGCTGCGCTAAGCGCTTGGTCATACTATACTGTGGTGGTGTCCACAGACTCGATACGTGCAGCGCTCGCGTCTCCGGCCTCCACAGTAGCAGGCTCTGCCCCATTCAGCGCACCGCCATCGACAGCGTTGCCCTCCTCCTCGACAGCACCGGCATTGGCAGCGCCGCCACTCTTCTTGGGGCCAAACTTGATCAGCTCGACGTGTACGTTTATGGTTTTCGTCTGCGCTGGCTCTGCAGGCTCGGCTGGCTCCGACTTCACCTCAACATCACCCTCGGCCCCAGCTACGACCGGAGCCGGAGCCGACTCGCCACCGGTGGTGATGGTCAGCGAGAGATCGTTCAGTGATTTCAACACCTTGTCGACATCGTCCTGTGTGCTGGGAGTGCCATTGCGGTTGCCAAAGTAGAGGAAGCACTTGCCGAAGTGGCCTATCCGGAAAAGCGGCGAGTGAGTAAAGAGACCACTAAAGTTTTTTTCCAAACTACATACCCTTCCATGCGATTGACATCGGATTGCATTCGCGCTTGCGAAGCTCACTCTTCAGATCCTTGACGCGAATATCACGTGTCAAGTTAGTCAACTTAACGCAAAAGTCACGCGGCCCGCGGTTCTTCTTCTTCGTCTGACGACGCTCGCCAGCGCCACCCTCATCGAACTTACGATCCTCACTCTTGGCACCTCCCTCAACTCCAGACTGATCGCCCTCAGACTGCAATTAAATAAAAGGGTAAATAGGAGATCCATATGGCACGAGCTACCATCAAACTAACCTTGGTTGTGCGTCTGCGGCGGTTGACGAAACGACCCTTGCGGCGTGGAGCGCGTTTCTGGGTATTTTCCTGCATCAGTTAAAAACATATCCATATAATTAATAGACACTTCAATACAGACTTATCAATCATTTTACTTACGCCCTGTTGTTCGTTGTCAGTCTGTGAGGTGGTGCGTGGGTTTCCTCGTTGGAAGCGACGACGCAACGGCCCACGACGGCGCCTGTTGTTTTGATGCTGCTCAACATCAGTGTCCTCGGCCTTCAAGGCAATTGTCTTGCCTGATCTCTCCTCTTGCTCCTTGAGCTGCTGCAGAACGGGCAAGATCTTAAGGCGACGTTCGGACAAAATCTCCCAGAAAACACCATTGGGACGGGGCAAGCGCTTTGCAACGCGTATGACCTCGGTGGGTGTTACGATAATGTCCACTGGTGTGTCGTACTTCTGAAACAGATTCAAGGGCAGAGTGTCCACCACCTGCAGATCGTGCACAATCGTGGCTATCACTGTGTCCGGTGTTATGGCACCCAACTCAATGAGCAGACCAATGTCCAGGTCGGCAAATCCATTGCCACGACCAATTCGGTAGCCGTCGCGCGAAACTACGACGGAGCCAATCACCACAAGATCTAGTTTCAGTTTGCTCTCCAGTCCAATTTCCGTGCGGAACTTCAGAATATCCTGGACGCGCAGAGCCTCTTTCTTCTGCTCCTCGGTGGCGTCGGCTGCTACATCAACCTTAAGGCACAGCGCCGACGAGTCGCGGGTGCTGGGCAAATAAACAGACTTGTCGGCGAGCAAAGCCTGTTCCTTAAAGTCGTGGAGAGCGCGATCGATGTTCACCTTGATGTGCTCTGCGGAAAGAACAACATAAATGGGCGTTCTATGTACGTGTTTGCTCAATCCACTTACCGGCCTTCTTGAACTCCTCCTCCTGAATGAGCAATGCAGCAGCCTTATCGGCATCCACAAAAGCAGGAATCCGATTGAATATGTTGTTGAATCCAATTCCAACCTTGCCCTCCTGGATTTTTTTCCAGGTCTGCACACGAAGCGAGCGCTTTGTGGGCTCCACGGGCTGAGCTGTTGGAGGAAACAAGTGGTGCAACATATTAGTTTCACATTACACGTAATGCATAGGCAAAAACAAAAAAAAACAAAAAGGATAGCGGCGGTTGCCGCCTGTTCTTATCGCTGACCCGCGCTCATAGCAGAGGCATGTTATCGCGCCAGTTTTATGCTGGAATGAAAGCGAATATATTTCGCAGCTGATACTGGAGCTGATAAACCGGTTTCCACGCCCAACAATCAGATATCAGCCATTTAGTCTAAACAAACACTACCAATTGCCGGCGGGGAAAGTGTCTTTCAACAAAAAATCTGCATGGAAAACATTCGCAAGGGTTGCCACATGTCTGAATTTCGGTAGTCTATGCACATGAACGCACACACACATGCATGCGTACGTGTATGTGCAGATATAGTGATTGCAAACAAATTCTGGTGCACATGAATACACTAGATTATATGTATGTACATATATATGTGCAGAAACGAATTGCGTGTCCGTGCTGTGTTTGAAAATTAAATTTCAAAGCATTTAAATATCGATATTGACGCATGACCAATAAGTTGGCAACGCTCTAGCACACACACATCCATACACGCACACACACACACGCACTAAACATTTCTCGGCGATGAGCGCATCAAAACGCGAATTTCTCAATTAATATGTATGTATGTGAGTAGTGATGTGTGTTTGTGAGCAATTGTGGGAAAGGGGCAACCGACAGGCGACAAGAATGACATTAGCACGGCCTGAAAACTACACAGATCGAGCAAGAGCAGTCAAAATGTTTGCCGAAAATGATTCACTGTGTACTATTTGCGGTCACCACTACTAAGCGGTAATTGTAAGCAGCCGCAGTAGTTTTAGCATAAGAATGCGCGCCACGATGACGTAATTAGTATCAACAACAAAAACTAAGACCCCGCCGACCGACATGAAAAAAGCGGGCATGTACAGGCAATGTTTTTGTTGTACTTTTTGTCATCTCCCTACTCTCATCCTTCTTCATCCGTGATTCTTTTGATTCATAGTTTCGTTTCGGCAATTTGACAACTCATTTACCGCAAGAGTCGTATAGAAAGAAATATGGCGGAATTTTTGACAACTTTTTTTGTGCACAATATGTAAAATGGCCGAATGTAAACGGGGGGAGTGAGAAAAGAAAAAATATTCGGTTAGGGCTCCCCGCTTCGCTACAATATGCCCTTGATCCCCTTTAAAGTCGGAGCAATAGTGCAATGCACTAACTAAACACATATACGAGCACGACGCAGAATATTTATGATAACATTCTCACACTCGCGCAAAATTCATGCAAGTTTTCTGTTCTACTTCGTCACCCGTCACCCTGACGGCAAATACTTACTTGTCGAAGACACCTCCTGGGCTGTGTTAGCGCCATTCTCCGCGGCGGCTGCCGCGGGATCTGCGTTGCTTGGATTTTCCATAGTTATTCGTTTATAAATTGTGTACTTAAACTGTTTTTTCTTAGTTTTTTTTCTTTAACAATTTTTTCTTTTTCACTGAACACAAGTTACTCGGCAACGTCGTCTTTCTCCGGCTGCTTCCAACAAACCACGTTTCTGACAGTTTTCGATAACATATACCGCCTCACCCTCTGAAATATACCGGAATATACCTTGTCATTATCAAAATATACCGTAAATATACCGAGGCATATACCGAACTTAACCCACTATACGCCGCTATATTTAAACAGTTGAACACATTGAGCAAAACGCGGAAAATAGTACCCCTACTGTAAATTCTTTTTGTTGATTTTTACGAAAAAACAAAACGACCAAGATATCTTTACTTGAAATGCGTAAAAATGGTTAGGTTTTATTAAAACTCTAAAACTCTCAATACTAAACGTATAATTTTATCCGTTGGATGTATCAGTTTTCCACCTGATTGGTTACTTTTAAGGACTCCTTTAAGCACAAGTGGCCAAGGCATGTAACGTAAATGTGTACGGAATGTGACGTCTGCTATGAGAAAGGGTATTTATATACCCTATAAAATGTTTTTGTATATAGTATATCCCGGTCTTCTCCTATACTTGGTACCATAAACTGAACATTTTGATACCCACCACGACTTGAGAGACCGAAATGACAAAATACCTGCGTATGAAAGTTTCGATACCCTATGTTCATTAATCGGCATTTGTCTGAAGCAGAGCTCGCAAATAACAGTCGCCCGTATGTTGTAGTCCGAAAATAACTTTTCTTTCAGAACCTTTTGGCAAAAACTCAGAGCAGAACCGTTCCGTTCCCATCGGCTCTCGAAAAATCGGTCTTAGCTCAACCAAAACCCATTTTTTGCTTCCCTTTTTCTCTGCTCTTTCGAGGACCGTTTTGTCGCGAGCGAAGAAAATATGTAGCTGCAGAAACCACAAAAACAAAATATGGACAAAAAAGACCCGTTTACGCTGAGCATTTAATTTTTCTGCTTTCTGGCTCAACTGAGAACCATCAACCGAAAACCAAAACCAAAGAGAGAGCAAGCGTGCATGTGTTTTTCGGTTCTGCTCGCGAGCAGACTGCAAATGAAAAAACTGTCAACTGTTATTTGCGAGCCCTATTCTGAAGTCGAACGAGAAAGTCGTATGACGGATTTTCAAAATTGTTTATATCGTTCAAAATATGATTCGTATTTTTTTAAATTTAAAATTCTTAAATTTGTTGTTAATAACAGTTAAAAATATAGAACCAGTTCTCTCGTGGTTTTTTTTAGACAGTTGAAAATGTCAAGAAACATATTTTTAACCGAGATACAACCAAAAAAAAAACGAAAAAAGTTAGCTTTTGCTTATTTGAATAGGTTTTCACATCAAAGTCAATTAAGTTCTATTTCAATTGGGTAAATTAGTTGTTGTTCAATAAAATATATAAAATATATTATCGCGACAGAACTATATGGAAATGTGTTTTTATAGACATTTAATTGTTTAAAATACCCAAATATTTTTTCAACTCAACTTCGACGTCAAAATATCCCACAAAGTATATAAAAAAATTCTGCCTCTCTTATTCTTGTTATGTATATCGTATAACCTGGTTGACACTTGCATATAAGCGCTAAAGAACTAGTTCTCAGAATGCAAGTATTTGGCATATGGACTTAATCATGTTCCACGATTACTTTCTTCGACTTTGAAAAATATGGAAAGAAAGGATTTTAAAAATAGCTCATATCATAACTTTTTTCCATGTTTAGAGTACAATAAAGTTGCACATACTATGTGGGGTGAAAAGTAACCTCCTTGGCCTCCAAAATGCGCTGCCATCCAACAAAATTATTGGTGCCTTTTAGTCTACTCTTATTAATTTGTGTCATTGTGGAGCGTTTGTCACTGCTTTGCGTTCACTCATAAAAATATATTCTTTAAAAAGCAAAGCGGCATAGGAAAAAAAATTTGGTTAAATATTATGGGGCTAATGCTTCTTAAGATTACACCGTAAAATATTTCTTTCAAAAATTTAAAAGTTAAAATTGAAAAATCTCTGAACTAAGTATATTGTCCTAAAAGGGGACCACAGTATAAAAACTAAAAAATTAAAATTTTGTTCATTGCCAAGGTTATTTTTTACCCCACCTAATATTCCAACAGCGATGCACAAATTAATGACGATACAGAGTGAGGGTACATATTTTGAAATTTAATCCTAATACTGTTTATTTAAGGGGCTAGGTTTAAAAACTGAATTATTTACAAAAATTAATTTTAAATCGTAATCTGCTTCAATAATTTAGAGCTCAAAGGAGATATGTAATTGCACACGGTATTGTCCCTTCTAGTTAAAAACAACAAATTAAAAATGCTTCCGTCAACGTATGGCTTGCGACATGTGCAGGGGGGTCACCATTAGTGTCAATTCGGCATCCTTTAAGTTCGCTCCTCGCAGATTTGCTTCCTGGAGATCGCTTCCCGACAGATTACACCGTTCCAGGTCTGCTCCGGCCAGAACGGCGGCCCGTAAATTGCAATTCTTCATGTTGGCATTCTTCAGGTTGGCCACTCGCAAATTGACACCCGCCATGTTACTGCTCTCCAAGCAGGCGCTTTTCAGATTAACGCCTTCCAGATTGGTACGCACGCCTGTGGGATCCTCGAAATTGCACCCACGTAGGTTGGCCCCTTCCTAAAGTGATAGTGATCTGTCTTTATCCACCAATCCTTTACAGCATTTACTGGTGTACTGGTAACTTACCATGTTGGCGCAAAGACCTCGCACCGAAACCAATTGCGCGCATTCCAGGTTCGCATACTGCAGATCTGCTCGCTCCAGGCAACAATAGTTGAGGTTGGTGTGTGACAGGTTGCAGTGCGACATGTTCGCGTACTGTTGGATGTAGTAGCGTAAGATACAAGAGTAGAGTAGAGTAATGTGGCAGCTCACCTTAAAGTTAATGTTGCGGAAATCCAGCTTTCGCAAGTCAGCCCCAGACAGATTGACTCCCTGGAAACGTAGCTCCGTTATGACGGATGTTTGTATGATGGCCTTTATAACATCCATCCTGGTTAGTGGCCTGTCGCTTTGCGGCTCTTCCTGTTGGCCGAGACGCTCCTCCAAATGCGTTATCAGCGAGTAAATGCCAAAGAATCGTGCCTCCTCTAGAACTCCCATCACGCTAACGTTGGCGTCACAGACAAACTGGCCATGCCTCAAGTAATTAATGATGGGTTCAAAGTAGCGCGGACTTCGGTCAATCAAATAGGCCCCCTGCTCATCCTTTTCGCTGGGCTTCATGCTGCCATCCTGCAGGAACATTCGCGCCAGCATAGAGTCCGGTTCTCTGCCCACCAAAGTGTCAATAGTGGTTGTGTATATCTGACCGCCGACATTCAGTTTGACCCAACGATTGGGGGCAAAGCTACTAGTGGGGACGGCAAGGGTAACACTCGCGGCCTCGTCTTCTCCAGTATCGCTTTCCTTCGGCTCATTGTCCATTTATTTTGGAAAATTAGACAATTGCTTTTGCTTTTTGTGTTTAGTTTTGATATCGCTGTTGCCTTGTAGAGGTGGGGAAACATCTAATGGTAATATCGATGTTTTTAGTTACATAGAATAGTTCATACATTTCATATTTTAATCATTACAGAGATTAAAAAGTAGATTTTTAGTTGTATATACTTAATAGTATGCTTATATGGAACGGTATATATACTTTTTATATACATATATTCACAAATTAACATATAAAATTTAACCCATTATCGGGCAATTTGATTTCGATAAGCTATCGGTGCGATTTGTTTCGGATTATTTTTGTGATATAACAAAACAAACGAAAGGCAAAACATAGATTTATAAACAAACGCTTAGAGCCATGTTTCAGCATGGCCCACTGTTCTGGCGACAACTCTCACGCAATCTCCACACAACCTGCAGCTCATGGCAACTGAACTACTACGATGCCCTTGGCATTGGGAAGAGGTCCACTCAAAACGAAATCAAGGCCGCCTATTACAAGCTTTCGATGCTCTACCATCCGGACAAGAATCAGGGCAGCGCCAGCGCAGCCAAGAAGTTTCGCGACATCAACCAGGCCTACGAGGTGCTGGGGAACTACCGATTGCGACGACTCTACGACAAGGGCATTGTTCACACAGCCGGAGCACAATATGCCCAGGATATCCACGATGCGCCCGATCCCGTGGTGGAGGACGACCCTGAGACAAAGTTCTACAAGTCCCGCTTTCAGAAGTCCAAAGTAGCCGACTCCGAGGGCCGGACGCCCATATACGATTTCGACGAATGGTCAAGAAACCACTACGGGAAGTCGTTCGATCGCCGACAAGCAGCGCAGGCCAAGTACGATCGGCTTAAGACCCAGAAGGAGACCAGCAGAGTCTCCACCCAGACGGATGTTGTAATGTTGGCGTTCATTTTTTCCGGGGTGGCCATTTACCTGATGTTTCTCTCCGAGAGTTCCTACGATACTCCAAAGCAAAGAGCCCAAGAACGGCACAGGCGGGAATTGGAGCAGCGACAGTCGGGGCTACCTAACACAACCACCACCACCACGGGGGGGAGGCCATAGCAAGATTCTCTATCTCTAGTCCACAGTGTACATAAATAAATGTTTAAATAAATATGCAAATTGTGTATAAGACTCTCACGGGATGTCTTTAATCAAAACCGTCCGGTACGCTTGCGTGCCGTGTATTTTGTGTCCGGACGGGTCTCCAAGCCCTGGCGGCGTCTTCGCTCCTTCTTGGCCAATATCCAGTCCCGTGATTTCTTCGGAGCCTTGCCGCGGGCCTCGCGGCAGGCATCGCGCTTCTTAATGTAGTTCACACGACGCTCTTCCTCCGGTGATGCACCTGCAACAGGCAAAGCAAAGCTCAAGGCGTGTTACTTATTTCATTCATGGCAGATTCTTACCCAAAGCCTTCGGCAGCTCCGCCGATCCGCCCGTCATCAGCACCAAGTAGTATTTCTTGGCCTTGGCAGAATTGGGATAGTCCACAACCAATCCGCCGTAGAAGCCGGCCTTCATGGCCTGTGATGTGACCATTTCGATCTGATCGGAATTCTCCGGGTAGAACTGAAAAACGGCTCGGGCCGTACGCGTGAGGCAGGAGAAGAGTGTGGTAAAGAACTTGAGCAAACGTTTGTGTGGATTGTGGTAGGATTTGTCGGCATTGCAGAGCCACTGGAGCGCCGAAATTGAGATCGCGCCATCGAAGGTGCCCGGCCTGAAGGGCATTCCCTCGCCCATGTCACCCAATATCACATCACCAGCCACCTCCCTCTCGACGGCAATGTCTAACATCGACTTGGATATGTCTATGCCGATCCACATGTGATCGCTGTCCTCTAGGACGCTGCCCGACAGACCTGATCCACAGCCAATGTCCAGAATCAAGCGGGATTCATCGTCGTCGGGAAAAGCTAGCAGTTCCAGTGCCCGCTCGGCCATTTCCACTTGAATTTCAATGATGCGAGTGCTGGAGTAAGCCTAAATGAGTTCATATTATTCTGTGTGCAGTCGAAGCAACTTACTTTGTTGAATATTTCTGTGCCTCATTGTCGTTGTAGTACTGTAAGAGGGAGAGAATACGTTAGCGATGGATTTGATTACATTGCCTTTTATTTGCTCACAATTTCTGGCGGTGCTGAGTGCTCCGGTCTTCTGGCCATTATGCTTCCTTTGCAATGCTTGTTGAAACCTTAAAAACCCCAGAAAATCAAAATCAAAATAATGCACGTGCAGCGACCAAACAGCTGGTCGTTGAGCTGGAGAAACAACGATGTCACCGATGTTTGAGTGCAGACATCGATGATTCTTCTCAATCTATCGTACACATTATCGATGTTTACCCAAAAAACAAAGAATCGATTATATCGATGTTTGAATCAATTTTTCCCAGCTCTAGTGCGAAGTAAATTTTCGTAGAAAACTTGTGGAAATGCAATTTAAAATGAATGCGGTACAGTAAATATGTGATAAGTGGATAACGAGTGACACGTGCAGGCACCTCAAGTGAAACGGTGAGTTGTGCGGTCAAACTTTTACAAATTTCCTGCAATGACAGCATTTGTATGAAGCTGTGGGTGTGGATGTGTGTGGGAGGTTGTCGTCGACATTTGAGAGCTGTGACAGATAGCAGCACGAATGTGTATTCTTATCTGAGTGGTGTGTGTTATTTCTGACGCTTCACCCAATACTTATGACTAGTGCTAATGCTAATTAGCTGCAGGTGGAAATACAAAAAAGTGTACAAAAGCCACGATATATGTATGTATTCCTAGTACTTGTGTGTGTCGTGTGCGTGTGTGTGTGGATAGTTCCAAGCCGTTGGGCGTGCTCAAAAAGAACAGTGACACAATTTGCAATCGAAACCCGTTATAGTGACCCGTTTACCTTGTGCCGTTTTGTTGCTGCCTCAAAAAAGCGAAAACTCTTCTATGCTGACAGGAACAACAATCTTTAGATATAAACAACAACAACAGGTTAATGTTTAGCTTCTCTGGCAGGTAGAATGTACTCGCTATGCTGTCTGCTCTTTCTCTCTCTCAATCTTTCTGTAGCTCTCTGTTTTGGCAGGAAGCTTTTTTTGCAAGGGCGCTTTTTTGACACTCGATCAATCACTCTCAAACTTTCGCAGTGCGAACCAAACTGCATTCAAGACTCTGGACCTGCATTTCTTTCGATTGAAGTTATTTTGTTCCTTATCGAAACAAATAAAACAAAAAACCAAATTCAGGTTTATTTTTCGGGTAAGCTTGTGTGTGTGTTTTTTTTTGCATATTTATGAGGCAGGGGCACCTTTCTTGGAAAACAGGTTCTTCTTTTTTTGGCAACGGAACATCTTTCACTCTTTCCAAGAACAACTCTCCAAGACGCGACGGACGCCGACGGTTACAAAGTTTACGCAACAAGCGACAATCGCGGTCGCTGGCCTCTGGGCTCAACAAGTTTGCCAAAAAAGAAACCCCGAGAGCATCCATTTTGGAAACCAGATACAGATACCGAGAACTACCCATCGATGCTCGCTGGCTGCTGGGAAGCGGTTTCAGTTGTTCGCCCAAAGCTCCCCAGATCAAAACGTTTCCCGGTCAAACGGTCAAAGATACTTCCACCAGTATAATGCGTAGTTGCTTAAGGCTGAAGGTTTTGCTGGCGATACTGCTGGGATTCCTCTTGAGCCCGGCGGAACCTGCTAGTCTATTGACCAGCTACCTGCCCGCCTCCATGCAGGCCCTGGCCTACTACATCGACCTGCTTCAGTACGAGCCGCTTTCCAGCACCACCATAGAGCCGCCATTCAACGCAAATGGCTCTGACATGGAAGCCAATGGCGGGAGCTCTACGACACCATTGCCTCCAACGCCAACATCAACGGCCATCAAACCAAAAACCACAACCCGGCGTCCAGTGGGCTCGGGTTCGGGCTCTGGCTGGTGGCAACCGCCCAGTTGGTGGGAGACACCGCAACGAACTTCGACCACGGAGCGCCCCACCTCGGCTCCCACGCCACCACACAGGCCGGCGCTGTTTGCACCCACCCCAGAGCCGACGCTCGAGGGTCATGCCCTTTTCAATGAAATCGGAGATGATGCAGACTTTGACAAGCTGCCCCTTTCGCTAATACGCGACATCCAGAGCGAGGTACGGCACGATGACTTCACAAACGATGTCGAATCGCTGGACAACTTTCTGCGCCTGTACGACGACAACTACGGGCGTGCGGCCTTTGACTTTGAGTCCGCCATGGACCGCTGGAGCACCACTTCGACGGCGGGCAAAAAACGGGTGCCGCCCACAAAGCCCTATGTAGACTTTCTGCTGGTCTACGACCTGCTCAAGCGAGACGCAAAGGCAGCCAATCTCAGCAAGTACGAGGGCTACTCCGACGACCTGCTCGAGCAGCTTTCCGAGCTGTCCAATGCCTCGGCGGCCAGGCAGCTGCACACGATGTTCCAGAGAATGCTGGATCGCGGGGACATCCAGCGCAGTGATGTGGTGGCTCGTGTCCAGGGCATTGTCAAAGATCTTGGCAACCCCAATAGTGCCACCTCCAAGGCACTGTCCTTTATACCCAGCATGCAGTTCTTACCCTAAGCCTAATCCTAACTAAGCCATAATAAAGACGAGGAACCTGTTAGCCTCTCCTATACGTGTACCCCTACCTACACACCTTTCCCGATCTCTCTTCCGGCGGTAGGAAGTGGGATTACAATTGGGTGGGCGTTGATGTTTTGGTTGATAAACACTTCCTAAGCGAGGTAACACTTGCTGTGAAGAATTTGCGCGAGTGACTTGGATGCAAACATTCGTGCTTCATGCTGGGCAATGAAGGGCAATCAAATATCATCAATTATACTAACCAAGTTGTATAATTTCCTCTGTGGGACTCTGCAGGACTCTGTTCAGCTGTAACGCTTATACAATTTAACCAATCTTATAGATAATGGATTAACTCATCCAAAAACCATTATGTGTTCTTTATAAATATCGATGGAAAAGTTCGAAAAACAGCAGCAAACTGAAAAGCTGTTAAAGTACGATTAGCATGTAAAATGTTTTGAATACTGGAGCTAGCCTACATAGCTTGTTTTAGTAATTTTTCAAGACTCTTTCTGGATTGAAAACCATTGCAATTTTTTACTCTGTTTGCACTAGTGTTTCGTTATTGTGTCCATATTGTGTCCATATATATGGCAGGAAACAGTAGATGGATTTTGTGGGGTGGCTAAATTGGCTATGAATTAGGACTAATTTGTCCATTTTCCTATAGTTTTCTATAATTTTTTTAGATATTTTCATCAAACAAAAATCAGCTGTTTTAATAACGCAACTTTGTACCACTCTAATCGATTGTTACTGCGTTAATTTCTATATCGATTGAAAAGGTCGTATTTCATTACCCCTTAATTGAGGGACTGTGATACCAGATATAGCGACAGGGAGTGTACTGAGTCTCAGCAGTGGGCGCGGCTCTACTTGTATACCCAGTACTCAGTGAGTTTATGTCGAACTTTAAAATATTTTATCTGTTAACTTTTTGTTTTACTCCATCTGTAATGTACTTCTGCATATCTATTCTTACACTCACAAGACGTTCCAGCTCGTTCTCCTCCGCCAGAGAGCGCACACTGCACAAGGCAGAGTGTTTTGTAGTGAGATATGCGTAGGGCAAGGGGTAGCTACTAGCTATGGCAGCTGGAAGATAGGCCATTCTTTACGAACTTCCTGTTCCTGTACTGGTATTGAGGGTATGGCGGGGCTTTTTTAAGTGTTTTGTTTAGGAAGTACTTCAATGTATTACCGATAAATAGCGCCCCAATTAATCGTTATTGGCAATTTGTTGCTGTTGCTACCGCTGCACTTCCATCAGCTGCTCTGCGGTCTTCTGCGGACGACGTCAACACACACGCAAGTGCACGCTCTCTCTCTCTCTCTCCCTTCCATTTGATTGTCACGCTCTCTCGTCTCTCAATGGGTGGTGGGTTGGTTTTTTGCAAGCGCTGCTTTGGCCGCACTCTCCCAATTTCATTTCATTTGCCGTTTTGCTGCGCGTAGCACCACAGTACCGCGACGCTCGCGAATAATCTCATTTATTCAGTTTGCCATTTGCCATTAAACGTCAAGTGATTCGAAAGTTAAATTCGGCGGAGAGGAAAAGAAAAAATGCATACCCTCTATGCCTAGGCCATAGCCATCCGAATTGAAGGTTGAAGATTGCGTTTCAGTGTGTTCAGTGTGCGATGGAAAGAGGAAGTTATTGATTTGTGAGAAAGTTGCAACCTGCAAGCAAACAGGCAAGGCAAGGCAAGGCAACAACATATTGGCCCAGCCAAAGAAAGTTATCTTTTCTTTCTTTCGTTCGTTCGTTCGGCGGCTGTAATGCTGTGAAGCATCACTGGAATGGAAAACCTTAACTTTGCACGCACGCCGCAATTTCTGCGCAAAGTTATCAACGAGGCGCGCAGGTAAGGGAAAAACAACAATATCAGACATAGAGAGGTATGAGGGAGGAAGGTTGGAAAAGTCAAGCAACCCACCACCAAGAAATCACCACCCACCCGCCACACACCATACACCACACACTGCAGAACGCGATAGAGAGAGACACAGACACCCTGTACGCTAAAGATGGACATGCACGTCGTCTAGCCTCGCTCTGTGGTTTGTTATGGTCTGGTCTGGTCTAGTCTGCTGTTGTATGTTGCACCTTACAGGTTTTACTTGTTTGTTTTCCTTTAAGACCTGTGCCCCATTCTTGTGGACAGTGGGGTTTGTAGCAGAAGCAGCAGCAGCCCAGCAGCGTCTTATGTAACTTTAGCCTGCAGACGTCAATTGTTGGCAGTTCGAGGTCCTCCTGAGCCAGGCCCTCTGCATTCACTACTGTGCGCCGCACACGCGCCACTTGAGGCGACCGCAAACAAAAGCAAAAGACAACAAAGACGGAAAGCAGTAAACCAAACCCATTCTCGTTGGGCTAACCAAACACCTGGATACCCTTAGAAAACCATAAAGAAATCGTACCGTACCTGTGTGTTTCAAATCAATTAAGGAAGGATGGTTCCAAAAATTTCCACATAAATAATTCATATTATTCCGCTTCTTTTTTGGTTGATCGAATATAGTATTTTATATTTACATAGTAGCGGTGGGCACGTCCTTGCTCGCATAGCTGCAAGACTGCACCACATGCGAAAATCGTGTCCGCTGCTGATATATAGTACACCAGCTCTCATCCATGGCATGCACTATAGGGTATTCCATACTGCATGGTTTACTGTACCCCTTTCCTCCCGACTATCCAATCTCACAGTCACACCTCCCATCCTTTCCATTGTCTTTCCTTGTGCTACGGCACATACCCATTACCCATAGCCGGCGGATACCATTTCGAAGTATATGTACTACATAGCAGTGACGGGGCCAAGAGGCAGTTCGCATCCCCCTTCCGACAGTTCCTCTTCGTTTCATTTTATCGAGGAAAAGTCTTTGTTTCGTATTAATAATTTGGCTCCTCTTGACTTTGTCCCCATCTATGTCAATGGGCTGTGCGCTTTCGAGCCCAAGGCGACAGCTCTTTCCCGTACTTATCTGAAAGCTGAATGAAAATACATATGTAAATATGTATGTGTGCGTGGGTGTTTGTCCCATTTTACACCCTAGCTGTGGGGCGGGGACGGGGACACGCTTCTGGTAATGGTGCAGCTTCCGTTGAAGCGTGCTACCGATAGGTACATATAATAAATATATATTTGAATATTTCTTTGGCAGATGTACACATACATATGGGAGTAGTCATTCCCGTCGTCATATACGTATATAGACCGAGTGATGCATGCTTTTCCACAAAATCCGATGGCAGGCATCATCTCTTCTCTTCCTCCTTTCTCTTTCTATCCGTTCCGTAATTTGCTGCTGATACCCTATATTCTGTTTATAAATAAAGTTTTCAAATGTGTATTTATTCAATCATATTCTGAGATATTCAAAGCTAAGCAAAATAATCACAAATTTTCAATGAAATATTCGTTATTTGGTTCCATGAGTCATCAACGCATATTAAATCTGCTGGTCGAGGGTAATAGTAATGGTAGTGGGTATCCAGTAGTACCCACTACACACATCCAACATCTGTTTGTTGTGATGACCTAATTGTGTGGACAAATACTGATTAAAAAAGAAACTTGGGACGGGGATTGAAAAAATAAACTATTACATTTTATCGATCAATGTGAACATATGTTAATCGATATAGCAGATGCTGGACAATCGTTGGGGCATATAGAATCGTAGGGTCAAGGCCAAAGATCCATAGGCATTCCCACCACATCATCCAATTGTTTATGAATTAATTAACGAAACATTCCACAATTAAAATTATTTTGCTTGTGTTGCTCGCTTTTGTGCAGATCGTTTATACACACCGCCCCATCCGCTGGGGGACAGCATCCAGAGGAGGAATCAACACCACCACCACGCGACGAAATGGAGCTCGCCCACACACTGACCCTCAATGAGGCAGCTATGAAGCAGCTGCCCGAGGCAAAGCGGCCTGTGTTCGAGCTAGAGTGGCTGCGGTATCTGGAGAAGTCGCTGCCCCATGTGGCCAAACACGAGATCAAGGCGAACCAGAAGAAGCTGGTCCAGCAGCTGACCGAGCGCATTCAGGGTGCCCCCGGTCCGCCCATGCGGAAGCTGATATCCGGCGCTCTGGCCACCCTCTTCTCGGTGGGCGACACCTTCATGCTCTTCGACACGGTGAACGCCTGCAATGACATACTCAAGAACAAGGATGATTCGCCCAGCTATCTGCCAACCAAGCTGTAAGATATACATACCTAAATCCTATATAAAATCCCATTCTGATTCTATTCTCCTCCCGCCGTTCCTGCAGCGCTGCCATTTGCGTCTTGGGCTCGATGTACGAAAAGCTCGGCAGGATGATGGGCAGAACCTATGAGGACACTGTCCAGATACTCATACGCACCTTGAAGAACGCCGAGTCGCAGGCGCGGATCGAGATCATGCACACCCTGGAGAAGGTGAGCGCCGGCATGGGCACGGCCATTGCCAACGTGCACAAGGACATCTACAAGGCGGCCAAGCACTGCCTGCTCGACCGCGTAATGGCCGTGCGCGTAGCCGCCGCCCGCTGCATACTCAAGATGATATACAGTGCCCCGTTCCTCTACCAGACGGAGCTCGAAAGCCTGGGCACGCTCTGCTTTCGCGCCTTTGACGGGAGCAACTACGAGGTGCGCTGTGCGGTAGCCCAACTGCTGGGCACGCTGCTGGCCTACACCCAGCAGCTGGCGGAGGCGGCCCTAAACAAGAAGGCAAACCAGACGGTTGTCCTGCAGGCGGGCAAGGGAGCCACGCAGCGTCTGGTGTCGCTGGACGAGGCGTTGGGCATTCTGATGTCGGGATTCCTGAGGGGCGGAGCCTCCTTCCTCAAGGGCACCGGGGAGATCATCAAGGGCAGCTCCGGAGTGAATCGGGAGGTGCGTGTGGGCGTCACCCATGCATACGTGGTGTTTGTCCAGTTCATGGGCAGCGTCTGGCTGGAGCGCCAGTTGAGCGTGTTCCTGGCCCACGTCCTGGATCTGGTGGCCAATCCGAAGGCGGCCTGCTCGCATGTGGATGCCGTCTACTCGCGCAAGTGCATCAACTTCATTCTGCGCTCGACTATCGGCAAGATGCTGGGGGAGAAGGCCCAGAGCGCCGCCTGCAAGGAGCTCATCCACCTGGTGGCCAAGCAGATGAACTCGATCGACTTCAACCCGGAGAACGCCAAGGACTCCAACCAGGAGACCCTCTTCAGCCAACACCTGCTCGTGTGCGCCCTCCAGGAGCTGAGCTCCCTCTTCATTTGCCTGGGGACGACGGCCCAGAATCTGCTTGGGGATCAGTCCCTGCAGACAATCGACGCCACCTGCGCGGTGCTGGTTCATCCGTGCGCCGCCGCTCGACTGGCCGCCGCCTGGTGCCTGCGCTGCTGCTGCGTGGCCGTACCCAGCCAGATCACGCCTCTCATCGACCGCTTCATCGAGGCCATTGAGCAGATGCGCTCCTCCCCGGAGGCCATCGCCGGCTACAGCTGCGCCCTGGCGGCCATTTTGGG
Organism: Drosophila subsilvestris; assembly: GCA_035043285.1. NCBI lineage: Eukaryota > Metazoa > Arthropoda > Insecta > Diptera > Drosophilidae > Drosophila > Drosophila subsilvestris. The sequence goes on along the minus strand of JAWNNB010001730.1, from coordinate 4,013,364 downwards.
CAGCGTGCGCTACTCCCCGCTGGGCATACCCCACACCAAGGGCAAGGTGGTCTTCAACTGTGCCGAGGAGCTGCTGCGCTCCGCCTCCCAGAATAGCCGAATGTCGCTGCACCGCACCCAGGCCGGCTGGCTGTTGATCGGGGCGATCATGACCCTGGGATCGCCGGTGGTCAAGGGTCTGCTGCCGCGCATGCTGCTGCTGTGGCGCAACTCCTTCCCTCGCTCCAACAAGGAGCTCGAGTCGGAGAAGGCCCGCGGCGATGCCTTCACCTGGCAGGTGACGCTCGAGGGGCGCGCCGGTGCCCTCTCTGTGATGCACAGCTTCCTGCTCAATTGTCCGGAACTGGTCAGCGAGGACATCACCCGACGGCTACTCACTCCCATCGAGAGTGCTCTGGCCATGCTGGTCAAGTGCGTACACATCCACATTCAGATCTCGTCCATCTCTTAAGCTCCTCGTTATGTGCGAATTAATAATTAATAATGCTTCTCCCCGCAGCTTGGCCACTGTCCTCAAGAGCTATGGCACCCAATTGAAGGCTCCGGCGGCCATGGTCCGACTACGCCTCTTCGAGACGCTGACTCTGCTGCCGCCCAATGCGTTGGAGGCCTCCTACACGCATCTCCTCCGCATGCTCGTCTCGGAGTTCACGCTCTCGGACAACGCGGCCAACACCACCAACTCTCTGCTGCGCACGCTCTGCCATGGCGATGATTCCATTATTCTCGGCACCTGGCTCCAGGAGACCAACCATCGCACCATCGAGGATCAGGTGGGTTTTCCAGCCAGCCAGAAAGAAATGCAGGCTCTTTTGAGGTTTCTGTAGGGTTTCCTGTGTACCCATCCTGTGTTCCTGGTGTGCTAACATATCTCTTTCCTTTGAACCCTCTCTCCTTTACTCTCTCTCTCTCTCTCTCTCTCTCTCTCTCTACTCTCTGTAATTCCCGAATGCATTCCCAAAGATGGAGCCCAATCGCAAAGTCGATGGCGAGCATGTAAGTGGATTGCGACGATCGATGCACGTGTTCATTCGTTTGCTTATGATTTTTTGGAAGATTCAGAGTTTACGTATTCATCTGGCTCTCTCCTGTTTATGGTTCTACTCCTTTTGTTTGCGTTACAATTTATCTTTTGCATGAACACAGAACCGAGGAGGCTTCTCCTCAAAGTTTATTTTCTAACCCTTATGTTAAGCTGTTTTACTAGCAGTTGTTTCGTTTTAATACTTACATGTTGCTGTTGAGTTTATTGTTGAATATTTGCAGTATTGCGGACGAACGATAGCGAAAGTTTTGACGTACATACATATATATGTATATGTAGTAGACTGCTGTTTATGGTTATTTACCACTCAGAATTGATCTTCCTACTTTTCTCCCACAAAACAGGCGACCATTTGATTTGAAATAGCTGTTGCTAAATTCATATATGTATCCATGAATGATGTGCTACACAGCTTGTGAAGCTCCACGATCGTATTTTTGCATTATTATCTTACACCAATCCAACACGAGCCTCTTTTTGGGCGATTTTAAATTGTGTGGCATGGAAAAGCCAAAATCTCACGTGATATGACGATCTTGCCATGACGTTCTTGGCTTACAAATCCAATTTAAATTTGAATATCGATATTAAACGCGAAAGAGTTATATGTAGTTTATATAAAGAGCAGTCCTCGTACCAAGATGTGCTAAAATAGGTTTAAGTGTAGATCATCGATCCAAGAAAAATTCAGTTGAAGACTTATTTCGAGCACCATGCACGAGGCTGTTCAGTACAAATCCTTTTTTTATTGGAAGTTTAGTCAAAGTGCAGGTGCAGCAGGTATACCTTTGCTATAACTTCACTTTATTTGCGTGCTTCACTGACTGAGAATAATAAAATCCATCATGCCGCAGGCTACAGAGCATCGAGATTTCATTTTGGAGAGTACTCCAACAACTGCTCTCTAGTGACAGATCCGCTTAATGTCCCTTCAGCAATCGGAATATCATCCTTCTACCTCCTACTGTTGCATTCGCGCCCTTTATTCATTGCTTTGAATGCGAGTTATATTTGCATTACCACAAATACATTAATGTGTATGTACATACTCGTATATTATGTAGCATATAGCATTATTTTCCCTATTTTGTTGTTAAATTACTCACTAATTGAGCCCAACTAATTTTAAAACCCTTTGACTAATGAGCCACTCTTTCTGTTCCATTAGCTGCAGCCCAATAGTGCGGCTGGTTCGGGGGCACTGGAGCATGATCCCTGCTGCCTGTACCGCCCCAATTGGTATGCCCATGGAAACAGCGGCGGCAGCAACAGCGGCTCAACGACAAATTCTGGGCACGGCCCTGGGAACTCTGGAGGCAGCGGCTCCGGCAACCTGCAGCTGATCAACAAGGCTCAGCAGTGTCCCGGCCCACTGCCGCTGGGCGTGGCTGTGATCGACATGTCCGTGACGCTGTACGGCACCATCTTCCCGAAGGTGGCCAACAAGCACCGGCTGCAAATGCTGGAACACTTTGGCGAGTGCATCAAGCAGGCGAAGAGCAGCCGCCAGGAGGCGGTGCAGATGAATATCTTCACGGCTCTGCTGTGCGCGCTGAAGAATCTGACGGACAGCAAGACGAGCCTCGGCCAGGAGGATGTGCGGCGGAGTGCAACAGCCCTGATCGTCGCCTCGCTGACCAGCGCCAACTCCACCATACGCTGTGCGGGAGGCGAGGCGCTGGGAAGGCTGGCTCAGGTGGTGGGCGACTCGCACTTCACCGCCGAGCTGGCCCAGAACAGCTTCGACAAGCTCAAGTCGGCCAGGGATGTGGTCACACGCACGGGACACTCGCACGCCCTTGGCTGCCTGCATCGCTATGTCGGTGGCATGGGCTCCTCGCAGCATCTCAGCACCAGTGTGTCCATTTTACTGGCCCTGGCCCAGGACAGCGCCTCGCCGGTGGTGCAGGTTTGGTCACTGTACGCCCTGGCCCAGATCGCCGACTCCGGCGGTCCCATGTTCCGCGGCTATGTGGAGGCGGCGCTCACGATGTCACTCAAGCTGCTGCTTAGCGTTCCGCATGCCCACGTGGATGTGCACCAGTGTGTGGGCCGTGTGGTCAATGCCCTAATCACCACCGTGGGACCGGAGCTGCAGGGGAGTGCAGCTGGAGTCTGTGCCATGCGCGGCTCCTTTCTGTGCTCGGCCGCCCTGCTGCAGGCGCATGCGGACCCCCTGGTGCAGGCCGAGGCGATCGGGTGTCTCCAACAGCTGCATCTGTTCGCCTGCAAGTCGCTGCAGCTGGACTTGCTGGTGCCGACGCTGGTCAAGATGCTCGCCAGCAACTACTTCATCCTGCGAAAGGCGGCAGTCTCCTGCCTACGCCAGCTGGCGCACCGCGAGGCGAAGGAAGTGTGCGAGCTGGCGCTTACCATAACCCCGGAGCAGTGTCCGGACCTGGTGCTCACGGAGTACGGCCTGCCCGGGCTGCTCTTCTCGATGCTGGACACCGAAACGGACGCCGAGATGCTGAAGAACATCCACGACACCCTGACCTCCATGCTGCAGATGCTGGCGGCGGATAATCTCAGCTCCTGGCTGAGTCTCTGCAAGAATGTGCTCACGGTGGCCGTGGAGGGGGGCTTGGCCGAGGATAGTCCCCCCACAGGTGGAGACCACGCGAACAAGGATCACACGTCGGGGCAGGAGGAGGACGACGACGAGGAGGAGGAGTATGCCGACGATGTGACCGAGTACAGGGCGGAGGAGAACACCTCCACACATCCGGCCGTCCAGCCCCGCTGGCCCACCCGCGTCTTTGCATCCCACTGCGTCCGGCGGATCATCTCCAGCTGCGAGGCCTCCAGTCCCATGCACTTCGACCTGCTGCAGGCCAAGGAGCAGCAGATGATCAAGTCCCGCGGCGACTACCTCATCCTCCACCTGGCGGAACTCATTCGCATGTCCTTCATGGCGGCCACCTCCGACTCGGACCAGCTGCGGTTGGAGGGACTACGCACACTCCAAGAGATCATCGATCGCTTCGCCAACGTCCCCGAGCCCGAATTTCCCGGACACCTGCTGCTCGAGCAGTTCCAAGCCCAGGTGGGGGCCGCACTGCGTCCCGCCTTTGCCGCAGACACGCCCTCCCACGTGACGGCCGCCGCCTGTGAGGTGTGCTCCGCGTGGATCGGGTCGGGAGTGGCGCGGGACATCAGCGACCTGAGGCGCGTCCACCAGCTGCTCGTGAGCTCCCTCAGCAAGCTGTACACGAAGACGAACAGCACCCAGCTGTACAACGAGTCCATGGCCACTCTGGAGAAGCTGAGCATCCTCAAGGCCTGGGCCGAAGTCTACATTGTCGCCATGATGGGCAACGGCAAGGCGCCAGCCTCCCTCCTCTCGCTGCAGTCACAGCAGACGCTGCAGTCCCTGACCGCAGTGGAGGCGGAAGTGGACACGGACCCCACACCCGACAGCCGGGGCGAGAGTCTGCTGGGTCTGGTGCAGCCGGAGCTGCATAACCTGTCCACGCACTGGCTGAACGCCATGAAGGACCACGCTCTGCTGCTGCTGCCGGCTGAGTTTCAGTCGCAGCTGCCGCACGACGGCGGCGCCTTCTACACCACGGACACCATCAACTCCTCGAAGCCGCATTACATGACCAGCTGGCCCCCGCTGCTGTATGCGTCGGCTCTATGGCTGCGCGACGAGGGTTTCGCCCGGCATCAGGACACGGCCGCCAGCTCATCGGCGGAGTCCAACAACAACCATATAACGCACGGCTCCCTCTCGGCGGACCGCTTCCACATGATATTCGGCATCTGCATGGAGGCGCTGTGCAGCATGCGCAGCTCGGAGAAGCCCAAGAACATCGTCAGCTGCCTGCGATCCCTGCACAGCATCTTCGACTCGACTTGGGCGCGACAGCAGTTGATCAAGGATCGAGCCCTGACCATCGAACTGTGCCACGTGCTGCACCGCCAGATCCTGACGCGCGACGAGCTGCTGGTTCAGCTGCTGTGCGTGGAGATCCTCAAGCAGACCATCCAGGCGGCGCGCGAGGATCTTGACAGCAGGCGCGACGACAACGCCAATTCCGAGGACAGCCTGCACCTGGGCGAGGACAACTCGATGCAGCCCGGCAGCTCGCATGTGTACGCCGTGCTGGAGGTGTGCCTCTGCCTGTTCGTGCGCCAGATACCGAGCATGAACCCCACCAAGCAGAGTGGAACGGGGGGCCTTCAGTTGGACTACGCCTACGCCAAGTTCCACTCCACCGCCTCCTTCTTCTCCGTGCTGAGCGATGACAGTGGCCTGCTGGTGGCCAGTGGGCTGCAGTGCGTCGAACAGCTGCTGGACCTCTGCACGCCACGGGGAGCTCTCACCATTCTGCCCACCATCCTGTACATGACCACTAGCATCGTCAAGGAGATCGCCAACAAGTCCGCCATAGACAGCAGCATCTTGGCCAACACCAGTGCCGTGCAGGCCGCCCTTCAGTGCCTGCGCTCAGTCTGCGTGCATCGGTGGTCGCGGCAGCCGGACACCGCCGAGGACTGGCAGCAGCTGTTGCAGAGCGCCCTGGCCACGGTCATAGATCTCACGAAGACGGCCGGCGACAACGAGGAACGCAAGGTGGACGAGGTCACCATGCTGCTGGCCATCGCCGTCTTCATTCTCCACACTCCAGCCTCCGTGGTGGCCGCGCCCTCGCTGCAGTATCCCTGCATCAACCACTTCCGGCAGTGTCTGCAGTCGGAGCACCTGTCGGTCAAACTTAAATGCATCGAGACCACGCGCTCCATCTTCGCCAAGGCGGAGCTGAAGACGGCCACCCCCTACATCCATGCCCTGGCCCCGCGCATCATCGAGTCCCTGTACGCGGAGGCCAGCAAGACGCCGGCCAGCGAACTGGAGCTTCAAGTCACCCTGGAGAGCATTGTCACAGTGGAGCAGCTGATCGATCTGGCCGAGCCACAGCACCGTAAGTGCTCCCAACTAAGCCGATAGGTGCTCGCTCTCTCGAGTTGTTTCATCTTCTCAGTCTCTCTCCACTTGGGGTATTCCTGTTAGTCAAGTCATGGCGCGTTATTCTGGGATGGACCAGATTGTCTTTCGACTGTATTGTTCCTAATAATATTGGTCCATTGGCAGGCTGCAGACTGCCATCCCTTGCCATAGAGAATTCCTTGCATCTGGAACTATTAACGGGACTCGATATAAGGCCGAGCGATACCAACAAAAATGCGCCAAAACCCGATCCACAGCTTACGAGAAATTTAGATAGTTTATTCGATTATAATAGATCAGAAATCATTTCAATGGTTGTTGGTAGAAAACATTAAATAGAACACGAAAGAAAGAATTGAAAACATTGGGAACTGATTTTCATGTTTCGTCTGATTTGACTGATTAAAAAGATTGCGATTTTCGCCTACTTCCTTTCCTCTTATACTTCTCATTTCTACCGATAGATCTATTAATCTCATTTAACTTTAGTTAAATTTAACTTTTTATTTTATATTTTACAGCTGTAATCAGCTTAGGTGTACAAATTCATACATATGTATGTACATATGTACTCATACATATTTATGTATGTACGAATACGTTTCGCTAGACCTTAATTCTTTTGGTTTTAGAACAGGAATACCCTCTACATGGTTTATAGCTTGTTTTTCAATGCAAATCGCGATAACCCCTTCCTTACCCTCTAGTTGACACTCCCCTTGCCCGTCATCGGCATCTCACATCAACATTTGCATTTGCCGTTAAGCTGCGGCGCCATCTTGTTCTTTCTCCTCTCTCTTTATCTCTATTTGAATGCAGCCAAACAAAAATAATAATATAACAGCACATTTGCGAGACAAGAACAAGAGATTCGGTTATTATATATTTGCTCTCTTCTCTCCGTCTTCTCTTTTAATCAATTCTCTAATCATTTAAAACACACAAAAATTCAAAATCAAAAAACAACTAAAACTAAACCCATATTAAAACCGTTAGGAAACATGAACTTACTACAAGGTAAATGGAAGAGCACGATCAAAAGAATGCACATGTTTCATGCCACCACCTCCCCACATTGCGTTTCCGAATTGTAAGACAGTTGGGCATATAAGGCTTAAACTTAAACCTAAACTAAAGATAACTGGAATACGTGTTAAAAAGGCATATCAACTGTCTTTTAGTTCGGAAACACACTGTACTTTTATTGCACACTTAATGTTATTGCACAAACACATAGAATAGATGATGTGGAACGAATAGCTGTAGATGCTGTACACAGATGGAATCACGCTTTAATTGTTGCATGTTTGATGGTCGTACATATTTATATTGTGGATAGCTGAACCCATTGGGGTCGTACTTGTTGCATAGGACAGATGTTCCATGTCCTGTTCAAGAATTCAAACAATATTAATCACTATTCTCTACCATATTCACAGACATACAAATGCTGACGTTACTGGTGCCTGTACTGATTGGTTTCCTGGCCGACCCCAGCCGGCTGAGAGGCGTAGCCAAGTACCAGCGTCAACTGCACGAGCAGGCCCTGCAATGGCTGCTCAAGATTGGACCGAAATATCCGCAGGAGTTCAAGGCACTGATGGGTCAGACCCCGGAGTTGCGCCAGAAACTGGAGGCAGCCATACGCAGTCAGCAGCAGTCAATTAACATTGCCCAGAAGGCATCGGAAGCCCAGAGGAACGGTCTCCTGGCCAAGCCACAGAAGCCGACCATCAAGCTGAAGACGGACTTTAGCAACTTCCAATGAACTTGAACGCGAACCGCCATCAGTTCCAGCTGCTAATGCAATGCTTCTTTGTGCTCTATTAGATATACTTACAGTCTGCTACAGAAAATGCTTTGCAATGCAAATTATTAACATGTGCATTCTCCCTGGAGTTGTGCATTTGTTTTTTTTGGCTATATGTACTCTTACTATAAACAGACACACACTCAAACACGCGATGAAAGTACCTACAACTTTATAAATTATATTTGTTAGCTATTATAATGAGTAATATACGATGCGATATAAAGTAAACAATAAACTTATAAAGGCAAGAACACCTTCCCCTCCTTGAAGCTCATCACATCATACTCACTGAGTGGCAATCGGCTAACATGTGCCCCAAATTTGGGAAGACTGGCAGAGAGCATCGGCAAGACTGGCGTCAATAGCAACATGGCAGGCAAGGTGGAACACGGCCACTAATGAGGTTGGCGTTAATAAAACTTATTTATAAAAGAGCACAAGCTCAATTGCCCTGGTAAGGGTGTCAAATTCATGTCAATGCATCATGAAGTCATCTATTTTTTTCATTTTGCAATTAAGATTTGTTTAGTTGTATAAAAAGCCGTTTACTTTTCAGATCGGCGAGGAATTTGTTGGCGTTTTGAAAACGGAAAAGTCTTGCATTTCACGGGGTCGGGAGCGCCTGACTTTTCGTTTCGATAAGTAAATCACATTTTTTTGGTGAAAGTGAAAACCGGAGCCTGCCTGACAGATGGGGCGGAGAATCGGAGAGGTGAATTATCACCTACCCCCATTTCCTGATGGGCCACGGAGGCTACAGGAAGTACCTGCACAGGTTGTGTCCCGAGTAGAGGTGGGCGCGGGCCGGGCTTCGTGTCCCGCGGGCCTCGTCATGAAAACTGCGGGCTTCGTGCCTCAAAATCGAGTTTGGCACGAAGTCGTGCGGGTTTCGTGCCTTAGCCAAAAGCCCGCTAGGCCCGAAGAGGTATATTTTGAAAGGTATATTTGGTATTTTCCAAATATATGAGGTGTTGACCAAAGAAGACGGTAAAAGCGACGTTTGGAAAAAATTTAAGTTGATCATGTTATCGAACGATATTGTTGATTTTGTTTGTTGCGTGGACTGCAAAACTGTGTTGGAGTTAATTGTTGAGTTAATTAATTGTTGTTAATTGTTGGAAGTATCGGGCCGGGCCGGGCCCTTCTTACATATGACCGTGCCGGGCCAATTCGGGCCTAAAAATTTCATTTCGTGTTCGGGCCGGGCCTTAAAAAAGAGGAGCGCGCCCATCTCTAGTCCCGAGTGCCCGCATGAGAGCGAGGATCCGGAGCATAGAGCTGAAACTAACATACACTCAGAGTTTTTGTGAGTCGAACAATTTGGTTCAGCCAGGTCCGGCTTAGGGGCAGGGTGAGCGGGTCGGTCGTGAGACCAAGGATGATCAAAGGAAGGGTGAGAAGAAGGAAATGCTTCCACCCGAGGCGGTGTATCAGCGGAAACGGCGAAACAACGATTCGAAAGTGAATGAAACTGAAGTAGAGGTGATCCGTGAGACCAAGGATGATCAAGGGAAGAGTGAGAGGACGGTGATCCTACAAAAGACGGTGTATCAGCGGAAACAGCGGGACAGCAACGGGGAGTTGGATTCGAAAGTGAAAATTAATTTCTTCATTCTGGCTATATTAATGCAATATTTCTGCAGAGCGGTGCGTGCTACGCATAAGCACCCCTGCAGTACGGGAAATCGATATGTAAGCGACGACACCAACGATGCCAACGTCATGCAGCTCGATTACATAAGCGATGACCTGCCATACGAAGAACAGTTTACTTTAACACAGATATGTCCTAGAAATATAAGCGCTGACATAGTAAGCGAGAAACAACCGAAAGTAAGGCCTTGGGCGTTACACCAAAGGCGACACAATACCAAGATGTTGCATGAGGAGCATTTTCTCGTTCAATTTTTGTTTGACGCTTCATGGTACGAGCGCGTCATGTATTTCTTCCATTCTTCTTTATGTTAGCCTTTGCTCTGCTTTCGCCTTCGTCAATGCCTTGGCCCGCGGTGGGTCGAGCGACAGAATACAGAAAAAAAAAGTCTGACGACGGGAATAGGTCCGTGGACGGATTAGCCCTTGGGTAGTTGCCTAGGGCTAACAGAAAAATTGGATGAAAACTAAAAAATCAAAATAATGAAGGCAGAGCAAAGGCTAACATATAGGAGAATGGAATAAATACACCGCGCGCCCGTACAATGAAGAGTCAATTTGAACTAGCATTTGCTCCTCATGCAACATCTTGGTATTGTATCTTTGGTTACACACATCCACTTTTAACACAAATACAATATACACCTTAACTCTTCGAGTACGAGTATAGAAAGCGAAACAAAGAGGCTGGTTTGACCAACGCGTCGATCGCGACTTCATATTCTGCTCGGCTTCCGCAGCGGCAGAGAAAAACGCCTGAATGACGCGTAGTTGACATTTGTCATCGCTCACTTCTGGTACTGCAGGGTATTTACATGCATACTATATATGTATGTATGCGCTCGCATACAAAAATCTTGTTTGTGTGCATTGGTGGCTGCTCTTCATTTAAAAAGTTAAAAATTTGAAATCATTTTGAGCTCCCGGCGCCTTGTGTGTTGTTTGAAGATTATTTTCGGTTAAAGGCAACAATTTAGGATGAGCTTCTCCTCAGAATCATCTAGCCAGGATCATGCCCACGCATTTATCTCTAATGAAACGGCGAAAGAAAAATTAGAAAAAAGAGTTTTGGATCTCGACGGGATTGAAGTTAAAGGAATCGTCGTCTGCAGATCTTGCAAAGCTCCTACATATGAAATACTTTGGAAATACCTCAAATCTAGTGCTATAAACAATTGACAGAAACACAAGAAGAAAATGTTCGGGTTAACCCCATAACCAAAAGTGAAATTTCACGTTGTGTAACTAAGTGGTGCATCCAGAACTGTCGATCGTTTCATATATGTATGTATGTAGCTGCTGACCAAGGCTATTTGATTCATTAGCTAAATACTTTCAATAGTGTCATAGCGCCCATGGGCGTTATGACACTTTTATTAGTGTCATAACGCGCAAGGGCTTTGTCATTTTTTTGTGGGCCCTATGACGTGTTACTTTTGAAGAGAGAAAATTCGTATCCCAACAATCGAGCGTCACGTTCTGCCTGTCGCCGACAACGTGGAGATTTCAGAAAAATATTCCACTTAAGTATGCATTCCCATAGAATATTATTACTCATTTTAAATTATATTTTGTAAAAAATACGCACTTTTTCTGCTTGATCAGGGATGCTGATATCAGGGTTGCTTTTATCTTTCCAACTTGTGATTGGGAGTCAACCGGATTTCGGCCTCCGGTTGGAAATTGAGAAAACAAATTTTCGGGTACTTTAACGTTCCGATAAATGTTAACCCAAAATTAAGATACCGGCCCATGATTTACGAAAAAACTTGTCCGAACACAACCTTTTATTTAAACAAGCGAGCACTAAACGTTAACGGACTAAAAACCGAACGAGTCGACATCCGACAAGACCACCCTATGTAATTGCATCATGGTCTAAAGCGTAGTTTTTTTCAGAGTCGCGATTAGCGAAATTTTCGCCGAAACTTTGGAAGATATGTCACGACTTCAGGCTGCTCCACCGCCTGACGTTATCCATTAACCTATATCAAGGTAGAGTTGGTGTCCCCAATAGGCCTAGGCCTAGGCCACTATATTTCCTCTGGGGTCCCTCAATCTTCATTTTGTATAGCCGCCAGAATTCCGAAATTGGGATGGCATAAGGTAGTCCCAACAACGCTCCGGTATGCTCAAGAAATATTATCTGCAACATTTCGACCATTCCTTTTCAAAGAAATTTCGCGCGGTACTCCAAAGCGTTGCTTTTTCAATATTAAAATGAAAATTTGGTTGAAGTGGCTTGAAATTTTCTCACCAGCCCCGCCTTCATCGCATTCAACTCCCTGGCATACATAAGCACCGCTTAGATTTTCGGGAGGACTCACTGCCTCAAAGATTTTGAACTTGTGTTCCCAATCATTGGCATTAAAGACTGTGTGGTAAGCTGTGTTCAGAATTACATCGTCACCATGATTGTATTTCTTAAACAAGTCAACCGTTAGGCGATAATCCCATAGGACGGGAAAACGCTAATCGGCTTTCTTGAGGGCTTCCCGATTTGCATAGCACCCATCATCGACAACATCCAATAAAAACTTTTCATGTGAATATGCTATAACCTTACTCAGAACCTTCTTAAGAGCACTCTGGATCTTTTCAGTCCCAAGTTTACATTCGGAAATGTTTGGTTCCTACAACAGATTAAAATATATATATTAAAAAGATATGCAATATATAAATACAAAAATAAAAATATCGCGACAGAATTATATGGAAATGTGTTGACTATTAAATTGTTGGTCTCGGTGGACATGCATATTACATACATATTATTAAAGACTATACAATACCAAGTTGTTGCATGAGGAGCAAATTCTTGTTCAATTTTTGTTTGACGCTTCATTTCACGGGTTCATGGGGTATTTCTTCCATTCTCCTTTATGTTAACCTTTGCTCTGCTTTCGCCTTCGTCAATGCCTTGGCCCGCGGCGGGTCGAGCGACAGAATACAGAAACAAAGTATGAAGTCTGTCGACGGGAATAGGTCCGTGGCCGGTTTAGTCCTGAGGCAGTTGCCTTGGGCCCCGTAGGGCTAACAGAAAAATTGGTTGAAAAATAAAAACTCCAAATAATGAACAAAAAATATAACAGCCACTGAGACCCATACAAAATAATCAGCCCCCCGGTTTAAGGACCGGCCCTGTGACGGCCCATATTTTCGCGTTTTGTATTTAGACCTATTTACGTGCACAGCACTGTAGCTGCAGCCGTATGTACGCGTTAGAAAGCTTGAGTCGGTCAAGCGAGCCTTTTGCCTTATGCTTTCGATTATATCGTATATGATCCAGACCTTGTGCTTTAGAAGCGTGGGTGGGAAAGGTAAAGCAAAAAGAAAAAAACTGAAGCTTAGGCCTTAGATCTCTGTGCCAATGAATTGGGAATGGTCAGTTTGCTGCAAGACAAAAAGTGCATAACAATTTTGAAGAAGACGTGCCTATTTTTGGTGGTTAAATTCTGCAAAGAGAAAAACATTATCAAAGAGCAGTGCATCGTTGCTAAACCCGCTGAAGCAGAATATATAACCTGAGTGCAATAATACGTGCAAACAATTCTTATTGGAAAATATAGAGACAAAAGTGATAGCTAGTCCGATCAGGTAATTAACCTCAAGTACGTGAAAGTTTTAAAAGTGTCTAGCGTAGTGATTTTCCTAGGGGCATGGTGCACATGCTAAGTCAGTCTTGGCCGATTTGTGTTCTGGTTTATATGGCTCTTTCTTCGAATTAAACCCAGTTGCGAGCCCGAAAGGTAATTTTTCTATTACGTAACGCACATGACATGTGGACTAATAAAATGTTGTGTGTTTCCGAAAAGTCTTTATTATATGACAATTAAAGCCTAAGTTTCTCCGGTTTGCGCCCATATACATCATTGGTTGGAGATCTAGCTCCAGAGAGGTTTTCGAGACGTGTTTTCAATCGACCTTTTTTGACCTTGGACGAGCGCACGTGTGCATACCAACAGACAGTCAACACAGGGTAGGACGGACCATTTGGTAAAGATGTATCCATCTTTATTGATTTATCTATTATTCTTGTCTTTAATTTGAAACCATGTCATTATTGAGAAAATATATTGAGGATTTATTTTGAGAAATATGGAGTAGAGGAATTATAATGGGGTATTGAGAGAAGGAGCATATAAAACATAAGGGTTAACACTTAAAGAATGAACAGTAGTTAACATGGTTTGGTGGGTAACGTAGAGTCTTTACATCTGTACAACTAAATCTCTTGTGAGTGTAGAAACTAGTACAGCATAAAGATCCCCCCGTCCGACGAGCCCTAACCGAAAGAGCCCAACGTGCTAACCACGATCTGATACTAAGTTGTCTAGTTTGTGGTGTATGTCTCTAGCAAACACCACCCTTATTACACCAGGAACATTACAGCCCCGAACTGTTCGCTGCGCTGTCTCGAACATTCTCGCTGACGAACAGACGAAGCCGATGCGCAGCCGGGTCGCGGCTCCCTCCCCCGCGCGCTCCTTCTGACCATACGGTGCACCAATAAGCCTCACCATAGAACAGTTTTTTGGTCACTCATGCAGCATCTTGGTATTGTATAGTTTTGTATATTATTTCACGAGTCCATTTGAAGCAGAAAACGAGACACTCACACACTTACATACAGCTGTGTTCAATGAAATAGTAGTGCCGCACCTCACTACTTTCAAAACACCTTTTGAGATATTTCTAGTCTTCCAAATTGAACAAGTGATACCTTTACGGAAAGCCTGAAGTGTAAGCATTAATAACTGAAAGAAACACTTTTACATTTGCATTCCATCTTCTTGTTTTTCACGACCTTAGACAACTACCCATGATTTTTTCTGTTCAATGAAATAGTAGTGCTGGATTAAATAAATTATTTTAAATGAAAAAACAAAGCAATTCATTTAAAGTGGCCACCATCCCTAAGCTCAATTTAGATATTTAATAATTTGATGAAAGAAAGTTTTGGAAATAGCAGTACTTTTGATTTTTGAGCGTTGAAGAAATCACTGATCGGTCCAGAAGAGGAGACCTAAGAGTTAGACTAAAAACTTAAGGCAGGAACTATAATGGAATTGAAAACTAAGTTATATGCACTCTCACTATTGTATTTAACCCAATTAACCATAAGAAGTAGACAGTACATCGATTTTGTGTACAAAAAATGTAACTTTTGAAGGATGGTCGGCGAGGGTCGAAAGCAAGACCGAAACTTCAATATCCTTAAAAATTATGAAAACAAATTTATATCGCTCTGCCAGTGATGTGACAGTTTTTAGACAGTCAGTTTATAAAAAAAAGGATATTTTAAGAAAAAATTGCGCTCATACATATGTATGTATGTATATATTTAGAAAATATATGCAGACATATGTATACAAATACTATAATATAACTTACTGCCACGAGGTATGCATAGGTGCTTGAAATGGGCTCCGTCCATACGATGTGCAGTGATGGCCAGAACCTTTAAATTTCGAATTGGCCCGGTGACCTAAAATGTTAATGAAAAATATATATCAGTAATATATATTAAAGAAATGTTTCTTACCCCAATAAAAAAAGGAATTTCATCCAAAATATAAAGAAATGGCTCATTCTTGTAAAATTTCAGGTTTCCAGTTAGATTGGCTTCTCCAAGTTCCAGCTCATCGCGGTAATCCTCTCGCTCAATGTATTTGATCATCCCTCTTACACGGCTTTCGTCAACTCCATTTTATACAATATAATCCTTGAATAGATTCAAAATATTAGCCATTGTCGTTATATGTAATTTAAGTGCATTTATCTCTGTGGTAGCTCTCATCAACTGACATAAACTCGGAAAGTAACAACCAATGAAATCAATTTCACACGCATACACAGGCTAAGGTTGCGCGATCAACACATGCACATAAAATTTATGTCATAAATAGGCATACATACATATACATATTGTAGTCGGGGCAGCAATTACAAACGCGTGTTCTCTCTTTCACGCTCGATCCAAAACTGATCTCGCTCTTCGTTTTATTCTTTTCTTTTCTCCTTCATATTCCTTGCTCTCTCTCTCTCTTGAGAGTATCTCTATATTTCTTGGTGCTGAGAGCACAATTACAGTGGGCTTAATAGCTAGTCTTATATGTATGTACAGTGGTATTGGGGACAATACTGCTACAATATGTACATACATATGTATATGGCAGTACAACAAGCCAGAAATATGGAAGCTGTCGAAAAAGATTCAGAGAACACTACACATGCATATGTAGAAAATGGCAGAAATTGTAAGAAATTTTGTGCAGAAGAATACAGAATGGGAAGTTAATTTAAGTAAACAGTAAAGAATTCCGCATCCACTCCAACTGCCACTGCTAAGACGCCAGTGCCCGACAAACCGGCGAGTCTCAGAAAAACTACCAAGACTTTCGGATCCGCCGCTCCGGCAGCGGTATCCACGAAAGTGTCTTTAGTCTCTTGGGCGAGCGTCAAATCTGGCTTAGTCTCGAGACGTGCAGCTATCATTGAAAATAAGACTTTCGCTGGAGGGCAGACGCAAGGAGAAAACAGCTTCCAAGAAGATCCGTGCGACCTGTCGTTGAATGGGCGCATGAAGATGTTCGAAACCGGTAAAAGCAAGGCAATGTTGCCGAAATCTTTGACAGGATCTACAATCAGCATCAGTAAGATCAGAGTCGAAGAGTGAGTGCGCTTTCGATTGAATGATACACCTAGCTTCTATTAATTCTTTTTGTGTTCTCCATAGCCCCTATTTATACTCTGCATCCTGTCAAATCCACCGACAAGTTGGCTGCCCTTGTGCCACGTCTCAATACACAGTCTAGTGCGGAAAGAGTAACAGAAATCTCGTGCAAGGTGATGCAGTGATGCAACTCGCCGCCGCTCAGGTAAGCCACGATTTACTGAAGCCGTCCGTCCAATGAATATTGTAACTGACACTCTTGTAATTTTAATAACATTTCCAGATTCGTTTCTGGATGAGAAAAACAAACCATTTGAACCTCTAAGTTGGTACTCGTTATTCGTATTCGTTAAAATGTATATTAACACGATTGCAATATGAAAATATCAGAGTTCGCCAAAATAAAATAAAACGAGTCGGAACGTTGTAAGTTTCTGTGGGTGCGACTCTACTTTTTTTGTAAATGGGCTTCGATTCAGTCGGTTTATAAAACATAAATGATTCTGAAGTTTAATTGCGGGGAATTCAAATATCTTTTTTTTTGCGATCTTCCGACAGTAACTAATTTTTCAGCTGTGCCTTTTTACGCGCTATACGCTGCTACGCTTTACTGACTGACTTCAGACTAAAGATTACGATTCATTAACAATTTCACTTTGCCATTAAGTCAGAATAATTCAGGCGTGACTCCAAAAAACTTCAATGTCCACAAATATAAAAAACAATATAATAAAATGCATAGCGCCATAAAAAATTTCGGCAAAAATTTTTCTTGAAATTAGTTTGACAGAGCGCGCTGTAGATCCAGCCGATCTCTTTTATGCATACAGCATACGAAGGCACACGAAGTTGGTTTTCTGCCGCTGCGAAAACCGAGCCGAGTCGTCGTGACGACTGTCAAAATATACCCTTCACTTTATAAGTGCTAAGTTAATTTTACAAGACGCTTACCGCCCCAATATTAAAAGTCTTATTTTGTATAGCCTTTATATGATAATTTATTTTAACATAGTATATTCGATAATAATGAACGGATATACATACATACATATATCGAAATACATAATATATTTAGTACATGACATTATTAGGGTCATTAGGGTATTCAGCGTGCGACTTGTGAAAAATATGTGTACTCGTTTCTCAACTCATAAAAAGGTTTCCGCCTCGAAAATCGTCTGCTTCGCACAAGTAAGATTACATACGAACTTGCTGGTTCTGTGCGTACTCACACATGCAAGCGGATTCTACTTTAAGATTCGTACGCTCTCAAGTTTTGTGCGAACGAGATGGAGCGAATTTCGTCGTTTACTGAAAAACTGTGTGCATATGGCAATTGAAAGGCATGAGCGTTACGCATCTTATTATTATATTTTCCGCAATGCTCTAAAACTTTCGTGACACATCAAAACGGCTTTTCTCGTCCAATTTTTTCTTCTTCATCAATTGATTCGCACTGTTCCGTGGTCTAATTGCTTTGCGGCTCCGTGGGGAAAGATTAGATGTTCTTGGTCGCGGCATCTATATTAATTTGTATGTATATTTTGAATTCTAGGAACATAACCCCTTATTATGTACTGAATACATATATTCGCTTAACATTCGCTCAATAGACCGCTGGTCTATAGGGTATTAAAGGTTCGACGTGCAACTACATCCGCCTTGCAATGTACCATCAATGTATCGATAGTGCCATCGATTGTTTTTCCAGCCCTATGCGATACGACCTAATCGTGGCTTGCGCATATCTATCTCGCTGTCTCTTCAGAACAGGGTGACCGTTTACGGTATATTATATACTTTACGGAATATTTTGACGTCGAAATCGAGTTCAAAGTATAATTACGGTATATCGGTATATAGAAGTATATTTAATCAAGTTCCAATATATTTTGTAGAGTAAATTAAAGTAGTTTTCAAAATGACCGCCAAACTCCATTAGCGATACCGACATTTTTCGCTCTCAAATCGTGGTGGGTTTTCTCTCTTTTTCGTGGTGAAGAGAGGAAATTTCGTGGTGAGTTCCCCTCTTTTCGTAGTGTGACCAACATGTTTTTAACGGGAACGCGTATGAAATTTAGATTCATTGCTGCAACGTTTCATTACGCGTTCCCGTTAGGAACATTTGATTTGTATGGGAAAACTTTCGGCAACATGAGTTAGCAGCATTGTTCTGAAACTTTGCACGGAATGCGCAACAAGGCTGCTACCCTTGGGAGAAAGTATAATAGAATTAAGATATTGTTTGTAATTTCAGTCTCCAATTAATGCAGAAACTACTCAGTCTCTGTTATAAAGATATTAACGAAATTTTGAAGCATATGGGCACCAATAATAGGTATCGGGACCGGGATAAATATATATATAAAACCCCAATTTTATGCATTAATGGTTAAATAACATGTCAATCTAATACAAATTCATTATTAATGTTTTAAAGCAGCTTGGAACAACAAATTTAACATTAATTGCAGGAAGTAAGGTATACAAATGTCCATACGCATGCAGAAACTTGGTTGACCAGCAACAATGACCAAGTGTGACCTGAGTTCAAACTTTCGTTTAATGCTTTAGCCATTTTTGTTTGCACCTTATTATGTAAACAATCCAATATAAAGAAGTTCTGAAAACTACCCAATGTTGTACAAAATTTATTGATGAATCGGATAAAATTATTTGTTTGGGGCTGAGAGCAATAACATGCTAGTAATATTAAACCGAATATCAAAATCATGGAATATCAACGCATCTTGTCGTGTCCGTCGGTATATTAAAGGTATATTTTAAAACTGATAAGGTAATTTTCGGTATATTTCTGATGGATGTTTGATATATTTTTTCGATAAAGTCACACTGCTTCAGAACCTGTGCACAGTTTTTTGTTTTTATTTAAATAAACTTTAATTTAATAGTGTTTATTGAGTAAGTTGTACTCAACAGGTTTGTTTAAATTGCCTATAACGTTAAAGTATCAGTGTTGAAACCAATGCATACCGCTTGAACCGCTTTGAAGGGGCTGTTAATTAATGTCGAAAATAATCTTAATTAAGGTGTGGTTTGGATGTTTGACTAAGCGCAGCTTTACTCATCATGGGCGGGTAGGGGCTCTTCTGAGCCCCTCCTTCAGAGGCATTTTATCGAAGCCAAGTTGTGGACTTAATGTTGTTGCACTTGCAGACTTACATTTTAATCAGTTTAATTAACTATTTCTCGTGCTACAAATTTACATGTATAAGTTGATATAACGAAAGCTTACGACCACACCTATCACGCACACACACACACACACAGAAACAGGCACGTAGTGGAGTCCAAATAACGATTGACGGACCGGTCCGATCATCGGGGGATTTGTTTATACGTAGTCGCTGTTTGTTTACGCCACTAGCTGGGAAAATAAACAAAATTTTAATTTTGCATTCTTCTGCTTACAGCCTAAGACGAATCTCGAACGAAAATGTGCCACTAGTCTTGAGCAAAACGACACCTGAAGTAGTTCCCGCATTCGACTTGATCTAAGCCGAATCAATATGTCTCTGAAAGGCGGCCTTGTGGCCGGATTGTTTCTCCGACTACTAGTCCTGGCAACGGCACAGTTGCCTGGAGACCTCCCGAATGGCCAACAGGAGCAAGGAGCGCCTATGCAGCCCCAGTCATATCAGCCCAGCTACAATAAGGACTACTCGCCGCGCTACAATCCGCTGTACACGGGGCAACAACCCAATCCGGACACCACGCAGTACGACAATCCCCTGCTGGATAAGCAGAACCCAAACAGCTACAACACGTACTACGATGGCAATCGGCAGATGGGCGCTGGCGTCGGTGTCGGTGGCGGAGGAATCGGAGGTCTTGGAGGCAACAACATAGGCGGACCTGGAAACAGTCTGGGTGGCGGCCTGGGAGGACTGGGTCCCCAATACGATCCCTTCAATCGAAACAGTGTTGGCACAGGGGGAGTCAGCTATCGCGACATGTACAGCGACGAAGATAACTTTTGTCCAGAGTATTGGGTTTCGTTTAGGCAAACTTGTTACCGCTTCATACGCTCGCCAAAGCGCAACTGGGCGGAGGCGAAGAAAATTTGCAAGGCCTACAATGCAGATCTGTTGAACGTGGACAATCTGGAGAAGCATGCGTTCATACTCAAGAATCTGATATTGCAGAATCAACGGCAGAATCGCTTCTTCATCTCCGCTCGCCAGACGGGCCCCCAGAATTGGGTAAACGACGACAACACTCAGCTGGTGCAGATCGAGGACTCGTTTGCCTTTGACGAAGAGCAGCCCTGGGAGAACGAGGATCTGCACGACAACAGATTCCTGGTGCAGAACGACCAGAACAACCGGAATCGGAATCTGAACCAGAACAATCCCAATCAGTTCTACAATGCAGTTCCTGGCAATGTTAACCAACGCAATCAAAATAATCTGCGTGGCTTCATCGGTGAGTAAAAAAACCTCCTCCACATTTTGTATGTCTGTTCCCTCGTACTTACGGATGCAATTACGAATTGTTCGCAGGTCCCAACCAGCCCTATGGAGACAATGGCTATGTGCGGGACCGCGTTGTCTATGCCTACTCAAAGAAGCGGGATCGGTGGATGTTTATGCCTGCCTACGAGATCGAATTGAATCTTTTCATCTGCGAGTCCCGGGTGCTGTACAGTCCGGACAATGTCAACATTAAGCTGGACGACAAGCGACCATATCACTATGGTCTGGACATAAGGGACATGGAGCGCATACCCCGCGGACCGTACTTTGTCAAACAGCCGAATGACACCACCTTCGACGTAAACAAGAATCGTCTGATCAACGATGTGACACTGAGCTGCCTGGCCGGTGGCTTCCCCACACCGTCCTACTTATGGTACCGCGAGCTGTATGTGAATGATACGCTGGAATACCAGAAGATTGACCCTATGGCGCAGGATCGCTACACGATATC
Organism: Drosophila subsilvestris; assembly: GCA_035043285.1. Lineage (NCBI taxonomy): Eukaryota > Metazoa > Arthropoda > Insecta > Diptera > Drosophilidae > Drosophila > Drosophila subsilvestris. The sequence goes on along the minus strand of JAWNNB010001730.1, from coordinate 3,992,273 downwards.
TGGGGGCAATCTGATCATATACGAGCCCAAGCAGGCCCTCGACCAGGGAGCCTACCACTGCGTGGCGGAGAACAAGTTTGGCCGCATCCGATCGGAGAGTGCGCATCTTAACTTTGGTTTCATAATGGAGTTCAATCTGAAGCGGTCGGCAGAGACCAGCGAGATGAACTGGGGGAAGTCGATATTCTGCGATCCGCCGCAGCATTATCCAGACGTGCGCTACTACTGGGCCCGCGACTATTTCCCGAACTTTGTGGAGGAGGACCAGCGGGTCTTTGTCTCCCGCGACGGAGCCCTTTACTTCTCGTTCATTGAAACGGTAGACAGGGCGAACTATTCGTGCACTGTGCAGACTCTGGTGTCGGACACGGGTCGCAATGGTCCCTTCTTCCCCCTGCGCGTGACGCCCAACAGCAACTACCAGGCTCTGATATTTGCCAACACCTTCCCAAAGGTCTTCCCGGAGGCACCAGTGGCCGGCAATGAGATCCGCCTTGAGTGCGTGGCCTTCGGCTATCCCATACCATCGTACAATTGGACGCGCAAGGGCCTGCCATTGCAGCGCAACGCCTACACGATCAACTACGGACGCGTTCTGATCATTCAGAATGCAACCACCAACGACAATGGCGAGTACAGCTGCACCATTAGCAACCCGCGCAAGACGCTGGAGAAGAGCATCTACATAAACATCCAGATGCGACCCGAATTCACCATCCCTCTGAAGGACATGATCAAAGACTACAACAGCGATGTGACCTTCATCTGCGAGGCGTTTGCCATTCCCGACGCCAACTACACGTGGTACAAAAACGCCGAGCGCCTCGACCCGTTGACCATTAACCGGGATCGCTATGTGATCCAGGATAATGTGTTGACCATCAAATTTCTGGAGAGGGAGAAGGACGAAGGGATGTATCAGTGTGGAGCCCAGAACCAGCTGAAGACCTCCTTCTCCTCGGCCCAGCTGCGAGTGCTCTCCATGAAGCCATCCTTCAAGAAGCATCCACTCGAGTCCGAGATCTATGCCGTTTACAACGGCAACACAACGATCGTCTGCGACCCCGAGGCAGCTCCGCGGCCCAAGTTCCAGTGGAAAAAAGACGGGCAGCTATTGGGCTCAGGCGGACATCGCCGCATCTTGCCCAGCGGAACATTGATCATCTCACCCACCTCTCGCGACGATGAGGGCATGTACACGTGCAGTGCCACAAACCAGGCCGGCACAGATGAGTCCCATGCTCGCGTCATTGTTCTACGTAAGCTCAAAGCCCCAACTAACTTCCGCAACTGTTACAAACTAATTTATTTTCTTTCTACAGAGGAAATACGCTTCATCCAAACACCGCCTCAGCGCATCGTCTCCAAGGAGCACGATCTGATCTACCTTCACTGCGAGGCCGCCTATGATGAGCTGTTGGACATTGCCTATGTCTGGAAGCACAATGGGGAGATTCTAAAGAACAACCACGACGGCACTGTGCGCATTGTAAGACTTATTAATTTATGATCTAATATCGATCTAATATTATCCGCATTGTCCGCAGATTGTCGACTGGAACAGGTTGACGGTGCACAACACCACTATGCGGGATGCCGGCGACTATGAGTGCGTCGTCAAGTCGGCCGTCAATGAGATCAGCAGCAAGACCAGCGTGGTCATCGAGGGAGCACCCGGCGCCCCAGGCGGCGTACAGGTGATTCAGATTAGCAAGACGAAAGCGATCATCGAGTGGGTGGACGGAGCGAATAATGGCCGGGCTATCCGCTACTACAACATCCTGGGTCGGACCAACTGGAACCGCACCTGGGTGAATGTGTCGACACATGTGCAGGCCCGTGAAGTCGATCGCTACACATCGCGGCAGCAGGCCGAGGTGACAAACCTGACTCCGTGGTCGGCCTACGAGTTCAGTGTTACGGCTGTGAACGACCTGGGCATAGGTACGCCCTCGGCTCCCTCGCCTATCTACAGCACGTACGAAGATAAGCCCTACATAGCACCAAGGAGAGTGGGAGGCGGCGGTGGCAAGATCGGCGACTTGACCATCACCTGGGATCCCCTGCTGCCAGAGGAGCAGCACAGCCACGGCATACGCTACAAGGTATTTTGGAAATTGAAGGGCGCTCTAGAGTGGGCATCGGACGAGATAAAGAAACAGAACATGGGCGTGGCCGTGGTGAACATTCCGCTCAACAACTACTACACCGAATACGAAGTCAAGGTGCAGGCCATCAACAGCATTGGCAAGGGGCCAGAGAGTGAGGTCGCTATTATTCATTCTGCAGAGGACATGCCACAAGTGGCGCCACAGAAGCCGTTTGCTCTGGCCTTCAATTCGACCTGCTTCAACGTCACCTGGCAACCAATTGACATGTCCCGTGAAAGTATCCGCGGCAAGCTGATTGGTCATCGGGTAAGATTCGGAACGGGTTTGCACTGGAACTGAACATTTTTTAATTTTAGCTTTATGATATTTTAGTTGAAGTACTGGAAGACGACGCACCAGGAGGAAGATTCCGTGTACTACCTGTCACGAACAACAAGAAATTGGGCGCTGATTGTCGGTCTGCAACCGGACACCTATTACTTTGTCAAAGTGATGGCCTACAATGCTGCAGGCGAGGGACCCGAGAGCGAACGATTCGAAGGTTGTCTCACGCGAAAACAAGCGAGAGATTTCATTATTTAATTGACAATTTCACTTGAATGCTTTTCAGAACGCACCTATCGCAAGGCCCCACAGAAGCCCCCATCTTCGGTGCATGTTTATGGAATAAATCCGTCCACCGTGCGAGTTGTATGGCGATATGTATCACCCTCGCAGGACGAGGAGCCGATTGAAGGCTACAAGGTTTGAAAGCGAGCATGCTGGTCTGTGCTAATGGACTAATTGAATTAACTTGTGGTTCTTCCTAGGTTCGCATTTGGGAAACGGATCAGAACATGATCACTGCCAACAACACTATCGTGCAAGTGGGACAAAAGCTGGAGTCGTACATCAAAACCCTCACGCCTGGCAAGAGTTACAACATGCGTGTGCTGGCCTTCAGCAACGGAGGCGACGGTCGAATGTCCAGTCCCACGCTGCGCTTCCAAATGGGCAAGACCACGCGCAATGCCGCAAACACGCGCCACGGCCATAACATTAATACGGCGCTGATCATGAGCGTGTTGCTCTTTATCTCTACCTTCTTTTACACAAATCACTAAATTTAGGACAAATCAGGAAGCCTTTCAGCTTATTAGGCAGTAAGAAACGAACAGCCGTCCAGGACTAGACAAGGCGCAAAGCTTTTCCGACTACACACACAAACAAACCCAAGAGTCTCGTTTAGAAGATAGCATTCCGTATTTTCTTGAATACCCAAACGTAACGATTTCGAATTGATCACATATGGACGTGTCGTATACATACATATATGCACAAACATCAAGATACATACATATACATACATATGGTAACAAGTTAAGAAAGTGACCTTATATAAGAATAAGTAGCCCAAAATGGGGAAAAACATAAACCTTTTACAAATAATTTTTTAACGTATTTTTTGATCTAGCAACGAAACAATTGTATTAGGGTAAGCAGAAATCAGGTTTCTGATATTCTTTATCATTATTTTTTGTGTCCATTATTTTGTGCTTTTTTTATACCAACAAACTTCATGTATATGCAATTCCGTCCAATTAAAGAAAAAAGAATAAAAATAAAAATGTTTTCATTTATTAATTTTTTTTTTTTTTGGGTTTTATGTTACCGCCCTTCCCTTTAGTAGCGTGGGATTATTTGGCGTTGTACGTACTTGTTGTATTGTACTTAGTAAAATTAAAAATAGTATCGCATGTGTCACAAATGTTACTTGGAACTACATACACTTTGGCAAGTGTGTGCCTATCAAATGCGTTACCGCTAAGCAGTCTGTTGATTCTTTTAGCGTCAATGGCTTTCAGATTAGTTTGGTTTAGGAACCATGGGTTGGATGAGGTAGAGGAAAAAGCGAGTAGTATCCTCTGTGTTTGACGCTGGCAAACTCGGCATATTCTCTCTCCCATTCTTCTCTTAATATTCTGTGTATTTCACAGATTGCATCTTTGAGGTTTCATTTTACAACTGTGTATTTTCCCAGCCTATAGACTTCCTTGGCTGCCGTGGCTACTAATGTGTTCTGGAGGATGTTAGCGTGGTAGCGGGGTATGTAGAGAATTTCTACCGACTTTAGATAATGGTTGAGACGGATATTTTCTCTGATTTTGTAGGCGATAAAATTATCTTGAATGCTCCTTGCCAGTATGAGATCCCCGTTCCTGCTGTCCGTTAGGAACGCGACACGAGGGAAGTTGTTCGAGAGAGCATGATCCGAGCAGAGTTTGTCACTGTTGTGTTCTTGGCCACATTTGTGGCATTTCGCCCCGCTCTTAAAGTGTTGCGCCATTTGGCCGAAACTAAAGCACCTGAAACTTTGGCTGAGCTGCACAAACGGTTTCTCTTATACTTTAGCGTATAGGGATTTGATTTGTTTAGGTTACTGCTCCCTCCTGAAGCAGAGTTTTACCCTACCGGTGCACCGCGGTGGGTACTCGTTCCCCTGATGTGCCGTTTTTTTTTAGTTATGCGTACTATATCCTCAATTGGGACGTCCGAAGCTATAAGCTCCGAGAGCCGTTCCTCCGAGTAGTGCCCGGGGATCCAAAAAATTAACCCTGATTTTTGTACAAAATGTCGTAGCAGCAAATGCACTGTTCTCCATTACCCCATTTGCACCGTCAGTCGACCCACACACAATCTTCCACCTGCCATAGCCTATTTTAGCAACCTCCTTGATATCGCCAATGCCCAATTTCAGCAAAAGATCGGATAGCTCAAACTGGTTAAAAGCCTTTCTGGTATTATCGTCACTTCTTTTATCAATGTATACAATGTATGGGCCTTTGTGACCCTCATAATATTGGTTCGTATTCTGCTCTGGTTTACCATTTGTCGTGTTCTCGGATACCACGCTGTCCACATTCGTCGTCTCTTTCTTACTCGTCCGTGGCACATTAGCTGCTGTAGCAGTCATCTCTTTCACTCTTTTCGTAGACGTGTTCGTAGACATGTTCGGCATGTTGGTTTTCTTGTTCTTCGCCAAATTAAGTGGGGCTGTCGTTTTTTCCGTTTTTTTATGCCTGCCGTAATGACCGGGCCTGGATTCTCCTTCCTTTTTCTGCCGCGTCTCCATCAGAATCTTTGCGCCTGTCGCCTTCTCCGTGGCCATCCTGGTCTTTCCTATGCCAGACATGGTTTCCAGATTCCAGCCGTTGCTCCAGGTTCCTTTTTACAAAATTTTCCTGGCAGCCATTTGTCAAAAGCCAGGTTTTTGTGAATAATTATGGATATATGATGAATTTCTTCTCGCCGTCTTTATCGTCCTTCCGCTATAAATTTGATGATTTATAGATCGTTTCTGCAGACTAGTCTGCATAGTCTCATAGAATTGCCATGATATCTATCGATACTATCGATATGCCATCGTAGGTTCTGCAGCCCTACCATGAAACGCAACAGACAAAAAAAACATTAAAGCTTTGTGTTGGCGGCGTTGAAGAAATGCAAAAATGTTTTTATAACCCACATGCAAAGGCTGGACAGTTGGAAACACAAAGAAACAACCCGAACAAGGCACACACACACACTGGAAAAGAAACCTCGAGAAGAGCACATCATCATGGCAAAGGCCGAACCGAACGGTTGGTGCGGCATAGAAGTGCAGGGAAATGGTTCCTCGAAATATACGCGCACCACTGAATTGCGGCGTGTCGAGGATAACGACATCTACAAGCTGGCCACGATTTTGGATGTGAATGCTTGTTGGCGAAAGCTTATGTCCATCATACCCAAGGTGGACGTGCAGGCCTGCAGCGCAGCTGGTGCGGTGAAGATTACTGCCAACGGTGGGCGCAAGTATACAGCTCAAGACATAAGCCTGATTGACGGTGTGGCGGAGAGGTTGCCCCCCGATCAAAGCATATCGCAGGTGATGATTGATGAGTGGAAAACGTCGGGGAAGCTAAACGAGCGCCCCACTGTCGGAGTGCTACTGCAGCTTCTGGTAGAAGCAGAACTTTTCAGTGCCGCTGATTTCGTGGCGTTAAATTTCCTGAATGGTAAGGCTGGAACTATCTACTTCTATTCGATTAAAGATTCACGTATCCCTGCTTTACTTAAGAGCCCAAACCTGAGCGCCCTGCTGACGGCCCTGCAGCGCATTTTAGCCTAGAGCTGGGCGACGATATGGACGTGGACACCGAGGTAACAGATCCCAGCTATCTGCCGAACACAGCGGCCTTGAATGCGGCTGGCCAAGGTAGTCTGGGATTCAACTTGGATTACTTTGACAAGCACATGGTGCAGCGCGACAAGAGTCTGCCGCAACCATCTGCGAGTGTTCCTCCCACAGCTCCGCCTCGCTCCTCACGACATCAGAAGACCACTGCCAGCCCTAACGCCTCGACAGGCGCCACATCTGCGTCTGCAACTACACCCAATATACCCAATCTAACAATCCTCAATCCCAGCGAACAAATACAGGAATCGGCGCAGCCAGAGCAGCCTCCTCCACAAAATATCCCCAATCTGTCTATACTCATGAACAGCTCAGCAGCATCAATGGCAACGGCTTCCACTGCGCTAGAGAAGACCAGCAATGGAAGCAGCGCTACAGATCCACCCAATATCCCAATAATCACTCTTTTAATTGATAACCCCGCCGAGATAAGCGGACCTGTCGCTGCGGATGCTGCATCAGCCAATTCGACTACTGCCCCGACAACGGCAAGCCTCAATAATTTGCCAATGATAAGTGCTTTAAATTTGAACGCTGAGAATGGCGAAGCCTCCCATCAAGACAGCAGTAGCACAAGCAGTTTGAGCAACGACGACGATGTGGACGAGGAAGACGAAGACGAAGAGGGGGACTACGCAGATGCATCCCTGCCAAACCTTAGCAATTCTGAGCAGCAGAACTCGAACAACGACTCCAGTCTGACGACGGTCACTGGTACAAGCGGTGATAATAGCTTTGAACTAACCAACGACTCCAGCTCAGCTTCGAACGATGACTACGCCAGCAACATTCCGAACTTGAGTGAATTGCACCAGTAGATGCATACGTATGTAAACGAGACGACTTCACTATCCGAATACTTAGTTTATGGACAACAAGCCAGACATTCCATTCCGTTAACCATATTAGCTTAAGTGCATTCATACTTTACACGTTATGTTAGCCAATGGCGGCATGCAAATGTGGGGCTAGTTTTATGATGCTTACACCTATAAGGTCCAAGTAGAGTCTAAGATTCAAGGCATATGTATGTATGTATGTGTGCAGGTTTGTTGTCCATATCGGGGATACTGACGCAGTTCCACGACGGGTGTGGTGCGGTAATATCAAGCATTTCCATTTCATCAACCATATGTGTATGTAACCTAATAACAAATTCAACAGAAATTTGTATGTTTTACGAAATTACGCATTACATATTTTAAAAAACCAAATATACAAAAAAAGAAATATGGGCTTAGCTACAGATTTTGTATACCCTTTAAGATGATATATGTATGTATGTATACCTTATATTATTCATAACGATTATAGTACTCTGGCAACCCTAAACGGGACATCAACAACAACAATATGAAAACAAGAGGAGAACGTTGCGAGTCACTGACTCTACTTTTATACCCGTACTCAGTAAGTATATATGGGAATCTATAGTACAGAGTATAAGAAAAATTGTATGTGGAATTTTAAAATATTTTATCTGCTTACATTTTTTTGCTACATCTGTCATCTACGGCGCACACTGCACAAGGCAGAGTGTATGAGCGCGAGAGATAATAAGTAGCGCTGCAGCGCTGGAAAGGAGTGGGTTAGAAACTGAAAATGAATTCTTTATTCTGGCTATACCCTGCATTACCAGAAGTGAGCGATGACAAATGTCAACGTCGGCTGCGGCAGCAGAGCAGAATATGAAGTCGACGTCGATCGAAGCGTCGGTCAAACCAAACTCGCTTATTAAAGCCTTACTTTTTAAGGGAACTTCATCGCTTATTAAGGCCTTACTTTTTAAGGGAAATTCATCGCTTATTAAGGCCTTACTTTCGGTTGTTTCTCGCTTACTATGTCATCGTTTATATTCCCAGGACATCCCTTGGTTAAAGTAAACAGTCCATCGTGACCAGCCATCGCTTCTGTCATCGAGCTGCATGATGTTGTCATCGATGTGTCGTCGCTTACACATCGATGACCCGTACTGCAGGGTAGTAAGTAAGATCTGTAGGAAATTCGGCAATCTGATTGATATGGTCATTCTCTACGATACTGCGTTTTCTAATATCTTCAAAAATGTGCATGCCACAGGTTTTCGTCTTTAGTGGGCGGAAAGGGGCGGGGCGGCATGGTTATGTGTATATGTGCATGTATGTACATACATATGTAGGTACTTTATCGGTGCGGAAACTGCGTCTGGCAGATAATAATACTCTTATACTCTGTACTATACCGGCTGCTAGGTATAAAAATATATCTTTTTCCGCATGAAATAGTCAATAAAATTCCACTTTGCTTAAATCTTTTCCGGAGAACATCGATTACGGGAAGTTTGTAACTTATTTATAGAAAATAATTGGCAACAAGACCTAATAGTTCAATGCCAAAAGAGAAAGGACTTTCTTGTGTTCCGATTGAAATTCGATGCAAGGAATACTCAGAAATGAGACATTTGATAAGCCTGAACTGCCTTCCAATGGTTCTTGGCTACATATGTTTTGTTTTGCCGAAACTTAACCAATTGCTATTTATATTTCGTGTCATTCATCGATCAGTCGAAAACACCATATATGAATATGTGCACATAATAAATGTATTTGATAAATCTGTAAAATAATTGCTTGCATTAAAAATGTTCTACTGTTCTATGTAGATTTCCAGGGGTCTGGTCTGCACGTACTTTCCACTATTTACTCTTCAGGAGGTCCTCTACGAACGTAAAACTTATGTTCGTATCAAACTGTAGCTTCTTATTGAAGATCCACTGCATCGTCAACATATAATCCCCTGTTGGCCAGGGAAGACGCAGTAGCTCGGGTCGAAGATAAAAGTCCGAAATAATCTGTGGACCCTGTGTTGGATTTTTAGATGTTGTTCTCGTGAGAAATACCCGTATAATCTTACCTCGTAGGGGCATGTGTGATTGATATTGGTATACGGTTTAAAGAGCCCATAGACAATCGATAGAAAGGGGGTATTTCGCTTTCGCAAATGCAGACAGGCATCGCATTTAACATCGAAAAGCCAAGGCTTATAGCCATTTGCCTTTTTAAAAATCCGCATATGAATTTGTATATCGTTGGCTGGATGTAATATCGTCCCGTTCATATTGAAGAGCACTTTGTTTCGACTGACGGCCTTCAGACGACAGTGGTGGAACACGAACCAGGACTGGTTGTAACTTTCACAAACGGCGTTCGTAAACTTGAAGACGACGGCATCCTGAAAACTTTGTTCACAATTGTTCACTTGATTAGTATTTTACACATATTTACGTTAACATTGATTTTGAATGCTAGTAATAATCCGATAGCCGCACAGATCATCAGCTGACACCGCATCGTTCCTGTTCTTGATGGAAAAACTGAATGAACCGTTTGAATGACACCAACGTGTTATTTTATGTTTGGTCCATTTACGCTTGATAGAGTTTAATTGCTTTAATAACTTTGAACACTGAACACTGATAAACACGAATAATAGAGATTTCCGTTCTTCTGCTCAATCTATTTTTTAGATTTCTCTTCAATATATCATCTACGAATGTAAAACTCACGTTCGAATTAATGCGGTACAGTGATATTTCCTTTTAGAAAATCCAACCATAAATTGATGTATGTAAATAGCTTTGGCGGGATGTAATGCAGGGTTTTGCTTTTAGTTTTCGCTCTCTTAAATCGTGTTCTCAGAGCTGGGATTTTCTCCCTTTTGATTGAATTCGCTTTATCCGTGATGCGATTTTCATCACAACAATTTCCTCCACCACCTTGCACCAGCAAGGATATACCCTTGGGAACAGAAAAACCCTTATAGAATTGAGGAAACGTTTGTCATCTCAGTCTCCATTGAATACAGAAATTATTCAGTCTCTGTTTTGAAGGCATCTCAATAAAATTTTGCAGTTTATGGTATTCTTATTGAGATTAAGAATAAGTATCTGGATCGGGACATGTACATATGTATGTACATGTATACATACATATATACAGAAAATAAATCGAGTGCATGAACAGATTAAAAGAATGTCAACCTAAGCAAAAGCTATTATTAATTTTAACATTTATACAAAAGTATAGCCATACTTATAGCTTACACCGGATGGACCAGCAACAATGACGTAACATTCTGAACACACTTACGGTTTTATTCCGTACACACTTACGTTTTGGTCTTTGGACTTTTTTGGTGAAACCATATTTTACAAACAATTCAATAAAAAGGAGTCCTTAAAAATAGCCAACCGTGTAGAAAATTGATTTATCTATCGTATAAAATTATGTGTTCAGCGCTGAGGATTCTAGCTAGCTAGCAATACTATACTAAACCGAATATGGGCATGGACCAAAAAATTAAATCTCTATAAAACACACATTTCCATATAAATCTGTTGCGATGTTAAAGTCAACATTTAATCAACGACAACTAATTTAACCCAACTGACATATAATTTTATTAACTTTGATGTGAAAACCTATTGCTTAAAACTATAACAATTTTAAAGAGACATCAATGTACATTATGAATATACATTTGCATCAATATATTATCTTAACTTTCGGTGAAATCAGAGTTTTAATCGATCGCCTCGAAAACCACTTCCACATTTGTGCCGTGCGAATGGCTTGGTATCTTTGCAAAAACCTCAAAAACTAATAGTTTCCCTAAATCGAACTTAGCACTAGTTTTAGGGCTTGTTAAACGGTGTTTCATTAAGGTAAAACAATTTTAAAAATCCGTCCTTTTTTGACCATTTTACGTAGGTTGCTTTTAAGTAGCTGGCCTAACTGAGAAACACACAACTTAGGCGTCTGAAAATGGTTCCATTGTTTTGAACAATATTCTCCAGGAATACAAAACCCTATTTTGAAACACTTCAACCTATACGCAACACTTTTGGCACTCAGAAGAAAGGCTTATAAAACAGGTCTTAGTCAGCTTCTTTCGCTTTAAAACATCCATAACGTCATACTTCGACTCTTATTAATATAGAATAAACGGATGGAAATATGTAAAAAAAAATAAAGTCATAATTGACTTCACATTCACTGTGTAATTGGTCGTCAAGGGCGCATTCATTCATTTCATTCTCTGAACTCTCTTTATATCAATAGCTTCCTAAATTCCACAATTTGTCAGGACTTTTATCTAAAATTCCAGGCATTTCCCATTCCAACGAATTATTACATGCTGTCGATACGGTTGTTATTTGAAAAGCAGCTCGCATGGCCTTCTCATCGGGAAAAGATATCCTGAACAGCAAACCATCTCTGTCGTTTATCTATTCCGTATAAATAAATGAAGAAATATGAGTGTTTCCAATAGAAGAATCTGTCTTACAATTGAAGAATACAGCTCTCTTGAAGCTATTCCTTTTTTGGGCGAATACCCTCTGGAAGAGTATCTTATTTTGAATTTAAATTGACTCCAAGACCCGAGCTACTGCGTCTTCCCATGCCAACGGAGGATTATATGTTGACGATGCAGTGGATCTTCAATAAGAAGCTACAGTTTGATACGAACATAAGTTTTACGTTCGTAGAGGACGTCCTGAAGAGCAAATAGTAGAAACTACGTGCAGGCCAGACCCCTGATAATCTACAGAAAATCTACATAGAACAGCAGAAAATTTCAAATGCAAGCAATTATTGTACAGATTCATCAAATATATGTATCCACATATGGAAAATGAAATATATATGCAATGGTAATTGGTTTAGTTTGGGTAAAATGAAATATGTGTAGCCAAGAGCCATTGGGATGCAGTCCAGGCTGATCTTCTGGTTGATCTATTACGCCTCGGGGCTAATTATGTTCTATAAATAAAGTTAAGTATCTACGTAATCGATGCTCTCCGGAAGTAATTTGAGCAAAGTGGAATGAGAGTGGAATCTACACTAAATGGCTCTTTCATGCGGAAAAATATATATTATTATGCATGGTACTTATGAACAGTGTACAGGGGTATATTAGATTCGTATTACTTCTGTAAGTGACTGCCAGACGCAGTTTCCGACCCTATAAACTACCTATGTATGTATGTATTAGAGCCCTGTATGAAAGGGCAACCGATTCGATTTGGCTTTCCTTATAACTTCGAATCGCTCGCCCAAAACGAACTGAACGAAGCAGGTCTGATCCGAACATATCGGCTTTTTTCTCTCTGACTCTCCACTTGATCAATAGGCTCTTATCGGGACGGACAGTCGGCAGGACGAACAGACAGACTGCTGATCCAGAATATATACATATATACATTATGTGTTCGGAAACGTTTCCTTCTGTGCGTTACACACATCCACTTCGACCACAAAACTAATATATCCCTAAACTCTTAGAGCACGGTTATAAAAAGCCTGCAACCCGCCAACGCTATGCACGAGAGTTGTTCAATAGGTCCGAGACTTTTTAAATTTTCCGCCTCTTGATTGATTTGGCATTACTTCTTCTGTTAAAAGGCATGAACTGATTGATCTGGAATACTCCCTTTTGAGTAACTTGAATTTAGTGGACTGTCTTTATTTGTATTTCTTGTTCGGAGCGCTGTCTTTTCAGTACTGAAAATACAGAAGTGTTTCGTCTCTTCCATTCTATCCTAGTTTACTTTTCTTCTTCGGACTTAAATATAAAGATGACAAAGTAAAAATATCAGATGCGTTCCTCAAACACTGATTTCTGTAAAAAATTTAAAAAAGCGCTAGTTTGTTTGAGGGTTGGAAGGAAGGAAGGATAGGATCCTCGTGCTTTGAAGAAAATATGGAAAAAATTGAGTTTTGTGTGCTGTCCGCAAAATGGGTGATCACAAACGCACTCGAGTGACAACTTCGAAGGAGTTTTTGGCGTTGTTTAACCGAAATAAGGACGAGTTTTTTTGCCGTTTCGTAAACGTGGATAGACCGTGGATCAAGCACAAGACACCAGAGACCAAACCAGCCAAAACAGTGTGTTTCTCATGGGGATTCTAGGCAAAAGAAGGCTAAGGTGAGTTTTTCAGACAATAAAGTCATGGCGAACGTTGATTACCTTCGGAAAGTCTAAAAAAGACAATAGCGAATATTAGCCAACTTATTGGATCGATTGAATGAGGACTTAAAAAAAGAAGGGACAAAGGTGGGGTGCACTCATGTGCAGTTGTCATTCCAAAAATCCATGGTCTAGGCTGCGAATTGCTCCCTCACCCACCATAGTCTCTCGATTCAGTCCCTAGTGACTATTTCTGGTTTTTAAACCTGGCTCGGCGAAGACAGATTTGAGTCCGATAATGATGTCATCTAACAAAAAATACCAATTTGGAGGACCTCAACAAATCCCATTTTTTGGAAGGGATAAAATAACAAAAGAAATGTTGTGAAAATTATATAGAGCTAAAAAAAACCATGTTGAAAAATAAAATTATTGTTTATCCAAAAAACTGTTTTTTCTCCAAACGGTCTCGGACTTAGTGAACAGCCCTCGTATTCAATTTACGGATGGATTTTCAAAAATAAAACATGTAACATTGTGTTGCTTCGATAGCCTATAGGATTTTCAAACAGATTTTCCGCATCACAAATTTTATTTATTATTTTTTATTATTAGTCTTCAGTATTTACTGAAGTGATTTTAAACCATAAATGTATTGTGCAGAAGATCGGATATCTTTATAATTCTTGTTCAGATTAAAGCTTTTAAACTGTATCATGCGTAAATGGCCATAGCATAAAATAACACGTTGGTGTAATTTAAATGGTATTTTTCAATCATGGGTCGTGTTCCAGTACTGTCGACTGAAGACTGTCGGCCGCGACAGGGTTCATCTCAACATAAATGCGACGATACTACACCCAGCTTATAACATAACAAATCATGGAAAGATTTTCAAGAGAGCAAGTGGCTACAAGCCATGGCTTTTGGACACCTGTCGATTTATGCGGAAGAATTACGATCCCTTTGCCAAAATAGTATTCAGCCTTTTCAGAGAATTCTCAAACCTTAACCACACTTGTCCGTATGTGGTAAGCTCTCGACTATCAATGCTTTGTTCAGTACATTAATAATTTCTATAAAATTCTAAATAATAGTGAAACCAAATATTGAAGGATTTTTATCTAAAGCCCGAGCTGCTGATTCTGCCCTTTCCCACCGGCGATTATATGCTGTCTATGCGATGGCACTTCGGCAAAAGGCTGCAGTTTGATACGAATATAAGTTTCGTGTTCGTGGAGGATCTCCTGAAGAGCTAATAGCTGGCAGTACCTATAGTAGGTCCCTGAAGATCCAATTAAATTCCAACCAAATATTGTACATTTTTTCAAATTGTCAAATTGATAAATAATTGCATGAAGTATACAGAAATTGGAATGTTATTTACATATCAAATATTTTATATAGGTATATCAGAAAATTGTGATTGGGTCGCTTTTTCAATAACCTTTAAAGTTTTATTCTCTGAACTCTCTTTATATCAATAGCTTCCTGAATTCCACAATTTTTCAGGACTAATATATCTTTTCCCGCATGAAAGAGTCATTAAGTGTACATTATCTCATTCCGTTTTGCTTAAATTACTTCCGGAGAGCATCGATTACGTAGATACTTAACTTTATTTATAGAACATAATTAGCCCCGAGGCGTAATAGATCAACCAGAAGATCAGCCTGGACTGCATCCCAGTGGCTCTTGGCTACACATATTTCATTTTACCCAAACTAAACCAATTACCATTGCATATATATTTCATTTTCCATATGTGGATACATATATTTGATGAATCTGTACAATAATTGCTTGCATTTGAAATTTTCTACTGTTCTATGTAGATTTCCAGGGGTCTGGTCTGCACGTACTTTCCACTATTTGCTCTTCAGGAGGTCCTCTACGAACGTAAAACTTATGTTCGTATCAAACTGTAGCTTCTTATCGAAGATCCACTGCATCGACAACATATAATCCCCCGTTGGCCAGGGAAGACGCAGTAGCTCGGGTCGAAGATAAAAGTCCGAAATAATCTGTGGACCCTGTGTTGGAATTTTAGATGTTGTTCTCGTGAGAAATACCCGTATAATCTTACCTCGTAGGGGCATGTGTGATTGATGTTGGTATACGGTTTAAAGAGCCCATAGACAATCGATAGAAAGGGGGTATTTCGCTTTCGCAAATGCAGACAGGCATCGCATTTAACATCGAAAAGCCAAGGCTTATAGCCATTTGCCTTTTTAAAAATCCGCATATGAATTTGTATATCGTTGGCTGGATGTAATATCGTCCCGTTCATATTGAAGAGCACTTTGTTTCGACTGACGGCCTTCAGACGACAGTGGTGGAACACGAACCAGGACTGGTTGTAACTTTCACAAACGGCGTTCGTAAACTTGAAGACGACGGCATCCTGAAAACTTTGTTCACAATTGTTCACTTGATTAGTATTTTACACATATTTACGTTAACATTGATTTTGAATGCTAGTAATAATCCGATAGCCGCACAGATCATCAGCTGACACCGCATCGTTCCTGTTCTTGATGGAAAAACTGAATGAACCGTTTGAATGACACCAACGTGTTATTTTATGTTTGGTCCATTTACGCTTGATAGAGTTTAATTGCTTTAATAACTTTGAACACTGAACACTGATAAACACGAATAATAGAGATTTCCGTTCTTCTGCTCAATCTATTTTTTAGATTTCTCTTCAATATATCATCTACGAATGTAAAACTCACGTTCGAATTAATGCGGTACAGTGATCTTTCCTTTTTGAAAATCCAACCATAAATTGATGTATGTAAATAGCTTTGGCGGGATGTAATGCAGGGTTTTGCTTTTAGTTTTCGCTCTCTTAAATCGTGTTCTCAGAGCTGGGATTTTCTCCCTTTTGATTGAATTCGCTTTATCCGTGATGCGATTTTCATCACAACAATTTCCTCCACCACCTTGCACCAGCAAGGATATACCCTTGGGAACAGAAAAACCCTTATAGAATTGAGGAAACGTTTGTCATCTCAGTCTCCATTGAATACAGAAATTATTCAGTCTCTGTTTTGAAGGCATCTCAATAAAATTTTGCAGTTTATGGTATTCTTATTGAGATTAAGAATAAGTATCTGGATCGGGACATGTACATATGTATGTACATGTATACATACATATATACAGAAAATAAATCAAGTGCATGAACAGATTAAAAGAATGTCAACCTAAGCAAAAGCTATTATTAATTTTAACATTTATACAAAAGTATAGCCATACTTATAGCTTACACCGGATGGACCAGCAACAATGACGTAACATTCTGAACACACTTACGGTTTTATTCCGTACACACTTACGTTTTGGTCTTTGGACTTTTTTGGTGAAACCATATTTTACAAACAATTCAATAAAAAGGAGTCCTTAAAAATAGCCAACCGTGTAGAAAATTGATTTATCTATCGTATAACATTATCTGTTTAGTGCAGGGGTTCCCAGCCAGCTAAAAATATGAAACCGAATATAAAAATTGAGGAATCGTGGACAGAGAACGATTAGCCCATTGACCACCAGTGGCTATTTAAATATAGGTACGCAGGAAAATTTTGACACTTGAAGCACTATAGCGTAGTTCAGGTTAAAGATATCGAATATGTCGCAACTGAATTTTCTGTCAGATTTTAGTCATCAAATTTCAAATCATTTGTACATTTTTGGTTAGTACCGTGGTTTAAGTGGAGCTCTGCACATGTTTAAATAGAGGGGGCTTAGGTGGGCTAAGTTCGTTTGCTCACTCATGATTTACGGTATATATTTCGGTATATAATAAAGTAAATTTAATCAATTTGGTATGTTACGGTATATTTCTGAGTGCCAGACGGTATATTTTTATTTATTTACAAATTTACAGCACTTTACAGTAAATCTTTTATTGTCTTTTCAATCAAGTTTCCAAATTGAATATTTTGAGTTAGTCCGGGCGAGTCTGGTTGTGTTGAATCCAGCAATATTATTCGAAACATGGACGAATCGGAACTGCTTTTCAATCTGTTCTACTTTTTGCTATGCATGGTCATAATTTATCCACCGGAGGAATTTCAGCGGCTTGGCTTCACCATCGAGCAGTTGTTCTCGCGGTTTCTTGGGCAAGAATCGATGGACTTCGTAGGATATCACTTGCGACGCACTTCGCTCAATCTCTTTGTGCACTCGTGCCTGCCGTTTGCATACTTTCTAATTCATAGGCTGAAGTTCTCCGTTTTTGCCACGCAAGAGCCGCTCGAACACTCTGAGCTTGACCCAGATTTTCCAATGCCCCAGGAAGCAGTAGCGTTCAAGACGCTCACGTGGAAGACGGCCCAACGCTTTAGCGTTCTGGCCGTGCTAGCAGTTCCCTCTCTGATATTCAACTGGCACCAGCAGAATTGGCGGCGGCATCCAATAAACAAAGCCCTCTCCAAATACTCAAACACACCGAGTAGCTATAGTGCTGTCGCCAGCGACATTAGCACCGAGTTTCGTCGTCCGGAAATTTATAAAAAGAAACTTAACTCCATCAGCACTGTGATAGCAACGGAGAACTGGATAATAAAGACAACCATGTACAATGTTCACTTTGCGCACCAAACCAACACGGCTCTCAGTGTGGCAAAGGTATAGCTCCAGAAATAGATGCTTTTCCCCGCTAAGCTTATTAATCTTCTTTCCTTACAGGCGGAGACCTACAATATAACACATCAGGACCAGAATGACACTCTGCAGATGATCAGCATCATAGTGCGGCCCATGCGTCAAGGCGTGTCCGATTTTAACATCCGAATCAATGCATTGGAATTCAGAAATTTGGAGGATCGACTGAGGCGACCCATTGCCATACCTTCCAACATACAGTTCCACCGCAACGTGATTGACCGCTTTGTGGATGTGTTTAAGGCCCAAGTCGCCCTCAATCCCGTCTTCCCAGCGGAGCCTTCAACGGAAAAATGCTTCGCATGCATGCTGATCGATCCGAACATTAAAATAAACAAGCAATGCGCCGATGTGGACCGCAATGGCGCTCCCCTGACGAACGAGGCCTCCTGCTCCAACTGCTACTGTCGCCCAATGTGGTGTGTGGAGTGCCTAGCCCGGTGGTTTGCCGCCCGCCAAACGGACGTCGATCGCGCCATTTGGCTGGAACAGAAGTGCACGTGCCCGATGTGCCGAGCGAAGTTCTGCGTGCTCGATGTAAGCTACATCAGAGCGCCGGAAGATCGGGCCGATGTCGATAATGATGTTGTTCCTAGCTCATGATTTTCAACTTGGCGACTGTGTTAAAGCAACGATTAAACGACTCATTAGATCCAACCTTGTGCTTTATTGGCTAGACTCAAATGTACTGCTTCTGACTAACTATAAGACATACAATACAATACAATACAATTATGTAGCTATAAACTTAAAGATAGTCTATTATTTAGTGCAATTATCACGTTTTAATACTTCTACAATCTAAGCAAGCAGCAGATAATAATTTAAGATACATAAGTACGTACAATCGATTCAAGTTCAGCGAGAGAAAGCGTGTATATTATACATGTTGTATATATGTATGTATTATGTTGAATATATGAATGTGCATTGCATTGTTATCCCCAGATGCTGCAATAAATCCTCTTTCGCTCTCTCTCACCATCTCAATTTTATACAATAAAGCGTCATGCACTGTTATATGTATATATGTAAGTGCGTAGAGAATATAGAAATCGAACTAAAAAACAGTTTCCACTATTTATAAATTCGTCTCGTAGAAACTTTTGTAGCTCTCCACTTTGTCGCGTTGACTTCGAGCAGAACTCCCTGTTACCGTGGGGGCGCCGAAGGATCCTGCTGTGGGTGTGGCTGAAGACTTGGGCAATGCGCTGGATGAACTGCGCGATGAGATCTGAAAGTAAATTATATGAAATCTTTATTTATTTATGTTCGAACAGTGAGTAGTAGCTTCGATAACTAAAAATCCTCCTCTAAGCTAATCAGAAGACATGCCCAAGCAGACCAAATATGATTTCTTTATATGATTTAGCACCTGATGATAATCAAACTTGGGGACATTTATACAGAAAGCCTTTTTGACAGGTTACCCCGTACAAAAAGGTGCGAAGCAGCACATCCACTTCAGTGTTTGTATCTATATATATATATATATATATATATATGTATGTATGTACTTACATATGTGAAGAAATTTATTATTGTTGCTATTCCTCAGGTTTTTGTTCTTTGATAAGACGATATTTTGCGCTGTTGGCTGTTAGGGTAAAGAGGAAAACTTGCAAAATACGTGCATGTATTCGGCACATCGGTGATGGTTTTCTATTCTTTAACTGGAAAAGCCAGCGTCATAATTTGTGCGCTTCAATATTATCAGCACACAACCGTCTAGTGTTATAGTGTTCCCATATACTCATAAATAAAAACATACAGACATGTCTATGCCTTGATTTTTTTAGCTGATAAGTAATTGAAGAAGCGGAAAATAACACCAAAAACTTTCAAGGATTTTTACTCGTATCTAACAAATAAGCGTACCAACCAGACTACTATGTCTAGATCTATCAATAATTTTCTATGCCATTCCATTACTGCATTGCGGATCTGTTGACAATGTTTTGTCTGGTATAGGAACAACTCTCGACATTCGGTCTTAAAATGTTTTTAAATGTTTACATCAGCGGAGAGTCCTCATCAGTCGTCGGCGAATATAAATATCAAGTCGGCATCATAAAGCGCTTCTCCCAAGTTCAATGCACAGACGACAATGACGCGACAACAAAGTCGGCCGGCAATCGATCGATCGATCGGTCAATGCATTTGCGTTGCGCAATCAGCTCCACACGCCCGGCCCTCCTTGGACATCCATCACACACTACGCGGCTCACGCCCCCATCACCACCGCACAACGAAACTGGTGTGGTGTGGTGCTCGGGCAAATTAATACAGCATTCGAGTGACACCAAATGCGAGACCTAATTTTGGCACTACCCCGTAGTGCATTTCTTTTCCTCGTAATGTGGAGTAGAATACATACAAATTGTGTACAAAAATTCGTATTAAATGACACTCGGAGGGGTGGGGTTGTCGTCGTGACGCAAAAAAATGTACCTCTGGCTGGTATAAAGTTTCCAGAAAGGCGTGTTAAGGTTCGGTCTCACGTGAATATGCGTGGCAGTATAGAACAGCGCAGCAACAGAAACAAAATCAAAAATCAGAAAGATGACATTCTACTAACCACTATTCATCTTGCTTTCACATGACTTTTCTCTGTCTGTTTCAGCTCAAAATTGTGTTTCCTTTCA
Organism: Drosophila subsilvestris; assembly: GCA_035043285.1. NCBI lineage: Eukaryota > Metazoa > Arthropoda > Insecta > Diptera > Drosophilidae > Drosophila > Drosophila subsilvestris. Next base: position 3,971,679 of record JAWNNB010001730.1, on the reverse strand, counting down.
TTATTTTGTTGATAAAAAGCATTTTTGCGAAACAAACAAACGATTATAAAAAAAGAGAGTGCGCACTCATTATATTTCGATTGCACTTTATGAACCTCGTTTATGGCACCTTTTGTCTGTAATTGCTCCCAAGGTGTATATTTTATATATGTAGCCCTTGACGGTGAGTGGAATTAAACCCTAATAAAGGACTTTCTATAGCACATTGTATACTAAGGAGGTGAACAAAAAAATCACTCATTCATTTCACATACTCATACTACAACATTGCAGGTACAATGTGGCAAAAAGTTCCCTTTACAATCTAATCTTATCATGGCTTAGTTCTTTACATATAAATCTAGGCACGACCAAAGTACAACAAGAAAATAGTGTCATTTTGTTAACTTTCTTTGTAGCCTTCTACCAAAGAAAGGACCAAGTGACACGTCTCGGGTGTGATTTTTGGGCTGATAAGCTGGTTTTTATAGAACTATTGTCTCATTATTGCATCACTAAATAAGAAAAACTAATTCAGATTTTAGGTATCCAAAAATAGTATTTACCCACACATCGGTATCCGTATCCCAGTACAGACTGGGACAACGCTCAGACTCTTGCTTGCGCCTGGTGTTTTCGATTTCACTCGACGCCGCCTCAAGTGACATTGAATGGTAAACAAATACATACATATATCCGGGCACAGATCTTACAAAAGGTCCAATCCAATGCACTTGAATGAATAAGACCCCACAATGCCTTGAGCTCTTATCACAACAAAGCCAACTTCCGTTTCATTAACGAGCATTTCCGTTTTCCCGCTTCGGACTGACTTATGTTGTGTTATAGTTGTATCTGACAAATCGCAATTGTTATGCATTTCACTGGGAAATCGTGGGGCTAAGAAAAGAACGAAGGAACAGAAGAACCCCCGAAAGCCCTAGGTAAATATGACTGCTATTGATGGAGCTGTTGCGTTGATAGAATAGATAGTGAAAGAAATCACGTACCCAATACACAATATGGGTCGCGATATACTGATATTTATAGAATGCCCGTGCTGATAAAGCAACTGGCCTCGAGTAGGGAGCTGGGAGTTGTGATCCGGGAGATAGTAGAAGGGAGCTGGGAGACGCACCTTTTCGTTTTCCTTCGTGGACGCTCCGCCACTGTTTGCGTCAAACAGCTTGCCATCGACCACGTCCCGCTTCTTGTTCTTTGACCGGAAGCGGCCGGAGCGAGAGATCGTAAAGTTGCGCCACTGATGGCTGTACTCGCACCGCTTCTCCTCCTCGTTGAGAACGCTGTCCAGGTAGTGGATGGTCGGCTCGTGGGCGGTTGTCATTGTGTTGCTCATTGGATGGATGGTGGGACTGGATTTTGGGTTTGGGATCGTTGCTGCTCCTTCTTCTCCTATCGGCGGCGTTGGTGACACCCTGGTTCGATGGTAATGTTCGATGGGACAACAGCCTTATTCGACTTCACGTCAGTTCATGTTCCTCCTTTGATGGTTGATTCAGTTGATACAGATATTGATAATTCCGGACAGGAGCGATAGGAGCACTCACAAATGCACATACGAAATGTTTATGGGTGCTACATACATATGTACTTATGTATGTACGTACATATCTATGTCTTTTGTTTTGTTTGTTTTTGTTAAAGAGATGACGCGTCGTGTGTTTTGAAACCTCACTCAATGGTGCCCGTTGCGCGTGTGGTCTGCGATTGGGGGACGAGCTCCGATGTGGCTGCTATAACCGTAGCCGCACAAATGACTTCGACTCCGACGTCGACGCTGGCGTTGCCGTTGACGCTGCTCCAGCGATTCGTTACGTGCTCCCTCCCCCATGCACACCCCACCGTCAGTAACAAAGAACAAACGCAACCCGTTGGCGTTGTTGCTCTTGCTGTTGTTGCTTGCTGTCGCCAAAAGTGAGCGAGCCCCAGGCCTGAGGAGAAGAAAGAAAGCAGCAAGAAATCTTTCTACTGCTGCGAGCGCAAAAGCAAAGCGTGTGATTGCTCCTGAAAGCCCAAACAGGTGGGCCAAAACACACACACAAGTGCACATACACAGCTGTGCTCAGGCACACATACGTCACCGGTACCGTACCATCTCTCTCTCTCTCTCTCACAGTGTGGTCGTGTGTGTGCCAAGATTAACTGTGTATTGGTCGTGCTCGACTTGGTGCTGGAATGAAGGCATGAAGCAACTTCCCTAATGCCCTTACTACGTTATAGGAATCTCCAAGCTGTACATACATATAGCTCCAATTCCTAATGAACCTGTCCAAACTATTCATCCTACTTATACAATTATATTTAAAAAAGGAGGGTCAATTATTTGAAAGTTCGGATAGACTTGATTGTTTGGAAGTCCATCGAGAAGTCGATCAGGCTGCATAGGGTTTTCGCTTTTCCTTCATACATTGTTACATATACATATGTATGTATGTACCAGTCAGTGGAAGTATCTCCCAAATGCACACCGATATCTTTCTGCCGGTGCTGTCGATGATAAGCGCAAATAGACAAAACAAACACACAACTTGCTAACAATTATAAATGATTAGATCGCTTTTTGGAGCATTCACTTCGGACGGTTCTTTAACAGTATCTTTTTTTATATGTATACATACATATATCATCCGTAGCAAGTTTACAGACGACTTTAGATTTTATATACATTTGTAGTACTTATACATTAATACATATGTATGTACATATAAACTGCATGAGACGCTGGTTCGGCTTAAGCCAAGCCAAGACTTGAGTGCTGGGGATATATGAATCACACACCTGCATAGATTCAGATATGCACATGTGTAGATACATATGTACGAGGCGGCCAGTTGCGTTGTGGGTACATTATCTTGAATCGGAATGACTCAGCAGCCCCAACCCCAGCCGGCTTACAAGCCAGTATTTAATAAACAAATTATTCACACTTTCTTGCAGCTTGCCTAGACCGCTCTCATACTCTGTATGCGCTCTCTCGCACACGGACCCGAACCTCGATGAGATAAACCCCTATCTAATCTGGCAGGTGGGAGCACTAGAGTTCGCCAATTGCACTAAATGGCTCACACTACACACTACCATTACACCAAAGTACAGAGCGGAGCCAAGCGGTTCCAAAGTTCGGGACGTTGCAGGGGCAAAGGAGCCGCCTATCTACACATGTCCTCAGATACCTTTAATATGATGGTTATAATTCACCCACAGCCGAGCGAGGGTTTGCTTTTATTTACAGAGGCAACTTTGTAATTTACAAAAATGGTAACGAATAAATTCAAATATGTGGAAGCATATAAATGTATGGATGTATATATATATGTATGTATATAACAGTGGTCGGCACGCACACACTCATATGGGTTGCAATTCGTTTGTGTACGTAGACAGCAGGCTAAACGGAACATAGTATTTGTTCCAACCACTGTAATACACGTATTCCCCCATTAGATAGGGCCGTGCCGAGCCCTGGTATATAACTTGCTTGGATATTACATCTATAAAGGGAAATGGGGGAGGGAGGTTTTTTTTGTTTCTGTTGCAAACAAAAATGTTGGTCAAATATTTCAACATACACTTAATTTCCTGGTTCTACAACTAGTGTATAGCGTGATCCTGCATGTGCGAGAGATGAGGCAATCAACGTAGAGCCGAGACCTAGAGAAAAACATTAGCATTATAATGGGGTCCACTGTGACGCCCATCTACACAATGTCCCCATGCTGGCGCTCTCTTTCACGGGCCGCTGCTGCGGCTATCCGGGATGCTTGGGCCACCGGAGGCTGCTGTGGCTGCTGTTGCTGACGTGCTCCTCCGGCAGGGTTGTTGCTGTTGCGATGCATAAAATTCCGTATATTTTCTTCCGTGTAGTCCACGATGCGGCGCTTCTTCCGACGCGCATATTGCTTCTGTTTCAAATAAATTTTTAGGATACCCTTGACCGTTATGAAGGTAAGACCTCCCAGTAGCGTGCGGTGCAACGTATTGTCCACAGAGTCGAAGAGAATGCGACCCACAATGGACGAGATGGTGGGCAAAAGAAGGGCGCCGCAGAAAACACGCGTTGCTGAAACTGGATCAGACAGAGCAGGTGTGGCCGGATTGCTGGTTGTTGGCTGTTCCTCCTGTGTACTGTCGAGTTTAAATAAATATAAATCAATATATGTATTTACAAAGGACTGTGTTCTCTTACAGGCTCGGATATATGAGGTTCACAAATGGGAATTTGCGCACCACTGTGCCGCGGTTGCGAATCAGACGCAGCAGAGCATCCTCCCAGCGAATTAAACGGCCCAGCACCAGACCAACAGGAATGGCTGGCAGTCCGATGAGAAGAACGAGCGGATCCCCCGCCTCCATTATGGACATGCCATGCTCATGGCCCACAATCTGTCATTGGAAATGCGTTTAGCAGCTAATCTTGATAGCAACAAATAAAGTAAATGCTTGCCTGTAGGAATGTTACCGCCCCGTAGGTAACAGCTGTCCAATATAGCGAGCCCACAAAGAAACCAGCGGCCAGGAATGGACTCAACCGTTTGATCATATTATCCATCGCTTCCAAGGCTCCACCGAGTTTTCCCATCTGTGGGAACACAATTATGTATTCCGTTTGACACTGCGGGCAGGATACGGTGCGCAATGCATTTCCCTTCTGCGTCTTCTCATCGATCCAGCGATATAGGCAGCTCTGATGCACCCACTTGGTAGTCCCACGGCACTGGCACGGCTTTACCCAGGCAGCCAAACGGTTGTCCTCGTCGGTGGAAAAGCAAATCCAACAGCAACGTTCCGATTCAGGAGACTCCCCGCCCACCAAAACTGTAGTGGCTGTGGTGGCATTTGTCGATGCTTTATCTGCGGGGGTGGAGACGTGGGCGTCCCCTGGTCCTGGAGCAGGTGGCAATATAAGAGTGGCGTGGTCATCAGCGGACTTGAGTGAGGTTACGGGCGGCGGACAATCATCGGTATTAACGTCAGTTGCAGTCGCAACATCGGCAGTGGGCGCTGCCGCATTGTCAGCCATTTCGCTGCAAATGTCACACCATATACCACTTGTGTTAATCGTCTGCACTAGAGTTTGACCTGTTCGATTTAGCTTACTCTGCGTGCGTACCGCGGCCTCTCGTGTTGCTGTGTCTCTTTCTCCTGCACTGGGTATGTTTAGCTGAGTAGTTTAGAAGGTCCGAAAGTTTGAACTTTTAATCTTAAAACATAACTAAATCAAAAATAACTAAAATGATTTGTTGATACATATCTACTTCCGATGAATTTTCTGTGAGACCAAATGCTATTTGGTATTAAATTCCCGACATAGTCCGTGCTGACACTTCAGCTATTTTATGGCTAAGACTGGCTATTTTGATAGTTTGCTTGCTAGAAAATTAAAAATTTCAATTTAAAATAAATAAATTAACTCCATCCACGATAACCAAAAATTTTGTTTATTAATATACACGTTGTCCCTGCCATGGTCAAAAGTATGAATACAAAAAAAGCTATTTTTCTTATCTCTCTTGCTGAACGGTGATTCTGGATACGTATGATGGATTGCTTTTGGATTTTATCGATAAACTAATACAAAATCATTAAATTAGCTCAATACGAAGAAATATTCGAATTTTACGTGACAGTTTTTTATTGCGAGTCGCGAATCTTCTAGGTCAATATCGCTAGGGTTTGAGCCGATTGTATTGGCGATAGTAATGTTCCACCAGAACTGATCAAGTTGTCCTCGTGAACGCGCCCAATAACAGAACAGAACTTTCATTCAATATTAGTCTCCCATCCAATCCCATATTATCATTACGGATATTAAACAGGACTCTTCCGAGTACGCTACATATTTGCTTGGTGAAATATATATCATATATTTTCCATTAGAAATTCTATGGAATCTACATAGCAATTATTGCGACTATACGCTTATGTTAAATAATTTTGCATACAGTATATTAAAATTATAACAAGGAAAAGAATAGTCCGGTGCAATAGCGCCAATGAACCTCGTTGACTAAAAGCGCCCAATAATAGAAAGAACCAAGTAGCTCTCCACCGCCACTCGTGACGAAGCTGCAGCTGGACTAACTGCTGTTAGTCCAGCTCGTTGTTGACGTTCTGCCTTCTCTGGGGCGTGCTCTGATCTTCCGCCTCCTCCTCGTCAAAGCCTTGCATCAGGCGACTGAATATGTCGCCGAACATCCCACCCAATCCGGGAGGGCCGGCATGCGTCTCCGGCTGCTCATCAAAGTAGACGACTCCAATTTTCGTTGCGTACTTTAAGAACGACGTATCGCGCTTCAGCGACGGATCGTAGAGCTTTCGCAGGGCACGGAAGCCCGTCACACTCTTTGTGTCGATCAAACGAAACAGAAAGTACAAAAAGTTGACCAGTGGCTCCTGGTAGGGAAAATCGTGTCTAAGTAGCTTAGGGTGGTAGCTTGTGTACTCAATGAACGTGTCCTCGGCCGATTTTCGATCCTTTAGGGACAGTTGCTGAAGAACTGCTTGCACCAGAAACAAATCCACCTCACTTTGGAAGCCTCTGCTCAGGCTGATTTCAATCAGAACTCGACCACAGAGGCTGCCGTCCTGACAGAGCAGATAGTGGTGACGGGCCGCCTCTATGTTGCCCTCCGCCAGAAAAACGTGAGCAATGAGCTTGTGCAAGACCGGGTGCCCGTACTGTCCGTGCACAGAAATGCTCCATTTGATGGCGCGTTGCTGGAACGACAATACAATTAGCATTCATTCCACTGGAACATTTCATTACTTACAATTAGCGTCTCACGCTCCACTGTGCCTGAGCTAAGACCTCGTATCAGGGCGCCCAAGCGAGGCACCCAGAGGAAGTTGTCGGTGTCCTCAGGCAGTGGCCCCCTCTTCTCGAGTGTATCGACCAATAATAAACACAGGTCAGCCGCACTGCTTTCCTGCTCCTTGGAAATCAGCTTCTGGGCGCCGTCAAAAAGCAGGTCCAGGCAGTCCTGGTAGCGTTTCTGCGCCGTATAACGAAAATATAACGTTCTGTACATCATGTGGGCTTCATAGAACTCCCCCCCGGCCAAAGAATGGGACAACTTGGCAAGTACACGACTAACACCACGCTGGCCCGTGGCGTTGGAAGTCGAGCTGCTGCTGGCAATCTCGGCGGTGGTCATTGTGTATAACACGTATGCGGCACTGGACTTTTAGGCAATTTCTTGGTGATTTCGGTTTCTAATTTTATAATTTTATATTTATATGTACATACATCCCGTCATTTCACATCGAAAACATCGATGCTGAAAATATTTTTGGCAACATCGATACGAAACTATCGATGTTACATCGATTTGCTTGCATCTCTAAGAAGACAAGGCAACTATTTTTGTTTTTGAATTTATTTATATATAGCACGACACACGACCATTTGGTTGAAATTTTCTTCACAGCGTGCTTTATTTTCCGGCTAGCGTGTCTTTATCTGTGTGTGTATCTGACCGTGTGAGTGATCGAGAAGTTTCTGGCTATTGAAACTGAAATTTAGGCCAGAAGTTACGAGAAATCGTGAATCATTTGTGATCCAACCAACCATACGAAAGGAAAGAAGATCAGAACCGATCAGATTACTCCTTTCATTCACCAAATTGTATAACCATGACAAACACCATCAGCAACGACGAAGCCTCGGCCGGCAGCCACAAAGACAAGGGTAACGAGGCTTTTAAGGGCTCTCAGTGGGACGAAGCAGCGAAGCACTACAGTAACGCCATCAAGCTGGGTGCCAGCCACAAGGAGCTGCCGGTGTTCTACAAGAACCGCGCAGCTGCGTACCTGAAACTGGAAAAGTTCGAGAAGGCAGCCGAGGATTGCACAGAGTCACTTAAGTTGGTGCCCAACGACCCAAAGGCCCTGTTCAGGCGCGCCCAGGCCTACGAATCGCTGGAGAGGTACGAGGAGGCGTACCACGATGCCACGGCTCTGTTCAAGGCGGATCCGGGCAACAAGACGGTGCAGCCCATGCTTCAGAGATTGCATGTGATTGTTCAGGAGCGCGTGGCGCGCAATGCCAAAGTCTCGACCAAGGTTCAGAAGATGATGGATCTCACCTTCGACCTGGACCTACCTCTAGAAAAGCGTCGCTCGGCGGCCAACAACCTGGTGGTTCTCGCCAAGGAGGCCACCGGCGCTGACCTGCTCTACAAAGAGCACTGTGTGACCAGGGTGGCCACTCTGGCCAAGGTGGAGAAGGATCCGGAGATCTACATAAATATGGTGTACGTGGTAGCCGCCTCTGCGAGAACAACGTGGAGCGGACCAAGGGAGTGCTCATGGAGCTGGGTGTGCCCTGGTTTATGCGTGTGCTGGACCAGAAGCACGAGGAGTGCGTGGCCACGGCCCAGTACTGCCTACAGACCATCATCAACGCCCTCTCCGGTCTGAAGAACAAGGCGGACGCCAAGCCGGACAAGGAGCTCTGCTCGAAAAACAATCGGGAGATCGATACTCTACTCACCTGCCTTGTCTACAGCATCACGGATCGTACCATTTCGGGCCCAGCTCGGGATGCCGTCATAGAGTTGCTCACCAGAAACATCCACTACTCGGCCCTGGAGTGGGCCGAGCGTCTGGTGGAGATTCGCGGCCTGTGCCGCCTCCTGGAGGTGTGCTCGGAGCTGGAGGACTACAAGTACGAGAGTGCCATGGAGATAACTTCGTCCACCACTACGATTGCCTCGGTCTGTCTGGCCAGGGTCTACGAGAACATGTACTATGACGAGGCCAAGTTGCGCTTCGCGGATCAGATCGACGAGTTCATCAAGGACAAGCTGCTCTCGCCCGATATGGAGTCCAAGGTGCGCGTCATCGTGACCATAACTGCCTTGCTGAGCGGTCCCCTGGATGTTGGCAACCAAATTATCGCCAGAGAGGGTGAGTCTTTAGGGTGAGGTGAGGTGCGATTGGATGACTCGTCTGACAACTGATCTTTTCGTAGGCATTCTGCAGATGATTTTGGCCATGGCCACCACAGATGATGAGCTGCAGCAGCGAGTGGCATGCGAGTGTCTGATAGCCGCCTCCTCCAAAAAGGACAAGGCCAAGGCTCTCTCTGAGAATGGCGTGGACATACTCAAGCGGCTATACCACTCCAAAAACGACGCCATCCGAGTGCGCGCCCTGGTGGGATTGTGCAAGCTTGGCAGCTACGGTGGTGGCGATGCAGCTATCCGGCCGTTTGGCGATGGGGCAGCCCTCAAGCTGGCCGAGGCCTGTCGCCGTTTCCTGATCAAGCCCGGCAAGGACAAGGACATCCGACGCTGGGCAGCCGATGGCCTGGCCTATCTCACGCTCGATGCCGAATGCAAGGAGAAGCTGATCGATGACAAGGCCTCCATACACGCCCTGATGGAGCTGACCCGCGGCGGAGACCAGTCCTGTCTGTACGGCGTGGTCACCACCTTTGTGAATCTGTGCAATGCTTACGAGAAGCAAGAAATGGTCCCTGAAATGATCGAGCTGGCAAAGTTCGCCAAGCAACACATACCCGAGGAGCACGAACTGGACGACGTGGACTTCATTAACAAGCGCATCACGATCCTGGCCAACGAGGGCATCACCACCGCCCTCTGTGCGCTGTCCAAGACGGAGAGCCACAACTCGCAGGAGCTGATGGCCAGGGTTCTTAATGCCGTTTGTGGACTCCAGGAGCTGCGCGGAAAGGTCGTCCAGGATGGGGGCGTCAAGGCGCTGCTGCGCATGGCCCTCGAGGGCACGGAGAAGGGCAAGAGGCATGCATGCCAGGCTCTCGCCAGAATCGGCATCACCATCAACCCAGAGGTGGCGTTCAGCGGCCAGAGATCGCTCGATGTCATTCGGCCGCTGCTGAATCTGCTGCATCAGGACTGTACGGCACTGGAGAACTTTGAGGCGCTGATGGCTCTCACAAACTTGGCCAACATGAACGAAAGCGTGCGCCAGCGCATCGTCAAGGAGCAGGGAGTGTCCAGGATCGAGTTCTACCTGATGGAAGATCACGTCCATTTGACGCGAGCAGCTGCTCAATGCATCTGCAATCTGGTGATGTCCGGGGACGTGGTCAAGATGTTCGAGGGCGAGAACGATCGGGTCAAGTTCCTGGCCCTTCTCTGCGAGGATGAGGACGAGGAGACAGCCATGGCCAGTGCCGGGGCCTTGGCCATGCTCACCTCCGTTTCGGAGAAGTGTTGTGAGAAGATCTTCGCCGTTGCCAGCTGGCTGGACATACTCCACACACTGATAGCCAATCCCAGCCCTGCGGTTCAGCATCGGGGCATTGTCGTAATACTCAACATGATAAATTCCGGAGAGGAGACTGCCAAGAAGCTCTTCCAGACGGACATCATGGAGCTGCTGAGCGGCCTCGGTCAATTTCCGGACGAGTCGCGGGCCAAGGCCAGGGAGGTGGCCATTCAGTGCCTGGCCGCAGCGGAGAGACATCGCATTATTGAGAGATCCGATGATGCCGAAATACCCGACGTGTTTGCCGAGAGTGCCAAAATAACCGAAATTCTTGATGAATAATTTATCATTTATTGCCATACCATACACCAGACACCGCATGACGTTGACGTATGCCTTTCCGATTCCTGCGCCTTTGTTTCCGTTTCCACTTCATTCAAAATAGGCATTCTGCTACTCACTGTTTCATCCCGTGCCTTAATTTATTTCCTTAAACTATGTTCAATTCTAATCAAATTCTAATTTAAAGTATACATACATATATTGTACGAATTTATTATTAAATTGATTCGAAACATTTTAACAATTCTTTGAACGCTTCTTCTGGATTCTTCCCAGTCCCGTCTTTCTTTCTGCTTTTTGTACATTTCTCTTATCTTGTTTCAATTTCTGTGTGTTTCAGGTTTTGTGCATATGTATATGGCAGGCCGTGAATTTTGTGTTCAATATAAATCGGGTCCTGTTTGAGAGTAGTTCCTACAAAAACTGTCAAACATATATATTTGTCGAAATTCACACTCGTCTGTCACACGCAGCTTCAACTTCAGACACGGTCGAGACGCAATGATACTGGACAGAACTACTTTCTCTCGGGCTGTGGGTGAGTGTACCGCCATGGCGCTTCTGATGATGGTCTGCATGGCTATCGAATTATAAACTAAATACTAGTCCAGTCCGCACCAGTTGGCTCCTCTGTCCATTAGATGGGCTGCTGTTGGCAGCGTTTTCCTAATTGTCAGAATTGAAATAACAAAAACACAATCCCATGATGCTTTGATATATGTTTTGGTTTCTAAACTCTTGAGGGATTTTCTTAATTTGTGCATTTCTTAATTTAATAACTAAAATTAACTATTTTTGTTTATGATACTTCATTTGGTAGCCGTTAATCTTACCCTAAGGTATTACTTTCGTTCCCCAGAGAAACAAATCTTTATCATCCGCTAGATCCATTTAAATTTAAATTAACAGTCTTCATCAAGTGGATTATCCTTTATGATTCGGCGTATTCTTATACAGGGAAGTTATACCCTACACAAGACGGACACAAGACACAGTTTGACTGGATATTGATTGGTAAGCCAATGAGATTTTCCACTAGCTGTTGAATTTAAGAAGTCGGGTTTGTTTCATTTTGTATGTTCGTAGTTTATTGGGTTTAATAATACGCGGTATTGTGTCCGAAAACGGTAGAAAGTATTCGTGTAATGAGATTTTAGGATGCGATTCATATGTCTGTGTTTCCAATACCAAGTATATGTACATACATATGTATGTATGTACTTACAAATGTGATTAACGATAAAGAGTAAGACTGGTTGTGACATATCTGACACGATTTTTCCAAGGGGAACCAAACCTAATTATTTTCATAGCTTTGGGGCTTTAAAGTTGTTTGATGCGATTTTTAAGGGGTATATTTGTGTATTTGTGGTAAAAGTGGATGTGTGTAACGCAGAGAAGGAACATTTTCCGATCCCATATTCTTGATCAGCATCAATAGCCGAGTCTCTGTCTGTCTGTTCGTCTTGCTTGACGCCTGGTTCTGAGAGACCATAAAAGCTAGAGCAACCAATTTGAGTTTTCTAGGCTCATGTGATATCGCACTGAACCAAGTTTGTTTCAAAATTTTTCCACGCCCCCTTCCGCCTTCACAAAGAACGAAAATCTGTGCCATTCACAATTTTGAAGATACGAAAAAACTAAAAACGCAGTATCGTAGAGAATGTCCATATTTACTAGGTAGCCAATTCTAGTCAAGATCGGATTATATTATAGGCAGAATAAAACAATAAATATACAGTGGCTACGCTACTCTTTCCACGCGCTTACTCATTCTCTCGCTCTCTCTCGGATGCTGTTGAAGAGAAAGAGATGGAGAGCGAGTGAAAAATGTAGCCCAACAATGGAAACAAAATATTGTAAAATTTAATAATAGGTGGATGAACTAAGTGCAAGAATTAATATTAGAATGTAACAAGCGGTTAGGTACCTTTCTTTCTCTCTTTGTTTGTCCCATCTCTCTATATTCTAAATTTGAATATGGGTGCCAGATTAAATAAAATTTCAATTTCCAAATATTCGAAGTAATATGAGAATAATATGCGATGAAATGCTGTTTGTCAGTACGAGTAATTTTTTTACTGATCATATATTTGAAATATTTTTGTTCACATCATAGTGGTGTTATGTTATTAGACTTAATGACATATTGGTGTTATGTCATTAGACTTTGCTAACTGACTAGCTGGAAAATAGAGACAGCTCTAAGGGAATTGCCTGCAGTCAGAGCGAGAGAAGTATAAGCGTCAAGCTGACTTCCTAGTTGAGCTGGGAGCAGCGCTGCGGTAGAAGTAGTCGATTGTTTTACTTTGCGGATACAATTTTGCTGGCTTGGTGGCTGTGTTTGGCTTGAAAACATAATTTTCTATCAAGCAGTGCCTCAGTAGTTCGACTGAAAGCCATTAGACGTGTCTAGCGACGGCTACGAACAATAATGTTGCATTTGTCTCTCATGCTATTTCTCCCTTCGCAGAAAAATTGCTAAAGTCTAATGTCATAAATCTATTATGTATGTAGGATGTTCAAAATATCACTGCGTTCTCCTACACTTGGATTATTTGCGCTTCAGTAGTAAAACTAACGTTCGTATCAAATTGTAGCTTCTTGTCGTACAGCCACTGAATCGTCAATAAATAATCCCCCGTTGGAATGGGTAGACGCAGCAGCTCAGGCTTTAGATGCACGTTCTTGACTATCTGTGGACCCTGTAATGGTAATTTTAGATGTATACATGAGAAGTACCCATATGTTCTTACCACGTAGGGGCATGAGTGATTAATGTTGGTACACTACGCCTTCGAAAGTACAGACAAGAATCAAATTTGATGTCAAAAAGCAATGGCTTATAGCCATTTGCCCTTTGAACATCTTGACATGAACTGATATATCGTTGGCTGGATGCAGTATCGTCCCATTCATGTTGAGGAGCACTTTATCTCGACTGACGGCCTTCAGACGACATTTGTGAAACACGAACCAGGATTTGTTGTAGCTCTCGCATACAAAGTTTGTAAACTTGAAGATGACGGCATCCTAAAACTTTGTTCACAATTGTTTACTTGATCAGTATTTTACATATATTTACGTTAACATTGATGTTGAATGCTAGGAATAATCCGATAGCCGCACAGATCATCAGCTGAAACCGCATCGTTCCTGTTCTTGATTGAAAAATACCATTTAAATTACACCAACGTGTTATTTTATGCTATGGCCATTTACGCATGATACAGTTTAAAAGCTTTAATCACTTTGAACAGTGACTGCCCAATACATTTATGGTTTAAAATCACTTCAGTAAATACTGAAGACTAATAATAAAAAATAATAAATAAAATTTGTGATGCGGAAAATCTGTTTGAAAATCCTATAGACTATCGAAGCAACACAATGTTACATACATATTATGTATTACATATGTACATATGTCTCATTTTTGAAAATCCATCCGTAAATTGAATACGAGGGCTGTTCACTAAATCCGAGACCGTTTGGAGAAAAAACAGTTTTTTGAATAAACAATAATTTTATTTTTCAACATGGTTTTTTTTAGCTCTATATAATTTTCACAACATTTCTTTTGTTATTTTATCCCTTCCAAAAAATGGGATTTGTTGAGGTCCTCCAAATTGGTGACATCATTATCGGACTCAAATCTGTCTTCGCCGAGCCAGGTTTAAAAAACAGAAATAGTCACTAGGGACTGAATCGAGAGAATATGGTGGGTGAGGGAGCAATTCGCAGCCTAGACCATGGATTTTTGGAATGATAACTGCACATGAGTACACCCCACCCTTGACCCTTCCTTTTTTTAAGTCCTCATTCAATCGATCCAATAAGTTGGTTAATATTCGCTATTGTCTTTTTTAGACTTTCCGAAGGTAATCAACGTTCGCCATGACTTTATTGTCTGAAAAACTCACCTTAGCCTTCTTTTGCCTAGAATCCCCATGAGAAACACACTGTTTTGGCTGGTTTGGTCTCTGGTGTCTTGTGCTTGATCCACGATCTATCCACGTTTACGAAACGGCAAAAAAACTCATCCTTATTTCGGTTAAACAACGCCAAAAACTCCTTCGAAGTTGTCACTCGAGTGCGTTTGTGATCACCCATTTTGCGGACAGCACACAAAACTAAATTTTTTCCATATTTTCTTCAAAGCACGAGGATTCTATCCTTCCTTCCTTCCTTTATACCTCAAACAATCTGGCGCAGCTTCTTTCAATTTTTACAGAAATCAGTGTTTGAGGAACGCATCTGATATTTTTACTTTGTCATCTTTATATTTAAGTCCGAAGAAGAAAAGTAAACTAGGATAGAATGGAAGAGACGAAACACTTCTGTATTTTCAGTACTGAAAAGACAGCGCTCCGAACAAGAAATACAAATAAAGACAGTCCACTAAATTCAAGTTACTCAAAAGGGAGTATTCCAGATCAATCATTTCATGCCTTTTAACAGAAGAAGTAATGCCAAATCAATCAAGAGGCGGAAAATTTAAAAAGTCTCGGACCTATTGAATAACTCTCGTGCATAGCGTTGGCGGGTTGCAGGCTTTTTATAACCGTGCTCTAAGAGTTTAGGGATATATTAGTTTTGTGGTCGAAGTGGATGTGTGTAACGCACAGAAGGAAACGTTTCCGAACACATAATGTATATATGTATATATTCTGGATCAGCAGTCTGTCTGTTCGTCCTGCCGACTGTCCGTCCCGATAAGAGCCTATTGATCAAGTGGAGAGTCAGAGAGAAAAAAGCCGATATGTTCGGATCAGACCTGCTTCGTTCAGTTCGTTTTGGGCGAGCGATTCGAAGTTATAAGGAAAGCCAAATCGAATCGGTTGCCCTTTCATACAGGGCTCTAATACATACATACATAGGTAGTTTATAGGGTCGGAAACTGCGTCTGGCAGTCACTTACAGAAGTAATACGAATCTAATATACCCCTGTACACTGTTCATAAGTACCATGCATAATAATATATATTTTTCCGCATGAAAGAGCCATTAAGTGTAGATTCCACTCTCATTCCACTTTGCTCAAATTACTTCCGGAGAACATAGATTACGTATATACTTAACTTTATTTATAGAACATAATTAGCCCCGAGGCGTAATAGATCAACCAGAAGATCAGCCTGGACTGCATCCCAATGGCTCTTGGCTACACATATTTCATTTTACCCAAACTAAACCAATTACCATTGCATATATATTTCATTTTCCATATGTGGATACATATATTTGATGAATCTGTACAATAATTGCTTGCATTTGAAATTTTCTGCTGTTCTATGTAGATTTCCAGGGGTCTGGTCTGCACGTAGTTTCTACTATTTGCTCTTCAGGACGTCCTCTACGAACGTAAAACTTATGTTCGTATCAAGCTGCAGCTTCTTATCGAAGATCCACTGCATCGACAACATATAATCCCCTGTTGGCCAGGGAAGACGCAGTAGCTCGGGTCGAAGATAAAAGTCCGAAATAATCTGTGGACCCTGTGTTGGAATTTTAGATGTTGTTCTCGTGAGAAATACCCGTATAATCTTACCTCGTAGCGGCATGTGTGATTGATGTTGGTATACGGTTTAAAGAGCCCATAGACAATCGATAGAAAGGGGGTATTTCGCTTTCGCAAATGCAGACAGGCATCGCATTTAACATCGAAAAGCCAAGGCTTATAGCCATTTGCCTTTTTAAAAATCCGCATATGAATTTGTATATCGTTGGCTGGATGTAATATCGTCCCGTTCATATTGAAGAGCACTTTGTTTCGACTGTCGGCCTTCAGACGACAGTGGTGGAACAGGAACCAGGACTGGTTGTAACTTTCACAAACGGCGTTCGTAAACTTGAAGACGACGGCATCCTGAAAACTTTGTTCACAATTGTTCACTTGATTAATATTTTACACATATTTACGTTAACATTGATTTTGAATGCTAGGAATAATCCGATAGCCGCACAGATCATCAGCTGACACCGCATCGTTCCTGTTCTTGATGGAAAAACTGAATGAACCTTTTGAATGACACCAACGTGTTATTTTATGTTTGGTCCATTTACGCTTGATAGAGTTTAACTGCTTTAATACTTTGAACAGTTATTGAACACTTATAAACACGAACTATAGAGATTTCCGATCTTCTGCCCAATCCATTATTAGTTTAATTTCTCTTCAGTATGTCATCTACGAATGTAAAACTAACGTTCGTACCAATGCGGTACACTGTTTAAAATTTCCTTAGTTTAGCGAAGCATAGTGCTTATTTCTATTTCCTTTTTGAAAATATAACCATAAATTGATATATCTACGTAGTACGTACGTTGGTGGGATGCAACGCAGGGGGTTTTTTTTTTTAATTTTCGCTCTGAGTAATTTTAGTTTCAGTGCTGGGATTTCCTTTCCTTCGTTTCAAACACACTTACGTGTTGTACCGCTAGCACCAGCAGGACATACCTTTGGGAAAAGAATATTATATAGTTGAAGAACTTGTTGGTCATGTCATTTCAGATCTCATGTGTCCTGTTGAGGGTCCTAGCTAGTTAGCAATTTTAAACCGAATATCAAAATTGCGGAATATCATTTCCGATCATGGTAATGGTTTGATATGGTATTTAAATATGCATACGAATATTAGAAAACTTTAAAAATTGTATCGCGGTTCAGCAGAAATATATCGTTGATATTTTCCGCGGTTTAATTCAAGTTTCCAAACTGTTTACATAGAGGGGGGCTAAGTGGGTTAAGTTTGTTCACTCAATCACTCACATTATTTATGTTATGTCGGTATATTGGTATATTTATTCGATTTATGGTATATTACGGTATGTTTTGAGAGTAATATGGTATATTTTACTTACAACTCCGCGGTCACACTGGTTGGTCAGGTCGAGAAAAAGGTAAACTCCCAAAAAATAAAGAAAATTTCTTTGTTAACCAAGTGCAATTTGTATTCAATATCGAATCTATGTTGCGGTACTGTGTAATATAAATTGTGCTCCTTTGCTAAAGTATGTATGTAGTGAAATTACATAAAACGCAATTGTTAAATGCCAGCTTTTTTTATCTGCTGGTGACGAAGTGGTTGTCATTGTGAGTTCACTTCTGTGTGCATATATGTGTGTGTGTGAACTTGTGTTGATTTTGTCCGTACTCTGCTGCGGGGGGAGCACTTTGGACACAGAGTTTCGATTTTCCATCCATATCTATACTCAGGGCTACGGCCAGAAGAGAGGAGCATTTGCGTCTTTGTCTGCGTTCAGAGAGCTCGGGCTGGTGTTAGTTTCGCTAGCGTCTGGTGTGTAACATTATTTATTTTCTGGCCCCATCAACAATTAAGCAGTAGTCAGGCCCTAGTGTATGTGTGTGTGCGTGTGTTTAAAGTGTAGTTATGAAGATGTTTTGATAGGGAGCCAATATTAAGATATATATATGCTATACATACATATGTACATATATGAGCAGCATATATTGGATACACAGACACAGGCACAATCTGCCCCATCATCGTATTTTGAAACGCTATTGTAATTGCCAAAAACCAGCCAGCGAGCTTTCATAGTATACATATTCACATTCATATAATCGAATGTGTGTAACGAAAAAAAGAGCTGTCGTCGATGAAGTTGACTGCCATGACTACGCAATAGCAACAACAAGAGGCGACGCACACCAGTGTCTTCTCTCTTGCTTTCTTTGTGTGTGTGTGTGTGTGTTTGTGTGTGTGGCTCTCTGTATTTCTCGTCGCTCTCCAGCTGCTCTTGCTCTCGTCCGTCTGCTGATAGCTTTACTAGTGTGTGTTGTGTGTGTGCGTTGGTGGGGTTCGGAGTCCGGACTCTGGAATACTTTGTCTGTATGTATGTATTTTTATAATTTATTGTGTTAATTTTAAGTGGGGGGGTGGCACTCTGTCGGTGTGCGGAAAATGTTGCCCTGCCCCAAGCACTTTCGTACCCCTAGCTCCAGTCGCACGCACTTCTAGCTCTCTCCCCGCCTCTCCGCCGGTCTTTAAGTCACACGGATTGAACCACAATTACAACCATAATCGCTATAATAGTCCAGCATTTGTACAATATATTTATTGCCTGCCCTGCCTACTTTCTTACATCTAATTTACATAACATTGGCATTCGCTACTCATTGGCCGCAATTAAAAACAAGGCTTTTACAATATATATAGTCAAAATATTTGAATATTATCCTACATATACTCGTACATACTGTAATGCTAACAAAACTAAAAGA
The DNA here is from genome assembly GCA_035043285.1 of Drosophila subsilvestris. Classification (NCBI taxonomy): domain Eukaryota; kingdom Metazoa; phylum Arthropoda; class Insecta; order Diptera; family Drosophilidae; genus Drosophila; species Drosophila subsilvestris. The sequence goes on along the minus strand of JAWNNB010001730.1, from coordinate 3,952,895 downwards.
ATAATAGTCAAAAATCAAAATCCCAGTAATTAGTTTCTCAACCGAATGTAATAGCAAATGTTTTCTTTTACTTTTATTTTCTTTGTTTTTAGCATACATACAATATTTTATTGCTGGTTTTGGTGGTAAATTTGCATTTTTAACGGCCGTGGCCAGACGTGCTCCCGCTTCTTTAACACACACGTCTCTCAATGAATACCGATCATCAAGTGTTTTTTTGACTCGTATATCCACATGTAAAAACAAACCGATACTGAAATATCAACAACTAAAACCGAAATGTATACTAAATACATACTATGTACCACATAAGACCGCCATTGCCGTTGCCGTTGACATTGTCATTGCTGTATCTGTATCTCAATCTCTCTGACCAACTACCGCAAAGCGCAATTGCAAATGCAAACTGCAAACTGAAAATAAAAACTGCACACACCTCAACCTCTACTCAACCTGTACTCAACTCAACTCAACCCAAAGCTCAAGCTGACTAGCCAACTTATATATGTATACGTATAGTCCTCGTACTGCCTACGAAACCAAAACCAAAACCAACCAACAAACCTCTCAACCAACCAAAAAATCAACAACCAACCAACCAATCTATCAACCGTCTACTGCAACTGGCGACAGAACGGCTTTAGTTTGTAAGCTTGTTTTTTGTACATTTTTAAAACATAATGAATTAAAAAGCATAAAGCATGGCCTAATGGAATTGCAACCCAATTTAAAACTGATATCATTTTCAAGCTAGCAGAAATGCCATAAGCGTGATTTGCTTACATTCATTAACGGTTTGCAGTTTCCATTAAGCCACCCCGTAGAATATGAGAGAAAAAAAGATTAAGTACCAAGTACAAAAAATATTTTTAACATGTACCATTTTGGAATAGCCATCTTGTAATTATTTGTATTCGTTCTATGTTCCTTTTTAATGGTTCCAATACGATCTAACCCCCATCCATATATAATATTTACAATACGAGTATAACTACACAACTCTGTCACACTGTTTGTTTTACTTTGCACATGTTCGTTTCCTACTTTACGCGTAGTATTTACATAGTATATTACCTACTTATAGAGCACATATCCCCCAACGCCCAACCAACCAACCAATCAACACACACCCCAAAAACACAGCGCAAACACATGTACGTTAAGTGTAACCTTCTTATCTGTCGCTCTCTGATCTGGAATCTTTCAATTGTACTAACTGCCCCCCGCCCACACAGCGATAAGTGATAAGTTTGTAATCAGTCATACTGCCCTCCCCCACTCACTCTCCTCACACCCATCCATCCATCCATCCATCCATCTATCCATATTCCTATATTCCTCAAAGGAAACCAAACCAAACCAAAGCAACCCAACCCAACCCATCCCATCCCATCCCCCTTTCCTCTCCATCCACTAATATTGTTTATGTTCAGTTTACACCACATTCATGTTAAGCACACAACATCCACACCCATAGAGATAAATATCGTATGTATTTGTACATATATACTCGTATGTATGATGTATGAGGGGACGGGGGAGCGCTTAACGATAGGTTATCGTGTTTAACAACTCAAAAACTGGAATCACTGAAAGTGTACAATTTGTTGTTCTTGCTTATCACACTTTCAGAAGGAATACACTTTACTTTACTTTACTCACATTTACACACATACACATATGTTTAACTGTTAACTATATATCGTACTGTATCTTCATATATCTATATCGTATATACATATGTATGTACATACGGGGACGGACTGAAGAGATTTTGATCCAAGTAAGAAAACGCAAAAGTAGGGTACGAGCAAAACGCAGTTTAAAATTGAATTAAAAAAAAAACAAAAAATTATAGGCCAATTTTGTCTCAAAAATCCAAATGTAACAAAAATGTCTTGCTGTTCTTTTGATCAGCATTGATAGACGTCCGTTTAAAAACGAGAATATGTATTATTTTCTGGCCTATAGTGCCATGGTAGGTTTGGCTAATTTTAATAGAAAAATACTCGAATTTTCACTGCAATGTGCATAAACTACATAAAACACAAGACTGCTTAAGATTAAAACCAAAAAAGGAGTTTTACTCGATTCGATCCCAGAGATCGGTTTCACTGTATTTGAAAAACGTTTACTAAACACTAAAATGAGAAAAAAGGTGTCGTTTTCTTGCTTAGGACCAAACTAAATCATAGTCCGACCTCGTATACCTTTAGTTGAAAGACTAACCACGCACGTATCTCATCTCAGTTCCATATAATTGACAATATATTAAAGCTACACTGTTGAACGAAACTGAAAATTGTTGCTGTTTTATTTATTACGATTACAATGAATACATATTTACATATAGCCAGCCCACACATAAAAACAAAACATATACACACACACATATAAATATATATACTATATTTTATTATCCTTACCCACGTACATGCATATACATACATATGTAAGTAAGTATTTTGCCTACTAGAGAACCATAAATGTTTTGTTATTGAGCATGTTGGCTTGTTGGTTGTTTGCTTTCTGTTCTGGAGCGCGGGTCCGGCTTAGATTACCTTCCTACATAAGCAAAATACTCGTACAAACAAATAAACCAAAGTAAATTAAACCAAACACCAAAAAGTAACTGTTCGAGCTCAGCTGACTGTAAAAGCGGTTTCCTCTTTTCTTCTACACCCCCACAGGCTGCGTAAATATAGAAAAAACAAAAGTGGTGTTACAAGTCGAAATACAGTAAGAACAAGAGCTGCCACAGCAGCAGCAGCGGAAGCAGAAGCAGACGCAGCGCAGCGCATTCAAGTACAAGTACAAGTAAGTGGGGAATAGGTCAGGTCGACTCGGACTCGGAATCCACCGCAGACGTCGCATAACTATCGAGGAGCCAGAAGCTCTGCGAGCAGAGCAGCGCCATGCTCAACTCCAATGCCAATGGTGGCAACGGCAACGGCAACAACAGCAACAATAACAACAACAACAATCATGGGGGCAGCAGTCGTCGGCCCTTCTCCCGCAACTCCTCCTCGGCCCGCTCACATCGTGGCGGCGGCGGTGGCCGCATGCTCTACTCGCCACATCCGCATCCACATCTCCATCCGCACCCCCAGCAACAGTCGCAGCAGCAGCTGCAGCAACTGCAACAGCAGCGGTCAAACAGCAACAGCCTCCTGCCGGGTCACAGTCCCTGGTGCAATGTCAATGTGATGGGGCGTGGCAATGAAACAGGCGGAAACAACAGCAACATCAACAGCAGCAGCAACAATGCCAACAATAACAAAGATGCAATCGACGGCCGAAACTCAAATTGGTAAGAGCCGAGAGCCGCTTGCGTTAGATCTTGTACTCGATTCGATCCCAAGGATCGGTCGAATTTATGTTAGCTTTAAGTGACATAAAAGCGAATTTGAAATAACCCCCGTCCGCTCCCGAGTTCCCCTCGATCCCCATGCCCCATCCTCGATGCCTCGATCTGCCATAAATAACAAAACATGTCCTTGTAACTCGTTCCCCTACCACGCTCCCCACGACTAGAACAGTTTATCTACTTTCTATCTCTATCTATCTACTTCGTAACCACACCTAAAATGAAACCGAATCGAAAATCGCTTTTAGGCTAAAGGGAGAATTTTGTAATTAATGTCGCGTGTAGTACAAATCAAATTAAATCAAATTGAATTGAATGAAACCAAACATTTTATTGGTCCTAACCTAACCGTTGAATTTTCGAAGCACTAAATAACAAAGCTTGCATCGCCATCAAAGGTGGCGCCACATAAAATAATGAATACTGTTACTGTTACTTCTTGATCATTTGTAACTCTCTTACGTTCTCCCGCGTACTGTACATTTTGTGTTTTTTGTTCTTCGTCGAGATTGGCACATTTAATCCACTTAAACCTAATTACCATGAATACTAATTATCGTTGTATCTATCCTCTCACATACCACATACAAATACATTCATACATACATTTGGACATCGCTACCCAACCCCAACCACTACCGCTACCCCCACACACGATCAATCACACACCACAGCAAGAAAAGAGAGGTTTTTTGATTTAAATAAATGTAATCGTATGTACATTCTCTAACCGCTTCTACTCCAAATACTAGCATTTGAAACGTGTCAAACTCCGTAGAAGATATCATAATAACAGAATCAACAACTCTTTATCTCGATTTTAACCATTTAAAGAACGTTCAATGTTTTTGTTCGTATACCGAAAAAGAATTCCCCCAAGAAAATGCATGAAAAGCACTTAAAAATGGCGACCAAATGTTATTAAATATGTAGAACATTCTCTTCAGTTTCGTAGTCTTTTCTTTCTCCAAAAAGCTTATTCAGTTAAAGTAAAGCGCGCCTGACGGACTTTCATACTTACTAAGTACTTACCAGCATGCTCTCCCTCCCTTTCTCTCTTTATACACATCCTTGACTGGTGGGGGGCTTACGTTAATCGCCATCGAAATCCTTTCCTCTCTTTCACACTGACTGTCTTGTTCTGGTAGCTGGTACCTTTATCACTTTACCGCTATAAGAGGTTCGCTTTGTTCACAATAGTTAGCAGCCTCGTCCGTAGAATAGATCTCTTAATGCTAAGTTATTCTATTTAACGGGTATTGGCTGTGTTGTGGAAACGTGAAGAAGAACGTCGAGGGGAAGCGCGTAGCCAACTCCAACATAGTGAACCATATGTAAGTGTAAGTGCTTTTCATGCATCATCGAAAAGAGGGAAATATTGAGAAACCCACACACACCACCTAGCCGAATATATGTACCTACATACATACGTATGAGAGCAGTGAAAGCTCTCAGCATTAGGATGGACAATTTGTTTGTTCTAAATAATTTTAATATCCTCTCTTAATGGATCACTCGGGGGATTATTTAATACCCATAATGAACCTGCACGGTTCCCCTACCATGTTTGACTTTTACTCAAAGATTTCCCATATATTGATATCTCTTTTATCTCTTATTGAACCACTGAAATTGTATCCCGTTCAACTTACATACGCCCGTCCCGATCCCACAACCAGACCACAAACCCACCACCAGACCACAAACCCACCACCAGACCACAAACCCACCACTTTAGTTTGATCAATCGTTACATACATACATACAAATACTATGAACCTATTATTTGGTTAATATTATTTTCGTTTTGCGCATAGTTTTTGCTTCAAGTTCAATGCTATACGTTAAAACTATCCAGCAACAAGAATCAACTAAACCAAATCAAACCAAACCAGCCAACCATCCAGTCGAAACAAAATTAATAACAAGCATAATGCGATGATAAAAAGATTCGCATACTAATCGTATTTACTTTAAATGAAATGCAAGCGTGAGAAAGTGCAAGCCAAGTATGAATTTAGTTACAAAATTTCCTCTTTATCCAAACCGTACCGTAAATAGTTGTAATTTTCTTTCAATTCAACATTTTATGAATGATATGCATTTTAGTTGAGTTTCTTGATTGATAGCTAAGTACATACTACATATATTGATGGATTGATTGATGTAATTTGCTTACCTGCAGTAGCTCCAGTCCAGTCCAGTCTAGTCCATCCGCTTCGAGTCGGATCTACATACATATATCTTGCCAAAATGATCAACAAACTCAGCTTAATGTTTTACTTATTTATTTGCATTTTGCACACTGCGGCTTAGAATGTTTAACCAACAGTTTAAATGTACCCAATAGAACTTCCAAACCAAATGAAATAATTTAATTAAACCTAAACAGTGCAAACCAACAAATTACCAAATTATGTACCAATACTCGTACTCGTACTCGTACCAGATAAATCAACTACATAAATCTTTTTAAGTAGTATTAACTTATTCGTGCTCCTACAATACATAGTACATGCGTTCGAGCATTTCTTACATACATACATATGTACATATTTGTACTTCTCCCTTCCCCCGTTTTTATTATTTCCACTGCAATTATCTCTCTTCTATCTACTCTTCTACTGTTTGTATACGTATACGTGTGTGTCTGTGTACAGTAAAGCATTATAGTATGGTCTTTGTCACACTCTGTTTATCCAGTATTCTGTACTCTGTATTCTGTATGATTTGTCATTCTACTCAGTTGTTCTTTGGTTTATAGCCGGCAATAGCAATTGCAATTGCAGCTTTTGCATCTAGTCCGTAAGTGTTGCCGTTGACACGAATATGTTTGGCGCTTAGACACGCCCACGCCCCTCTGCCCACGCCCACGCCCTCGCCCCACCCGTCTCTCTGACACTCTTTTCTTTATCTCTCTTGCTGTGTGCCGTATATGTACATACATACATATATATGTAGGTATACACATACATAAATATATACTATATTTACATAATGTATAGATAGACCCGATCACTCGGATCTGTTCTCACCCCCCGCTAAGTATTTGACAAAGCTTTGCATTCGCATGCAGTTACGTTTCGGTTACGGTTGCGCTTACGTCTACGTATACGTAGAGGACATCCATCCACCTCTCCCGTGCACACTGCCGAAAAAGCTCGAGCTTACAGTAAATTACATACATATACATACATATGTGTATGTACATACATATGTATACGAGTTCTTTTTGTACCAGTTTATTTACGTTTTGCGTTTCTCTTTTGTATAGTTTTGGAGCATGACAAGCACTCTCTCTCTCTCTATCTCTCTTATTTCTCTATATATATATACATATATATATATATATATATATATAGCGCTCTCTAAAAAAAAATATACATACATACATATCTACTCGTACGTATCCAACATTTCTCTCTCGTGTTTAGCTAGTGCGACCGGCCTCACGTTGTCTTACGTTCAGGCTGTCGTTACATTACGTTACGTTCAATTGTGTTCCGTTCCATTCCGCTCCGTTCCGTTCGTTTCGATTTGAATAGTACGAAAGAGAGTGTGCAATTGGCATTTTGTTGTTTTGATTTCCGTTTTGGTAAAAAGCGTAGTGTGCATTCAGACAAAGCAGAAACAAATAAATAAATAAAATAGCAAACTAACCAAATTTCCATCTAAAATGCATTTAAAACCAAACATTCAACCAAAAGACAAATAGAAAAGCAAACGATGTGAAAACAAATTTGTACGTACGTATTTGTTTTATACTAAAAATGCATATGGTGTGTGTAGTACAGATGATGCGTGCATATGCAGTTTATACATAAATACATACATAAATCGGCTATTGGATATCTAAATATATCGGGAATAAACATATAGACTTTAGACTCACTCCACATTGCATACTATGTATTATTATAGCATAACTCCGCCGTTGTAGAATTGTCTGGCTGCATATGCACACATTACCGCTATGCCACGTATATTTATGTGTGTGTACATATTGATATTAAATATATATATATATATCTATATTAAACTAATAATCTAATTATTGCATTTTGCCATTTACATATATATTATTTTTATCTTTTTCGTTTTTCTTTCTTCTTCATAAAAAAAAAAACAAAACCGAAAAATACTGCAAAATAAAAACTATATTAATAACGTATATGTGTGTGGCTACCACTCTGCATATATACACTACTACTACTACTACTACTACTACTACTACTACTACCTACTACTACCTGTACATGTAAATGCATACAAAATAACTATATATGGGTTGTGTTTATACTACCACACACACTGCTACTGCATTGATTTGATTGAACCATTTTCAACTGTATCTCGTAAACCGAATATTATACTCTCTATATACGTATTATATGTATTACATATTATCTAAACGCAACTGCAAACCTAAATCGAAAATCCAGCGATGTACAAACAAGTAATTCTAGCGGAACTTGTATTTATAACAATAGCAAAGCGCATCATCATCACCACCACAGCGGCCACAGTCAAGGTCACAACACCACCACCACCACTCATCACCAGCACCCTCAGTCTCCATCTCCATCTCAGTCCCAGTCCCAGCCACAGCCACAGCCACAGCCCCACCCGCATTCTCATTCGCATCCGCATCCGCATACTAACTCTGCCCCACCTCAGTATAACAGCTACCGTCCCCCATCAAACGCGTACTTAACATACTCACCAAACGGAAGTAGCAATAGTAACCATAACCAGAACCATAACAGCAGCTCGAGAACAGCCACACAACAGAACCACCACAGCAGTCGAGGCCACAATCACCCGATCCCTAATCTCAATCCAAATCCAAATAACTATAGCAACTACTACGATATTTGCCACAGCAGCGGGGCACAAACCCACACATACGGCTCCATGTCTGTGTCCGTGGTCCGACTGAATCCCGCCCGCTTGTGTCTGACAGTTGGTCCCGCTTCGGAACCTTCGCCCCCGCCACCCAGTCAACGCCACTCGCCACTTGTAGTGTCCTTTGCCACTAGTTCTATCAGTCCTGCCAGTCCCCATCCACATGCACGTCCCAACGATCATGGCCTTCATGGCCAGAGCAGCCTTAATCATTTCGTGCCCTTTCGTAGTCAGAATCAGACACAGCAGCCTCCTTCCCATCCACATCCACATCCACATCAATATCATCAGCAAATCCCACATCAGAACCAACACAATCCAGACCACAATCAGCCTCAGCCACTGCCACAACCACAACCACAGCAACAGACTAATCGCCAATCCCTCCCGCTAACACGAACGAATTCGAATTCAAATTCAACAAACGCAACAACTTTCAATTCAACCAATCCACAAACAACAAATAGTAATCCTACTGATGTTGTGAATGTAAATTCTTGTACCGATATAATTCCTTATGGGTCGTCTTCGTCGTCAATGCTGCCTCAACAACAACATCAAATTAATATTGCATCCGCACCCATCAATAGCCACAACCAGGGACAGGGTTCCTCCGCCGGACCCAGTCACAGTCACAGCCACCACCAGCGCGGGTACATCAACAACAACAACAACAATCGCGGCGGCAATGTCATCGGAATCAACATCAACGGCAGCATCAACGGTATTGGCAACAGCAACGGCAACGTCAACGTCAATGGAAATGGAAATGGCAACGGAAGTGCTAACGGTAATGTGAATGGACCGCCCGATTACATGAACTATCGTCGAGGAGGAGGAGGAGTGTGTCCAGCACTGTCGAGGGACTACTCCGGCAATGGGCACAACCACAACCGTCGCCACATGACCGACAATCATCTGAACAATGCATCCGCATCCATGAACAGCCACAACAATCCCGGCCACCACCAGCGCAACAACAGCTACAATGAGAGGAATCTGAACAATAACAATAACGTGGGTTCTTCAACTTCTACTTCTACACCTCTCCTCCTCTTTCAGTATTTAGTAGTCGATTAATAATTTCCCGTTCCCGTTTCCATTTCCATCTCATCCCAGCACTTTGGCAATCAGGATCAAGGTGGTCCCGACCATCGAGCCGATGGCTCGTCGTATAACTTTATGCGCAATGCCGGAGCCCCAGGCCCCAATGGCTATGGCCGAAACGGATCCCATTATCAGCACATGGGCAATGGCTATGGAAGCAGCAACAACGGTGCATCTACATCAACAGGTGGTCCGGGTCTAATGGGTGAAATGCCTTCTGGCTCTGGGCTTTCGGGCTCAACCCTCTCGCTCAACAACGGACCCGTGGGCGTCAACACGGACAGTCCCTCACGCAAGCGTCGCCGCATCTCGGGCCGACCGCAGGGCGGGGCACAGCAGCCCCCGCACCGATGCCTTCTTGCCCAGGTGAGTCCAGATAAACAATCCCAATCCCAAATCTCGATTAACTGACTAAACTATTTGGTTATCCCCTCCAGATGCAGCAGGGAAGTCCGCCACTGCGTCGGCCACGTTTGCGGGATTTGGCCACCTCCACGGGCCCGCAGCAATACGCCCAGCAGATCCACCACCCGCATCAGCAGCCGCCCAACTACCACCAGCTGCACCACCATCAGCCGCAGCACTATGCCGCCCAGCAGCAGCAGCCACCGCATCCGCAGCGTTTCCCTTGGGAGTTGGGCGGCAACGGAGCGATGCCGGGAGGCAATGCAGGCGGCGGAGGACCTTCGAGCAGCTCCGTGGGGACTATACTGCAGCAGGTGCAGGCACCGCCACAGCCGCCCAGCCACCAGCAGACGGTGAGCTACGCGCCACCGCCGCCGTCCGCCTCATTGATGGTGGACCTCAATCTGAACCAGGTGCCCGTTAGCTTGGCCCTGCGCCAGGAGCCTTTCTGGGCCTCCTTCTGCACCTACCCGATGCCAGCACAGGCACGCCTGGCCCCATGCCACCTCCACGGCGTCTACACGCAGCCCTTCCCCGCTGCCCCACCCGGTCTGGCCGCCGCCACGCCCATGCAGGTGACCCAGGTGCCGTCGCACTCGCAGATGGCCGCCGCAGCGGCTGCTGCCCAGCACATGCTGGCCCAAGCCACGCTGACAGCCCAGCAGCAGCAGCGCGACGTGGCCGCCATTGCCGTGGCCAACTTGACTCCAATTGACCCGCCGGGGGCTCACCACATGGACGGGCACCATGCAGCAGGCGCCGGACAAGCTCCAGGACCGCATGCGCACCCCCACGCCCACGCCCACGCCCATCCCCATCCACACCAGCTGCCGCCCGGCATTCACATCACGCCCATTAGCGGGGCTGCAGCGGCGGCGGCGGCCAGTCACCACTTACATTCCACGGCGGCAGCGGCCGCAGCCGCTGGGCAAGTGTCACAGATGTCGGCCGGACCGCAGCAGATCATCATCTCATCGGAGCGTCGCACATTCCCGCCCCATCGGCGCATACCGCGCTTCTGGCCCGCCAACCATGGACACCGGCATGTTCTTCCGCCGCAGTCACTGGCCGCCCATCAGGCGCCCGTGCAAATCCAGACAACGGCCGGTATCATCAACCCGGGCTTCTTGCTCAACTTCCTGTAGGTTTACGCCAGATTCAACGCCATCCAGCCATCTGGCCAATGATCTAATTCTGGCCGATTTCTCTTTCAGGGCCATGTTCCCGCTATCGCCATACAACCAACACGATCTGAGCTCCGGGGACACCAACGAGACGGAGAACTATGAGGCGCTGCTCAGTCTGGCCGAGCGCCTGGGCGAGGCCAAGCCCCGCGGTCTCACCCGCAACGAGATCGATCAGCTGCCCAGCTACAAATACAACCCGGAAGTGCACAATGGTAAGTGTAGTGAGAGCAGAGAGCACAGAGCAGAGGAGGAACCCCACATCATCCATTGTTTACTTTTCTGGCAGGCGATCAAACTTCATGTGTGGTCTGCATGTGCGACTTCGAGCTGAAGCAGCTTCTGCGTGTCCTGCCCTGCTCCCACGAGTTCCATGCCAAGTGTGTGGACAAATGGCTAAGGGTGAGTCCGAGACTGCGGCCAACTGTGTCCAGAGACATAAACTAACAGGCTTAATCGCTTCCCCCAGTCCAATCGCACTTGCCCCATTTGCCGTGGCAACGCCTCGGATTACTTTGACGGCGCTGATCAGCAGCAGCAGCAGCAGCAGCAGACTCAGGCACAGGCTACTGCCAGTGGAGGATCGTCGATGGGCAGCACTCCTGCCAGCAGCAATCCCGGTGCGGCAGCAGCCACCACAGCCAATCCTCAGCAGAGCCAAGCAGCTTAGGACCTCGTCCATGGTGTTCCAATGCCAATAACAATACCCATACGCATACGCATCCCCATCCCCATCCCCTTAATCGTATTCCAAATGCATTCGCCATCAGTCCCAGCTGCGGCTCCTACTCCGGCTTCAGCTCTCCAGCGCAGCGAGGAATGGACAACGAGGAGTGGGAGTCGGAGTGGGATGGGAATAGGAGTTGGAGTAGGAGTAGGTGGAGGAGCCACACACCCGCCTTTAATTGATGTAACGCGCAACGAAACCAACTGCCAAACCAACTGTCGCTTCCCCTAGCTCTTTCAGTCGCCTGATCTATGCCTCGCCCTCGCGCCACTTCTTCAATAGCTTCTCGTAGACGTTAGTTTGTATGTGAGTAATGGTAAACCCAATTATGAATAAAACCCATATGCATACCACCAAGATTTCAACTATTTAAGTAACTAATATACATAGTATAGGCGTGTGTGTAGAGAAAGAGCAGGCTAAATGTACTGTACAAAAAAATGTATCTGTATCTGGAAAGAATTAATTCAATAGATCTTTTTTCTTAGCCTTTTAACATTTGAGAGATCAGCAATCAGCAAACGCTACTGTTTTTTCCCCCTTCAATTCATAATAACTGCTAAATCACCAAACAATCTTAAATATATTCTTCATATATACATAGTTAATTAGGACTGGTTTCTCAATGTCCATTAAATGCGACCAAATACTTTCAGCGTCGATTAAGAGCACAGGAACTTTAGCGGGCGGGACGGACATTGGAAAGCCTGAACCTAAATCGTAAATGGTGTATCTTGAATTGTTGCTGTCCACACACACACACACACACACACACCAACATACATACATGCATATTGATAGCTCCACACATATTTAAGGGCATAAATATTCACGCAAAATGGAATATATATATTTGTATTTGTAATTGTATTTGAAACTTTAGTTTATGTTTTTGTTGCTTTCGAGTCTGGCTTGCATATTTGCTGCTTTCTCTCCATGCATTACATTTTGTATGTATAATTATAGCTATTATGTTTAGTTTTTATCAAAATATCCCTATCGTTATCCTTAACTTACCTTACATACATACTTACGAGTACATGCAAACAAAAAGCATATATACTTATACATAGTGCATTGCATTTTATACTTATTGTACGAACTGAACCCACTGAAGAAGTTCTTCTTCTTGCACTAAGCAAAAACAAAACAAAGCAAAACAAATGGAAAATATCCTTTAAAACTACAAAATATATATATATATTTTTGTTTCTACTGTTTGAGAATATAAGTAACTAAAAATGGAAGCAACTAACTTTGAAACATATAAGCAATCTTTAAATCGACTAAAACAGATGAGCGGACGACGACAAACGTTTCAGCAAATATACTACATGCATACATATATATATGATACACACATACATATATATATACACACACACACACACACAAAAAACACACACCCACGGATGGAAGAAGCCGTAAATATGAAATATGAATTTAGCAGACAGTTTAGACGATCCAAACATAGATAGATATTGGTGGGCTTGATATGATAAATGTACGAGTATTTATAGTAGATGTGTGCGTAACTATAATGCAATTACTAAGAGAACTCCACAATTATTGTAATCGGTATCCAGACATGGACTTCTCCGAGGGCGGGATTTGGACTTGGACTGGGACTGGGACTGAGACGTCTCCTACTGACCCAAAACACTTCCGTAGTAAATACTTTTGCCTTTAAACTGTAACGTCTGTAGCTCTACACCCAAACCTCCTTGAATCAATGTGACTTGTCTATTAGAATGGGAAAATTTAAATTACAGCAACGTAACCAAACTGAGCCGAGCATCAGATGCATAGGTACGATTATCGTATACATATTAACAAACGAAATCGAACATTACATATACGAGTATGTATGTAGATACTATATAGATAGTTTCCATCTGAAATTGATATACGATTCAAGCAAAACTACGCGCACTAGCCTGTAAACTGTTAACTGTAAACCGGAGAGCGATTTGTAAACACAACAACCGTTTTTACCAATATACATGTACAAGTACGATACAATAATTATCTATCTACCGATCGATATACACATACATACTTAAATACATACCTATGTATATGTATATGGTATATGGTACATAACCAATTGACATGATAGCTAAACATAAAACCAAACGAGGAAAACAAAACAACAAGAATAACAAGTAAATTGAAATGATTCCTGCCCTCCATTCGTATTAAAAAAAAAACCATTGAAACTAACTCAACTTTTTATAGCATATACGAGTATATATTGTACACATATGAATATGAATAGCATTGATTTTTTGTGAGAATGGATATACATACACATACATACGAGTATATAACGTTAGTGTAGCCTTCTTCGGATATTTGTTGGGTATCGGGTTTTTGTATGTTGCTTGCAGTGAGCAATTGCGATTGCGATTCCGATTCCGATTTCGAAAACTAACTCCAGCACTTCGGGGTCTATTACTCCACACACCTCGCCCCAACCCCAACCCCAAAACCAACCCCAAAGAATGTTCTCAAATCCTTATAAACGCTATGCATTACTGAAATCTTGATACCTAGTATTTGTATATGTAAAATGTGTGTGTATTTATTTTTAATCTATATGAATGGTATTTCCAAAAGACCATTGTAAAGGTGTTGTGCTTTTCTAGAATTTTATTAGTAGGAACATCAACGGAAGAATAAATTTAAATAACAAAACCAAAACCAAAAAATAAAAATAAAAAACAAAATAAAAAAGTTTATTTTTTGTCACAATAACAGAAAGTAAAGTTATGATAAAATGAAATAATTATATATGTATAGTATATACATATATATACATACATGAATTGAATACCTTTTGTACGTGCACTGACATACTTACTTACGAGTATATACATATATAATAAAAGTTCAATCAACCAAGCTAAGCAGAAACAGAAAACAAATGGAAATTTTATTTCTATCCGGATTCGATTTCCCTCTATTTCTATATTTCCGGCTATTCTCTAACAGCACTAACAACGTGTTTCCATCAAAAAGTTTTCTTCAAACTCTTTCTGGTTTATGGTTTTCCAAACACTTAAAAAAATCAAAAGCTTATCATAAAAATATATTTATAGTATAACAAAAAACAAACAAAAAATAAATAAAAAACAAACAAAAAAATTATAAAGTTTTGCTGTGATGTACGTTATATATATTTAATTACATAAAATGCAATAAAAAATTTAAAACATATAAAGCATAATTCCAAATTATTACAACCACGTAAAAAATAAAAACAAAACAAAAACAGAGGAAGGATTAAGAAATACAACAAACATTTTATGCATGAGAATTTCTCCAAAACAAACAAATATTTACGACATACTATAACATCCAAACTTGTCTAGAATTTATGCAATTTTAAACGTGACTATATTATTTTACATTTTCGTAGACAAGACAGGACCCGGACACTCTCTTCTAGTAATTGTAAAATCAGTTAACCATAGTATTAAAACATGTTTTCAGTGGCATTGTAACGGTGAACGGGCGTTTTTAATGTTAATTGCAATAATTTATACTTTCAGTTTTGTATTAACTCGCAAAATTTCAATAAAATTCAATGAACGTATTTGTACTTTTTCTTGTGGTGGGAAACTTTTAAACAAAGGCCCTCCGAAAGTGCTTCGGGCTTCGTGCGTAAGCCAACACCCAGCTTGACCGAACCCGATATAATTTACACTTTTGCTACTCAGGCACAACATTTGTACGAGGGCTGGGTAGTAAGTCCGTGCATTTTTAGTTTTCCGTCACCAAATCGATATGGCATCATATCAATCATATTTTTCATATCAAAATTTGAAGAAGCTGCGCGAGTTGATAGCAGGTTCCTCGTGCTATGAAGAAAAATCATTATTTTTTGCGGAAAAAAACCACCACTGAAATCAAGAAAAGCTTGATAAATACTTTGGGATCTCTTCTCCACCGATTTCAGTGGTACAAAGGTGGTTCACTGTATTTGGTTGTCCCGTACAAGCGCAAACGAAGCCGCACATCCTGGGCTCCCAGTTATGGTCCTATACCAGAAGAAATGTACGATATTGTATTCACCGATCGGAGATTGATATTGCAAGATATTTTGGAAAGCATAGGTAACATGGCTAAGTGGTTTAAATTTTGAATGATAACTTGGTTATTTTACCACAAAGAGACCGAGTTGACGTGGATAAGCCGTGGAACTAGCACAGCACACCAGAGATTAAATCAGTCAACCAGTATTTTGCTCAGGGTGATTATAGGCAAAAGAAGGCTAAGGTGGTTTTTTCAGACAATAATGTCATGGCGAACGTTTTTTGGAATGCTTCCGGTTAACAATGGCGAATATTATGCAACCTAATTGGATCGATTTAATAAGGATTTCAAAAAGAAACGACAGCATTTGGCCAAGGAAAAACTTATTCTTCATTTGAAAAAACCATCAATTAGGCTACGAATTGCTCCCTAACCCGCCCTATTCTCTGGATTTAGTCCCTAGTGACTATTTCTTGTTTCCAAATCAAAATGATGTTTTCCAGCAAAACACAGCCACCTATACACATATAGCTATGTATATGACTTAGGCTAACTGACTAGCAAGAAAAATAGAGATGGCCTTATGGGAAATGCCTGCAGTCCGAGAGAGATAACTATGCGTATATGCGTCAAGCTGGCTGTCCAGTTGAGCTGGGAGCTGGGATACAATTTTGCTGGCTTGGTGGCTGTGTTTTGGTGGAAAACATCATTTTGTATCAAGTAGTGCGTCATTTGTTCGACTGAAAGCAATTAGACGTGTCTAGAGACGGCTACAAATAAATAATATCCCTCTCTAAGCAGCAAAATTGTGTAAGTCTAAGGTCATATAGCTATTAGCAAAGTCTAATGTCATATAAGTAGGTATATATTGGCAATGGTTTAGGATGCACTAGTTTACAGCTTCGGAATGGGTACATTAAGTGAATCAATAAAGCTACTCATGCGGAATAAATTGCAAGCAATTACTGTACCGTACCAATTTATCGAAACTCTCTGAGTCTGAGAAAATTGATAAATAATTGCATGAAGTACACAAAAATTGGAATGAATATTAGTTATCTATATATTATACATATATTAAATCTTGGTCAATTAGAAAATTATGACTTTTTAGACCCTTTTTTAATGACCTTTAAAGTTTTATTTTCTGAACTCTCTTCATATCAATAGCTTCCAAAATACAAAATTGTCCAGGACTTTTATCTGAAACCCTAGGCTTTTCCCATTGCAACGAATTTGTACATGCTGCCGATACGGTTATTTGAAAAGCAGTTCGTGAGGGTCACATCGATTCAGATATTCTAAACAGAAAACATCTCAGCTTTTTATCTATTCCATATAAATAAATGAAGAAATATAAGTGTTTTCAATAGAAGATATGTTTTACAATTAAATAATGCAGCTATTTTAAATAAAATAGTTGTATGCTTAAGCATAATAAGCAGAATACCCCCTGAAGGGTATCTTATTTTTAATTTAAATTGAATAATCAAAGCTACTGGTGCGGAATGAATTCTGGTTAATAATATTGCATCATTGGTATTCAGTTCGCATTCGTTTATCATTCATTTAGGTGCTATGCAGCCCAAACTAATACTCTTTGTTATATTCGGAATATTTCTAGCTTCTTCATTCGGTTTTAATGTGAGTATAACCTTACACCTCCTGTGAAACTGGTCCTTCATTAATTAAGGTTCACAGGATGCGGTCGTTTTTAAGTTTACAAACTTAGTCTGCGAGAGCAACAATAAATCGTGGGTAGTATTCCACAACTGTCGTCTGAAGGCCGTCAGTCGCAGCAGAGTGCTCCTCAACTTGAATGAGACGTTTTTGCATCCGATCTACGATATGACAACTCATATGCAGTTGTTTAAAAGAGCAAATGGATATAAGCCCTGGCTTTTCAACTATAAATTTGATGTCTGCCTGTTTTTTCGAAGGAAGAATATCCCCTTTTTTAGTATAGTCTATGGTTTGATCAAAGATTTTACCAACTTTAATCACACCTGCCCCTTCGTGGTAAGATTATACTGATATTTCTCAAAGCTTCAACATCTTAATTTCCCATCACAGGGCGGAACAACTATCAAAGATCTTTATCTAAGACCCGAGCTAGTTCGTCTTCCCATGCCAACGGGGGACTATCTGTTGTCGACGAAGTGGTATTTTGACAAGAAGCATCAAAGCGATGTAAATTTTAGTTTTACGTTCGTCGAGGATCTACTGAGTAGTTAATGGGGGAATTACCTGCTATCTCTATCTCTAAAAGTGCACAGATCTATCAAAAAGTTTCTACTGTTTTTTTAAATTAAATTTTAAGAATCTTTTTTACAAATTTGTTATATATTTTATCGTCCCTAAACTTCGAATGAAATAAATCAGCAAATCTCGAAAATGTCTAATCATTCTTAAAGAGGGCACGCGAAAAAAGAAAAGGAAAATTTCAGAATATTAAACCAGATTCCTGGTTATACATGGTACTCGAAGATTTTAAGGATATGTTAATTAGTTTTGTGGTCGAATTGGATGTGATACGAGAAAACCGAAAACGCATAATCGTAGAGAATGAATCTCAGATAAGATCATTATTATAGCCAAAATCAAAACAGCACATCTGTACTGACTCAGTACAGGGTACAAAAGTCGCCGCAAATGCAGCGACTCGGAACGTTCCCCCTCGTTATTTTCCACAAATGAGATACCATCGATGTTGTCCGGAAGCTATTTAAGCAAAGTGGAATATGATTATCAGCACTTAATTGACATTTTCATCCGGAAAAAACTATTTTTTGTATACCCGGTACACAAAAAGTATGGGGGACAATTTATGTAAATTGTACATACATAGCAGAAGGAGGGAAGCGTTTCCGAGCCGATAGTGTATATATTTTTGATCAAACAACAAGAACTAGACTATTTATCGTTAGGTGGAGCGAGACTAGATACAGTGCAGAATATTTTTATTTGTCTGGACGTTAATATCCAATGACTCCACCATCAAGTGGCCCATGCGACACCAAGCCGAAGCCTTTTACGCGCGGAACCTAGGCTAGAAACGCAGCCCCTCCTCCCGTCCAACCGACCGTGGGGCGCTGCCGCATGACGCGTGTTACCGAACCGATCGCGAACATGCAGGAAAGATAGAGGTTAGACTAATGTTCGAGGAAAATTAGAGCTAAACACAACTCAAGAGCTAAACATGCAGAGATAGTTAAGAAATAGGACTAATTACGGGAAAGGTATGTTAATATTAGTGATTTAAGAAGAGGAAGGGAATTAGTGGTGGATACTATAAGGTAGAGAGAATTATAGTCCGAGCATAAGACCCTAAACGGTTCATGCAAGGAATAATTTGATCTACAAAGTGGAAGGAACAAAGGGTAAAGTTTCTAGTAGATCTAACAGGAATCGTACAGTTTATGCTGTTCAACAAGTCAGGGCTATCTACGTCACCCTTGATCAGGTTGTGAATAAAAATCACACCAATCATTTTGTGGTTGTTGATAGTCGTTTTATAAATCCGTGCTGAGATGGAGATATATGTAAGTGATTGGCAAAAATGTTGCAAGTGCGGAGTGTGGAGTCTGCACTTTAGCTAATAAAGTATCTAAAAATATGGCGTTTGACAAGACGGACAGGCAGATAAACAGACGTATGTACATAAGATTTTACTAAATTTTGATGATCATAGGTATTCCACTTTGCCTAAATTACTTCCGGAGAACATCGATGTTTTAATAATAAAATAAATAAAAAAAAAATTTTCATCAATCACAAAAGGAAACAAAATTGAGCTTTTTGCGTGTCCATTGAAAACTGATTGAAGTTTTTTACTAATTTGAGGTAGCTGATTTCAAATCTGTAAAATCTGTAACAATCCATTGTGGTTCTGGATCATCACTAGAGTATAGGACTGATCGGGTAATGGACAAAACGTTAGGATAAATCCATTTAGATAGATTTGTTTTGTTCATGCCTTTTACGTTGACTGCGCAAAAATAACAACCATTACAGAGACATGTTTCCTAGAACTTTGATGAAGTCTTTTACTAATTTGAGGTCACTAATTTCAAATATGATCTCCATTTTTTTCCTTCAGGTTGCGTTTTTGAGTTACAGGTTTTCAAAGTATTTTTGATTGTAAAAATTGTAAGTTTAAAAACTCATAACTTTACTCCTCATCAAGCGATTCTCAAACTTGTTCTATTTTCTTAAAGATGTACCTGTAACCTTTGTAAAACAATCATATTTTTGACTCCTCGTAAAGTTATGACATTTTTTAAATTTTTTGAAGGACAATTAAAAATAAAGCTTTATACCTGTAACTTTAAAGCGCGATCCGATGGAAAGAAATGGAGATCAGATTTGAAATCAGCGACCTCAAATTAGTAAAAAACTGCATACAGTTTTCAATCAACACGAAAAAAGCTCAATTTTGTTTCCTTGTTTGAGAATCGTAATTGATGAAAAATATTTTTTTTATTTATTTTATTATTTAAACATTGATGTTATGCGGAAGTAATTTAGGCAAAGTGGAATACCTATGATCATCAAAATTTAGTAAAATCTTATGTACGTCTGTTTATATGCCTGTCTGTCTTGTCAAACGCCATGTTCTTAGATACTTTATCAGCTAAAGTGCAGACTCCTGTGAGTCCTGTCCCTTTCTGCTCGCTCAAAGAACGAAAATCTGTGTCATTCACAATTTTGAAGATACGAAAAAACCTTAACCGTAGAATCGTAGAGAATGACCATGTTTTACTAGGTAGCCAATTCTAGTCAAGATCAGATTATAGGCAGAATAAAACAATAAATATACAGTGGCTACGCTACTCTTTCCACGCGCTTACTCATTCTCTTTCTCCCTCGGATGCTGTTGAAGAGAAAGAGATGGAGAGCGAGTGAAAAATGTAGACCAACAATGGAAACAAAATATTGTAAAATTCTATAATAGGTGGATGAACTAAGTGCAAGAATTAATATTAGTATATATCAGCGGTTGTGGTACCTTTCTCTCTCTCTTTGTTTGTCCCATCTCTCTATATTCTAAATTTGAATATGGGTGCCAGATTAAATAAAATTTCAATTTCCAAATATTCGAAGTAATATGAGAATAATATGCGATGAAATGCTGTTTGTCAGTACGAGTAATTTTTTTACTGATCATATATTTGAAATATTTTTGTTCACATCATAGTGGTGTTATGTTATTAGACTTAATGACATATTGGTGTTATGTCATTAGACTTTGCTAACTGACTAGCTGGAAAATAGAGACAGCTCTGAGGGAAATGCATGCAGTCAGAGCAAGAGAAGTATATGCGTCAAGCTGACTTCCTAGTTGAGCTGGGAGCAGCGGATACAATTTTGCTGGCTTGGTGGCTGTATTTTGCTAGAAAACATAATTTTCTATCAAGCAGTGCCTCAGTAGTTCGACTGAAAACCATTAGACGTGTCTAGGGACGGCTATGAACAAATATTTTGTCTATTCTATTTTGCATTTTGTCTCTCATTCTATTTCTCTTTTCGCAGAAAAATTGGTGAAGTCTAATGTCATAAATTTTTCTCTCATTCTATTTCTCTTTTCGCAGAAAAATTGGTAATGTCTAATGTCATAAATCTATGTATTATGTATGTAGGATGTTGAAAATATTATCACAGCAATCTCCTAAACTTGGATTAATTGCTCTTAAGTAGATCCTCTACGAAAGTAAAACTAACGTTCGTATCAAATTGTAGCTTCTTGTCGAACAGCCACTGAATCGTCAATAAATAATCCCCCGTTGGAATGGGTAGACGCAGCAGCTCAGGCTTGACTATCTGTGGACCCTGTAATGGTAATTTTAGATGTATACATGAGAAGTACCCATATATTCTTACCATGTAGGGGCATCTGTGATTAATGTTGGTAAACTCTTTGAAGAGCCCGTAGACTATAGAAACAAAGGGTACGATAGTACAGACAAGAATCAAATTTGATGTCAAAAAGCCATGGCTTATAGCCATTTGCCCTTTTGAACATCTTGACATGAACTGATATATCGTTGGCTCGATGCAGTATCGTCCCATTCATGTTGAGGAGAACTTTATCTCGACTGACGGCCCTCAGACGACAGTTGTGAAACACGAACCAGGATTTTTTGTAGCTCTCGCAGACAAAGTTTGTAAACTTGAAAACGACCGCATCCTGTAAAACATTTGTTAGTTTGTGAGGGCCTCTCTCGTTTTGAAGATATTTATTTACATTCACTTCAAAGTTGGCGGCAAGGAAAAATCCGAAGAGTGCACTGAAAAGCAGCTTGGACCACATGGTGTCGCTGATGATTCTACGACTGATGAAAGAATCATGAAAGAATCACTAATTTACTTCTCCGGTCTCCTGTTCGTGTTCTCATATATCAATTATTTTTAATTGCAAATGGATATATTTTCCATTTTAATTGAAATTGCAGTATAGTACTCCACATATTGAAAACTGACATTTGTATGGAATTGTGGCTTCTTATCAAAGTGCCACTGAATCGAAATTGAAATGGATTTCTTTAATCAAAGATTTATTTGTTGTTGAACTTGGAACTGGAAAATGCTTATACTAACTTACCACTTAGGGCCGGAGTTCATTAATGTTATCCATACATTATCGGAAATACTGGCAGGCATTAATGCTAACGTTGAATAGCCAGGGCTCGTAGCCAATCGTAGGCAGGATGCAATACCGTTTTACATTGCGGAGAAAATTGTGGAAGTTGTGGAACACGAACTAGGACTGTATGTAACGCTTACACAAATATTTGTAAACTTGAATATGACTGAATCCTGAAATATGTGATCTGTATGTTGCACTTCAAGAACGATGTTACTTGTTAACTTGTTTCCGCTGGAAACGACGGAAAAGTTAGCGCGTCTGAGTACTAGGCTTGAGCTGGGATACAATTTTGCTGGCTTGGTGGCCTGTGTTTGCTGGAAATCATTATTTTTCCTTAATTAGTGCCTTAGTTGTTAGAATGAAACCAAGTAGATGTGTCTAGAGACTGCTACGAAAATTAATTTGTCATATGGTCTCTCATGCAATCCCTCTCCACGCAGCAAATATATAAAAGTCTAATGTCATAACACCTTAATTAGGCTGTTCTAGAAAACGAAATCAATTTCAGGAGTCCCACCACTATAGTGTTGTTATGTGCACTGTCTGGTTATTTTCAAACTCATCTATCGATAGTGAACAAATTTCGAGATATCAATGGCTTCTCAGCTCTAATTTTTGCTTCTTCAAATTGTAGCGGCATTTTGTCGAAAAAAGAAAAATAAGTAAATCGCGTCACTAAGTGTTGTTAAATATTGTTATACATAGTGCATAACAACGTTTCTTGTTAAAAAGCATACGTTGGAGGTCAATATATGCCATGGAATTCAATTCGGCCGACAATAGCTTGGGCTTGGGTCCCGGCAGCCGCAGTGTCTTGAGGGAGATCAACAAAAACGATGGCGGCACTAAGGTAAGGCAATTGCGCATGCAGCCTTCAGCCAGCTGTAGGCGTGTTCTTTTACTGATTTAGACAAAAACATTCACTTTCTATCATGTGCAAATATCATAGAGGCGTCGGCGTTCCCTCCGCAATTTCGTATTGGCATTGTTGGGCTTCTGTGACGTCGTGACCATGCGACCGCGCTGCCTTTGGTCTGCTACAAGTAATTCTCCTCGTCGTACATTTTCTGTTGGTGCAGTTTTAATGGGTCTTATGGCAGCTGTCGCTTCTGCTTTGAATGAGTTGCCTGCGTCCCCCATTCGATCAGTGTGTTCCATGTCTGGCAGTGATCGGACGTTTACCGGCAGCAGTGACCAAAATACGTACACCCTCAATGGGTAATAGACCAGGCAAGGTATCAGCGAACTCGGACTCTTGGCAAGGGACTCGGGTATGCAATATGAATATCCTTCAAGTGCATTTTGTAAATTGCACAGAAATACTACTAATATCTGCCCGTTTTGGCCGCCTCTTATGCTCTTGACATTTTGCATTGTGGGCCGGGGAAACAGAGTCCAGATGTTGGCAAAGCGTGCCAAAAATTGACTTGGCCAAAGTGAAAACCAAAATAAACCCGGCTAACGAGGCGCGCCCTCTTGGGATTTGTGCATGTGGCAGAGGGATCTGTGATTCTCTTGGAAGGGTAAATGCTTGAAGGGTGCTGTTGTCGCCCAGCCCCTGCCAAAAGGTCATTGTACATGCGATCAAAAAGTGTCTCCCCTCTGCCACCAACGTTGTTCTGGAAGGCGGATATGGGTGCATACTCCCCCACATTTCAGTCGTCGCTGTCTGCATTTGTTTTCGGCTATTTATAGTCTATTTTATGTTTTATAGCTGCCTGCCTTTTCCCCGTTTGTTTGCTTTAGTTGGGAACCATATGGAATGCCTTGGCCAAAAAGTATTCGAATTACAGCCCAAGTTATAGCTTCGCTCCTCGTTATACACCATTTCCTGATTGGGTTCCACTCGGCTCTGCTCTTTCCCGTTGTATCAAATGATATCTTGTCACCTGTCACGCATCGCCTTGCCTCTGCCTCTCTGCCCCTGTCGGCGATGTCTGTGTGTCCCAGCATGTGATATTTCGTTTCTCTCAAAATATGCAAAGTCAGCCGTGGAGTAATGTGGAGCACTTCCTCGAGTGCACGATGCGCAACAATGGGCCCAGCTCTGACTCTGGCTGCCGGCTATGGGATTGCATGTCACTTGGCATCCACATCCAAACACACACACACACACACACACTCTGTGGAAAGTACAGGGTTCTCCAGCAGAAACAGACTGTCTAACACTTTCATTCATTAGCCACTCGGTCCCCATTTGGTGCCCCATTTTTACTCCCCCTTGCTGTGGGTTTCTGCTTATTTGCATTGTGTTGCACTTTTGCCTCAGTCTGAGTCTGAGTCTTGTCTAACTTGAGGGCTTTCAGTTTGCTTCTGTAATTCCGCCAAGACGGTTGTACAATTGTTTTTTACACTCGGTATTGCACTCATTAACGAAATAAATAGAATTATCCGAGTTCAATTAAGTTTCTTATGTATATAAATTGAATTGCATTTGTTCGCCCCCACGCGACTTAAGTGATCGGGGATCTAGACGATAAGTGATATGTAAACTGACATTTGGAATATATATAACCAAGGAAAGCTGAAGAGTGTTCAACTATTGGATGTGGATCTTCTGGCTCATCCTCATGCCATATGTATCTGAATCTTCTGGTGAAGTTTATTCAGTGATAGTTGATGATCAGGAGCTACTAGTGTACCAATCGGGAAAAGACGTGCACGCTGATAATGAGGAGAGCGCCCATGTGGGCTGAAAATCCAATAGAGACCCAAACACACATCCGGATCGTTTTTGGTGGATGCCACTCGAGCAGTCAGCGACGTTCCTCTCTCAACACACAAACAAAAATACAAACACAAATACAAATACACATATGGATGCACTGAAATATACGACGCTGAGCAAATTGAAAACGAAAATATTTTTAAATTGATTTCAAAGACAGACCCGAACGGACCAGTAGCCAGCGAGAAAAGCACGCGGCGCCGGGTCGCTAGAATCTCGGCTATTATTCAATATATGTACATACTCGTATGTATGTACATATGTACGTACTACGTACTCGCACGGAATAAAGAAAAATCACAATCGAAAAAGTCAAATTTTGAAAGTAGGCAAGCCCTCACATATCAGAGCATCAGAATACATAGATGTACGTAAAATATATGTATCGAAAATAAGACAAAAGAACACACACGGAAAATCACTGAAATTTGAGCATTTATATGGAATTAAGTGCAAAGTAGTGAACCGTAAACAGCGAACATCTCGAGAAAGTTAATCGTGCGTTGAGACATTTTGTACGAGTTTTCCGCTATGGATTTCCTCGCGAACATAATCAAACGGCCCCTGAGCATTGGCATGACAGACGCAAGCAGCAGTAGTAGCGGCAGCAGTGGCGACCAGTCGTCGATGGACTTATCGGACTCCAAACCAAGGGTTGCCCCATCTGCATTGCCCAGCATGTCTGCCCACACGGATCTGAGCCAGCTGTTGGACTCGGCTACAGAGGATTTGCTTCAACTGGAAGAGGATCACAGCAATCTGTTTGGATTGGGGAATTCCGATCCGGATCAGCTGCCTAGCGGCAGGGAGAGCATTCAAAAGCTCTTGCTTGACATCAATGTAAATCTGAGCCAAGTTAGTGCCCACGAAATGGAACATTTGCAGGCCATGAGTGCGGAGGTATGTCAAAAATGTTCTGCCAAAATATTGTGTGTTCTTTGAGAGATTTACTATTGCGTTGTAGTTTATTTTCTGTTGAATAATTCTGTTGATTTCCCAATTCCCAATTCTGGGTCAACTTTTTTCCTGTCAAATTCGAACTCTTGCTCAAGTAGGATTTAAATTTAATTGGCTTCCCAATCAAATCTCTAATTATCCCCAATTCCATTTGGCTCTAATTATTTGTTACCCAAATCCCAATCTATCATAACCACCCACCCATTTTTCCCACCCATTCCCGGCTGACTTTAACCTTGCTGCTTTCTGCTTGATGGTAATCATCGTATTGCGCTCTAATTAAATTTCGCGTTTACAATATTGCATCAAGGCCCTGAGTAGTAGACAAAACTCGGACCCGGTCCCGGCATGTTCGGATTTTCTTTTCGCATTGCACAAAAGCCGACAACGACCCAGATACACTGCCACTGCCCCGTCTCTGTCTCTGTCGTCTGGCGCTATTCTGTGGCTTTTTAAATTAATGACATTTGCTTGTCCGTTGGTGAGATGGGAATGGGTTGACGTTGAGGATGCGGCTGGGGATGGGTATACAGACGGGGTGAGTGTGCTCTCACATGCTAAAGTGTGGGCAGTGGTAAATGGTTTGCCTATATCGTCAAGGATATGCAGTTTCTATCGAGGTGAATGGTTCCACAGAGAATTACATCAATTTTGATGTGTCCTTCATTGATTAAATAGAAGCAGAAGAGAAACCAAAGACAATATACATGTCGTGTACATGACGAGGCCTCAAGAACATTGGTGCTAGACTTGAGTGTCGCCAATAAGGGTTGATTTTTGTTGATATTGGACTGCTCCCAAATTCAAAAAGCCTTTAGGAATTTGAAGGACCGACCGTCTTCAAAGATTGTCTGAAATCAGAATTTCATGTTAGATAGGAATCCATTCCCTCCTCTTGTTTCTTTGCTTTGAATTCAAATAAGATCCACTCAAATTTGTTTTTTTTTTAAGATCATTAAGAGGGTGAAGGGCACTTCGTTGTCTGGTCCCAGATGCCAGCTATTTCCGTCACCAGGTCGTGTTCCCTGCCGCTGTTTGCGCCCCTGTGGATCATTCTTTCAATGTGTCAACAATTCCTAATAAAATCCCAAAGCAGCTGCTGCACCATCCAATCCCATCATCATCATCATCTCGAGTTGTTTACGATTTCGTCTTGTTTGGATTATGTTGATTTTTGTTTGCTTTATTTTCATAATTTTTCATTCGAAGAGGAATTGTTGTTTCTGCTGCCTTCTCATGCCTCACGCGATGCACGAAATTAGCAATTAATTTTCTTTGATTTTATGCACCTAATTGCAAAAGTCTTCTCCATTTCTTCTTCATTCCGCAGATGAGTCCGCTGGCAGTGAAGCAGGGTGCCAGGTCGAGCTTAGAGAAACAAAAGGCTCTGGCTACGGCAATGATCAAACCGCCATCGGAGGAGCTGGAGACAGAGCCAGCGGCTCCCAGATTTGGAATGTTCGATGAGGAGGATATACCAGAGCTGGCGCCACTCAGTGCCGAAATGGAGGGTAAGTGTAATCCGATTTTAAACCAAATGAGAGAAAAATCTGTAATTATCTATCCCATTTGCAGCCCAACTGAAAGCGGATCAATCGGATGCGGATGTTTTTGTGGAGTGCATGTCCCTCAACAGCGAAAAGTTCTCCTGTGATGCGTCCGAGCTGGAGGCCTATTCGAGTGCCCTCAACGATGTGCTGGAACAGCAGCTGGAGCAAACAATCAGTGATCCACTCGCTGGCAGCGTTGCACACAACACCAGCTACGAGCCCATGGACGTGGACGAAATCAATGAGACCATGGAATTGCTAAAGGATGTTTTGGGTCCAGAGGATCATCAACTGCTGCAGCAGCAATTCCTCGTGGATGCCTTGTCCTCCGGAATGGGTCAAGAGCTGTTCGTTGGGCAACAGCAGCCGCCGCAGGAGAGCACAGAGGTTCCCCTGAAAACGGAGCAACCACAGTCACTGCCGCCTGTCCAGGAAGTTCTACGGCTGGCAGAGAAAGAGCCAGAGCAACCTGTAGAGCAGTGCCAGCAGCAAGAAGTGCTGTTGCCAGCAGTTGATCTTCCCCAGCAGAAGGGATCGCCTCAGGAGCAAGCGAAGATGGAATTGCCTGCTGTTGATTCTCCCCAAGAGCAAAAGGAATTGCTTAATGATGAGAAAGTGGCAGTTGATCCTCCTCAAGAGTCGAAGGAATTGACTCAGGAGAAAACAGAGCAGCCACTGGCATGCAAGGAGAAGGAACAGCTCGTCAACCTTCTTACGATGGATCAAATGCTTCAGGAGGAGCCGAAAGAAAAGACAGAAAACACACAGATATGCGAACGGCAGGAACAGCCGCTCATAGCCCATTCTCAAGAGGAACGAACTGAAAATCGGGAGCCAATAGAATGTTCTCTGCTGATTAACAGCAGCCATATCTCCATGGAACACGAACACGAGCACAGTCTTCAGCTGGAAACGCCTCAGGACCCGGAAATACAACAAGTTGTTCCATCACCTGCAGGAAAACCAGGGGAGCCAGCAGCAGCTCCGCTCTCCCCACCCGTTCCCACTTTGCAGGCAAACAGAGTGGAATATCCCATATCCCCACCCATACCCACACATCGGGTCAAGACTGCCGAGGAACTGATGTTCCTGGCACTCAAAGAGTTCCCCTTACCCGCCGATAAAGACGACGACCTAGGAACAGATGATCAGGCAACTGTCCCAAAAGAAAAACCATCCGATCGGGGAACTGTGGTGGCCGTTACACCTACCCAGTTGCAACGAACCACCAATCCCCTTTCTCTGGAGCTGGACAGCAGCTCCTCCATCCCCAAGGGACGCTCTTCAGGACCCAATTCACCAAATTTTCCCATAAAAGGTCCGGCTGAGCAGTCCGCACACTTTCCTCGCTCGCCGCACGCTCCGGCCGAGCAGAAGGAGATGTCCTACCTGGAGGAGGCCGTCATTGAGCCCTCGTCGGAGCGCAAGCTGAGCATGTGCGCACCTGGAATCATTGCCAAGTCGCCGGTGACCATACAAGTGACGCAGCCGAGTCCGGAGCAGCGCCATCTGAATGAGACGCTGCCCATGGGTGAGGTTTCGGTTTCCCCGTCGCCGTTGGACGGCACCTTCGATAGCGGTAAACGGATTGAAGACAGCTCAACTCAAAATGAAGGCACCCCGCTCCAAGGTTCGGCCACGTTTGCCGTTTCACTGGAAACAGCCGACGAGCAACAGCGTCGCACCTTCTCCGTTATCAAGTCCACGGAGGATCAGCAAGAGGCGGCCACATCGCGTCACACTTTCTCCCTGGAGAAGGACCAGCCTCGACGCACTTTCTGTTTGGAGCCGAATGCATCGCCGGCCATGGAGGCTACCGAAGAGAGCATGGCCAGTGAGGATCTCGAGGCCATGGACGTAGACGTCTCCATCCAGGTTGAGGAGGCCACTGTGCTCAGGTCCCCGCGGACCCCGAACCAAGTTCCTTACTCGCCACCAATCCCCACCCATCAAAATCTCACTCGTCCGCCCATCCATGTGGAGCCTGCTCCGGCGGCCTCTCCCCAAGCTAACGCCGCCACTGTCGTCGAGGAGCAGGCCCTGTCCGCCAAGGAGCAGGCCCATCTCAGTGCCAGCGACGAAAAGGACGATGTGTTTGTGGAGCACTTTGGGGCCATGTCGCCTGTGACGGACGACATGTTCAAGACGCCACAGTACACCAGTAGTGGGTTTAATAATTTGGTCAAGATAAAGTCCGCACTTGGAGAAGCAGCAGCGCCCATGTGTCTACCTGGCGAGGGGCAGGAAGAGGAGCAGTTCTCCGAAGAGGAGTTTCAGGATACCGCAAGTAATACAAACTGTAAGTATTCAATCCTCCCGGCTTATATTCCTAGAATAGAGTGCCAGCCATAAGATATTGTAATGGATCTCCACTGTACAGCGATGTATGTTTGCATGTTCGTGACCTTAGGCCATCAAACACTCCCCGCCCCCAATCCACCCGCATCACCATTCCATGCATCCTTGTTTTCAGCTTTTGAACTTGATATTAATGCATTCCATGAACTTTCCAACCGGCTGTCGCACATAACGAAATCTAACTGTAAAAATAAATCCCCGCACATGCAAGGCAATGAACCTGAACTTCACAAATCAAGGGGCTGATAGAGAGAGAGAGGAGTAGCAGAGTAGAGCAGGGAGAGTAGCAAACGGGGAAACAAACAGGAAATCCAGCAAAAACAGCAACTGCATTCACAAGAACAAAAACGTTAAATTGAAAGTAGCTTATGAGATCGAAGTCTTAGATACCCTTGAATATCCGTTGCTCCCATGACAGTTAGTCCATATAGCAATCCAGTTTCGACCTTCTCCATGCTACAAACATCTGAACCATAATCAACCTACCCTTCCTCATGTCATACACTTTCACACACAATGTCAATTAGGCGCATAATTTTTGAATGGCATCGGTCGAAAGTGTATGTGTGTGTGTGGGCGTAAGGAAGGGGTAGCAGTGCACACAATTTTTTGTCTGCACGTTTTTTTTTCTCTTCCCCTCTCCCACACACACAAAACAAGAGAGAGGAAAGTGCTCTCTCTGAAATAGAGCGCTCTCTGCTCGCTCCCCTGTGGAGGCCTTATCAGCATATATCGTATGCGGTAATCATCGCCAACTGAAGAAACCGATTCGCTGTGACGTCATCTTGTCCAATTGACGAATTGCTGTATTAGTGGCCTGATGAGCGCATTTTTATTTTTGGCTAATTAACAAAACTCATGTCTTAATTTGAAAATTGCCCATGTATGCAATTAGTGGGATTTTATTTTATAATTATTTAATGCTTGTTCAGCATTTGTTATATTTTAAAACCTTTGCGAGCTCGCGCACATCTATGGCTATCGATGAATAGGCTAATGCAACTCTGACTATCCCTCCCCCACAAATGAACACAGATAAACGACAGCAACAGAAAAACTGAGAAACTTCCTATTGCTCTCTCTGGCCCCATCATTCATAGAAGCAAGGCTAGACTACAGTGAAACCTCTTTAAGTAGGAAGTTGGCACACCTCTTCATTGATATCTAAATATCCCAAAACAAACTTATTGGAAGAGGTTGCCCTTACATTATAGATATTCATTTACATGCATTAACTGATTATGTTTCTGTACTATAAGTTCCAAGCATGTGCATTTCTCCATAGCGATGTCACACTGTGGTTCGCTCTCTCCCACTGACACAAACAAACACAGATATATAGGAATTCAAGTTAGAACTCTCCCTACCATGCACTTTTACAACTGCAGCTGAGCGAGAGAGAAAATTGGGAGAACAACTGCTCCAAAACATACAACGTGTACACAATGCTCACTTTACTATGGGGCTCTCTTTGCGCACTTGCTGCATACGTCACTGTCACACACTCCAGTCAGAATCTGCCCCCACTCAAGCTAGCTCTCTCGCTCTCTCTGTCTCTGCGTGCGTGCGCTGGTTTTCTTATTGGAATTGGGGAGAAACGTAAGCAATAAGAAATTCCATTTCAGTTAGTTTTCAACACTCGCTCTGCTTGCCCCGCCTGGCCTGACGTCTTCTTGTGTTTTTCGATTGGCGCAACTGCTAAGCCAGAAAATGTAATTTTCAGTTGGAATATAAATATTTAGTTTATCCCGGTTATGGGGAACAGCTCCAATTGGTGTTTTCTTAGGATTTAAAGCTAGAAATCGAAAATATCTCGAGCAGCTGTGCGCGAAACAAAAAAATTTTAAGAAAACAACCAAAAAGCATCAATAAAGCCACAAGATGAGGAAAAAATTGATATACGCGGAGAGTGAGAGCGTGAAACTTCATTGTCTGATTCGGTGATTCGCTCCACGAGAGAGTACCACACTGTGTGTGTGTGGGCGAACATGGTTCACGGTTAACATGATTGTGAGGAAACAACTGTAAAAAATCTTGAAAATGCAAAAGTTGTCAAAAAGACACGCAATTAAAGTGCACTTCAGTGTGAAAAGTTTCTCTATTTCTCGGTCGCACTCTGGCAGTTTGTTCTTGCTCTCCCTCTCTCTCTCTCTTCTGCATCAGTCTGTCAATCAACCCACTTTTAAACCTCTTTTGTCGATTGCATAAAATGACTCACAAGTCGCGATGCAGCGGATTCTCTTTTGTTTTGTTTTGCTTTTGCTCTTGGTTCTGTTTTCGAATATGTTTTTAAAATAAAAACACTGTTGTTGCCGCACCCCTGCGCCGCCTCCCTTGGATTCACAGATGACCTGCATGTGGATGTGGGCCTGCCCGGGTTCTCATTTTACTATTTTTAAAGCCGCCCATTATGGTTCCCTTGAGGGGAGAGGGTATTACGATTCCCACACAAAGTGGACAAATTTCTTACAAAGAAATGATCTATGTACTTAGCTTGGTCCGTCTGGATGTTCAGTACTAATCGGAACCGACAAGAAATCCAATCCCTAACTTTCTTAAATTTAATCAAAATCGGATCACTATCTCATGGGCTTGCATTGAAACGATAGTCAAGGGTATCTAAAGCGTCGGCCTCTGCCTTTTGACATTTGTTTATATATTTACATATATGTATGTATGTAGATGGTAAATAATGTGGCTTCTGTGCAGAACATGGCACACCTAATTTTGTCCCCTCGGGAGGGTGTGTGGAGGGGTACTCAAGGGTGCAGAGTCCCCTTCATTTTGAGTCATATCTTATTTTTTCGTGTTTGCCAGACGAACAATGGTTCTTCCTTCCGCTTTGTGTGGTTTTTCGGCGAGTCACACTTCCACACACACACACACTCAATCTCACACGCATTTAAAGTGAAAGAGAAAGAAGGGAAGAGCAATGAAGAGAAAGATTCGACAGCTGCTTGTGGGATTAGATAGGGGCAAAGAAAGTAGAGATAGTAGGAGAAGATTCCACACTATTCAAAAAATGACAAGAGTTAAATACTCTTTTTATGGTTTCCCTTCAAAATAGCATCTAAAAGTCGACTGCAACAAGTGAAATATCCATGAGTGATGAATGTATTTTCATAGCCATTTGTGAATCTCTTTCACAGAAAGAGCATCTAAAAGCCGATCACAATAAGGGGACAGACTCTAGATTTATAGTCCTTAGCTATTCCTTTCTATTTTTCATAGATATTAGAGACAGAATAAAAATACCTGTATTCCTTTCTCCTTTCACAAAAAGTAGGTATATAAAAAACGAGTTAATACATGCATACATCTGTGAATAGAAGATAGACGATTCCACTGCATTCGTTAATTACTTCTTCCTCGTTCTACTAAAACAAAGCATCTAAAAATCGACCTCTTACGTCTCGCCCCCCTATGATTGCCATTCAAGGGGCGTTTTCTTTAGCCCCTGTGTGTGTTTCCTGTTGTAATTCCTTCTCAGATCAGAGAGGCCGGAATTGTATTGCCTTGACGTTGTCAGTAATCACAATCGAAACTTTAAAGAAACAGTGACTAAAATCTGATTTGTTTTTTCTCTCTTACTTTTCCTCCAACAACAAAATGAACGCGCATGCACCTCTCACACACACAAACACACAAACCCACACGCTGCACGACAATCCACATCCATCCACAGTAATACTCAACTCTTCAGATTTCGATTATTTGTACACCAAAGGCAGCAATAATGCCCCAGTGGATCGCAGCTCGTTGCTATTGAAGTTTGATCCTCTGCTCGGAGCTCCGGTGCCAGTGAACCATCCACAGCAGCAGGAGCAGGCCCTGCTCAATATCCTGGGCAACCATAATCAGAATCGAGCCCTGAGTCCCACATGGGAAGAGCACGAAAGCAGTGGCAGCAATCAGTCATTTGTCATTGAATCCAGTGCCAAAGAAGTAGTCCAGAAGTTTGGGTATAAACCGCCAGTGGATAGGACAAAAGTGAGTAAAAAGTGAGGATGGTGTAACAACTTAAGATTATATTCGTTTCGTTTCGTTTCTATTATTAGAAGCATGCTAAAATGAGTGTGGACGTTATAGCCAACGATTGCAACAAAACCTTCGATAATTCCAAGTATGTAGCAGCTGCCCCAATCAAAAACGGATTGTACTCTAACATCTTATTCCCATTTCACAGCCTTAATTCGGAGGACAAATCCCACACCTACAACAACATGGATGAACTGGAGAAGAAGATCAAAAATGAAGTGTAAGTAGATGCAGATCAATGCAGAATTGAGTGTATACTGACACGACTTCCCCCTTCATATTACTTTTAGAACCCGCTCAGAGGACATTGAGAAGAAGCTTAAAGATGCAGAGCAGCGTGAAGAGGCGCTCATTAAGCGCATTACAGAGAAGGATAAAACAAATTCAAAGCTCACGTGGGTCCCGCCCTTACGATTGAACAACCTTTAATCAATCGCTAATTGCTCTATCATAATTCAATTGCAGTGGCGTCATCGAGGCCTATGAGAAAGCCATTGCAGAGCTCATAAGCGAGAAAGAGCAGCTGACACAGAACTACGAAAGGCAATTGCAGGATGTGCAAACAGATCGCGATGCAAATTACCAGCACTTAACGTCGCTGGAAACGACGTTCTCCGATCTGCATGTGTAAGATCTATCTATCTATCCGGCATAGCCCGTTGTTGAACAAATCTAATATGATTTTGTCATATTATTATAGGAAATATGAAAAAAGCAAAGAGATGACATCGCAGCTAAAACACAGCGAGGATACGCTGCTGACGGACAAGAAACAGCTGATGGAGAATCTGCGATTGCAAGAGCAGCGCTACGAGAAGATGAAAAGCCATGCCATGCAGCAGCTGGAAATGTGAGGGCGAACACCATTTACCGTCTACCCAGAATCAATCAATGACTCAATCATTCATTCCTCTTTCAGTGCCAACAAAAAGCTGGACACCAACACAAGGGAGCATGCGGATGAGGTGAAAAAACTGAAAGCTTTACTCAAAAAGGAGGAAGTGTCACGCGTCTCAACGGCCGAGCAGCTGCAGCAGAAGTCGCGCGAGAATGCCGATCTGCTGAAGATCTGCGAGGAGCTCATCTACGGCAAGGGCCAAGGTGGTAGTAGTTAAACTCTCTCCAACGGATTTGCCTGGAATGTATTTTATACGTTGCTGTAAACGCGCACACACATCCACACACTCATAAACACACACACACACACTTGGATTCATCTGGCATGTAGAACGCAACCGCATCTTGTG
This sequence comes from Drosophila subsilvestris, assembly GCA_035043285.1. Taxonomy (NCBI): domain Eukaryota; kingdom Metazoa; phylum Arthropoda; class Insecta; order Diptera; family Drosophilidae; genus Drosophila; species Drosophila subsilvestris. The sequence continues at coordinate 3,917,638 of JAWNNB010001730.1, read as the reverse complement.
GCATGTCTGTCTATCAATACGAAACTCGCGCCACGCCACGCCACCCTTCATCCGTCATCCCCACATTACATGGTGTTCTATTAATTTTTTCTGTTGTGTGCTCGTTACTTGAATATTCAAATTAATAATGTTTAGTTATGTATATGAAGTAATTCATGGTGTATTCCCAATGGCTAACGATCCGATAAACACATTATACTATTTCTAGATTTTTAGTTAACCCCGCAAACACTCACAACCCACACAGTCCACCCAGCCACCACCCCTTACACCCTGCGAAACGCTTCGGGGCAGATCAGTTGAGTATCCCTTTGAGTTCCACAGACGCCTTACGGGTGCGCCGGCCCCAGCCCCAACCCCAACCCCAACATATATGTTACTAATTCTCTATCGAATCTGCCTACTGAATTCTGTTCTATGATATTATCGCGCGGAGTGATCTGCTGTCGCGACCCCAGAACTGTTTTGTTTTTGCCTTTTGTGGCTCTGCAAATGGCTAACGGAAGCAAATCGATGTGCAAGAAACATTAACCAGATCAGAATAAAACAAGAAACACGTAAAAGAACAGCGTACGCTCGAGGCGCGCCTTTACTAAATGTTTAAGTTTAAATTTAGTTTAATTTAAATGAAAATTTATAATAGTTGCATTAAGCATAACTCTGTATTACTTACTAGTACTAAAAGAAGAAGCGTAAAAAACAGAAAGGAATCATACAAAAAATACACGCAACAAATTATTTATGCATAAAAGCCATACAGATGTATGTATTTTGTTTTCAATTGAAGCTTGAATCCTCATTTGCTTTGCTCTCGAAGAGGTTGCCTTAAATAAGAAGAAAATGTAGTTGAATCGAATCGAATGAGAACCGAACCCTTCCTCCACACACAAGCAAATTTATTGTAGCTGCTTTTGTAGAGACACACACACGCCCGAAAAGAAAACCCCCTTGATGAATTTTACTTCCATTTATGACATTTACTAAACTCTAAGATCACACGGAAATTGTTGAGAAAAACGTTTTATGAGGAAGCGGAAACGCAAACCAAACCAAACCCAAATGCAAGTGGTTTGGAGACACAAGAAACCAAAAAGAATTGTATACAAAAATTTGTACCCAGTCCATGTAATCAGAAAAAAATGCTACTTCATAATATATAACGGCATACATATATATTTTTCTAAAGTAGAGAAACACAAACACAACACAACACATGCGCTTTTAAGTGGAGTACATATTGCGAAAGGAGAGCAGAGGACAGGACAGTACAGTACGGTTTGTTGTTTGATATTTGAGAATGAATCGGTAAAATATGTATATCAATGCGCTGTAAAAAATACACACATAAATAGTATTAAAACATGCCTCCACATACGGCAGACGATGTGCTGTTGAGCATGTGTATGTAAAAGTGATCGAACAAGTTGCATAATTCAATAAATACAATATGTAATTGCAAGAAATATCGACTGTTTTGATTTATATTGGGAACATGTTAGGGAAAAAAGTCTAATAAAACAATTGGATTACTTAGCCACGTTATAAAGTTTATTTATACCGGCAGCGATTGTTCGCTCTTATGCCCGGCCAGATAGATGTCACAGAAAGGGATCAATGCAAATATATGCGCAGAGATTTTTCCAAAAGTAATGTTTTCGAAAGGAGCTTTTTCAAAAGAATTGACGGAGTTTTAAATTTAGGAAGTTTTGATATCGGCTGTACCTTTGTAAAAGTTTTTTGCTGTTTCAAAAGTGTGTTACATATTGCAGTTAAATATTATTAATCCTATGCCATTCTAATTTTTTCGTTTTATCTTAAATTTTTTTTTCGATAAGCATTTCAAATTTATGCGCCATTCAGTGCCATTCAGCTCGCAACGTGGGTATTTTATACCGTTCCAACTATCGAAATAAAATATCATTAAACAAAATATCGGTATTTTAGAACATGCATGTTACATACACGATTCTGTTAACTTTAACTTTTAACTTTTCAGGCGGGTCTTTTTTTAAATGTTAAATATTCAAAGATTATATTGACGCATCTTAGACGCTGGGCTGTAACTAAAATAGTTTCTTTTTCTCACCTGTGATTAACATATTCATACTAAATACACTTTGCTGGTGTTCTGCTGATAAAAACCTTCCAAGAATAAAAACTCCAGACTAGGTAATACAGTTTGTTCCAGAGAAGACCCTCTCTCTCTCTCTCGCTATACCCATCATATACCCTGCGTATAGGTAATATGGAATCGGCAATGAAGCTGTAATGAGCAACGATCAGCTCTGGTGTATAAAAATAGGAAAAATAAATCAGATATATGTAGTTCTCAAAATTACATCGCCAATGAATGATCTAGAACAAGATATTTGAAAGAGATTCGAACATTTATGTTGACGACCCCCCTGACTCGATAGAGCATCCAAGCTCCATCAATGGGGGGAAAACGGGCTCTGCTCACGCTTTTGTTTTTATATAGAGGCGTTTTATGAGCCCAGACCACAGTCGTCGCTGGTCGGCTGTCGAGTTTACAACAAACCGTTGAGTGGGTGCAAATAAATACATCTGACAGTTTATATCCAAATTTGAAGCTGATGAGCGCAGTGTAAAACTAAATTTGCTTGATAAATAGTTGAATAAATAAAACTAACATAAACAGCGGGTAAATGAAGAAATTGGCATTTCTCTTGTGACGCTCACAGCCATTAAGATTTTAAATTTGAGTTTCAGTTTGAGTTTCAGTTCAAGTGTTTACTAAATACAATTAATCTATTTTAGTTAACAGCTTAGCAGCGTCTCGTTAACTACAAGATAACAATATTAAGCAAACTAGTCGCGTCATAAATCAAATATTGTTAAACAGCTAAACGGCCGACATGCAAACAGTCATTAAGTAAGTTTATATTTGTTAATATTACAGCTCCAGTCACTTTTCTTCTCCTCCTCGTACGTCACATAATGCTCATCCATAAGTTTCAGCTTCTTTGTTTTCGATACCTTTCCCCTCTGAGTATTGTATATGTACAAATGTTTCTGGTCTTCCATACCATTCCATTCCCAACTCCCATCCATCTCTAAGTGTCTCGATCCCCATCTGCCTCCTGCCTTCTGCCACTTCGGGCTCGGACAGTTTCACTAGCCGCCACCCTACATACTTATGTATGTAGATACATATAGTCACACGAATGTGTACATATTTTGTATGGACGCGTCGGAAAAAGAAAGTTGCGCATGTTTATTGAAAACACGTTTCGTAGGGGGAACGACGGACGGTTTGGGACTGCACTCCACTCCGGCTTATCACTGAAGCTGGAGCTAGACCTGGAGCTGGCAGTGGCAATGACAGAGCCAGCAGCCGGCGAATCTTTGCCTTTGCTTTTTATTTTTATTCAGTTTTTGTTTTCGATGGATAAACGGGTTTCCATCGGGGGCTCCAGTTCATTTGGGGATCGTTTCGTTTTAATCAGGTTCACCTCAACTAAGATGAATTGGGCTCGCTCTCCAAAAAAGTCAAAGCCTGAGAAATTCATTAGCGTTTCAATTAATGATGTTTCATTCATTCAACTTTTGTTAGGCGACTGATTTTAGTTTACAGGAAATGTTTAGGGCGGTTTCCACCACCTTCGAAGCCCAGCCTGAGCCTGGCATTAGTAAGATTTATTTAGTGGTTAATTAACGCGTGTCTGGAAGGTTATTTAAGGTACTCGTAACATACAATTTATATTGTTTTTGTTCCCACTGCCACTGCCACTGCCACTACCACCGTCACTGCTGACTGTATTGCATTGTTCTTTGCTGGCGAAACTACGGGACGAGTGTTTCCTAGCCATTCATCCGTTTATGAATCATTTTAACAACATTTCTATTGTTCCTCTAATGGGGCTCAAATTAAATTATTCAATGAGCAAAGAGAAAATAATTACAGAAGATAAGAAAATTAAACAAACCCCGAACTTACTTACTGAACTCCCCCGGCCTCCACCCACCTTCAAGAACTGCTTGAAATTCGAAATTCCTTATCAAAATACCTTTTTGCCAGGTGATCTTTTTTTTTGTACTTATAATTAAATATAAACAGAAAAGCTATGTACATACATACATATGTATAAACATAAGGCGGATTGAAAAGATTTATGTGTTTTATTTATGCGAAAATTTGTAGGTCAAAATTACGTAAGCCAAACATTTGTTCGCATTTGGTTGTTGTCGTGCCTCAAAAAAAAAAGGTCGTCTCCATATATCTTTTGGGTTCGATTTCAGACAAAAACTCTCAACAATAAAAGGCTTTGTGGACCCCTTGGCCCCCTAAAAGAAAAAAAGAGAAACACAACCAAAAATCACACCTTTAGATGCGATGGCCTTACCGGTTTTGACTATTTGACTAATTCTGACTGTGTTTCTTTATTTTTTCCCCAAGTGTTTCTAGTTTTAAAATGGTATTTGGGGGCAGATAGAGCGTTGACTTGAGCTGAGAAATCAGCCAAGAACTAAAGCGATTCACCACGGACTATGACTAGTTTATTGTTTTGTCGCCTGCTTTTTCTCTTTTTTTGCGTTTGCGGTTCTGTTTGGCAGCTATTTGCTCAATTGCATAATTAAATGCACGCAGACCTTTAAGTGCAACTCCAATTATGGTCAGCAATGCTTTGGCCATGCGGCTGGCCAGTTGGCTGCGTTTTCTTGGAGTTTTCATTTTATTTTTCTTGCTTCTTCTGAAGGTGAATTCTGAAGTCTGTGGTTAAGAGCACCCACCGCCATCGACCATGTACAGAAATAATAACTGACCTTTCCCTTTTTAATTGTACAGCTGGCCACAGCACAGAAGTATGTACACACATACACACATACATGTATGTAATTGTCGCGGTCAGTTCCATTGGATTACCCAATGGCTATGAACCCCAGAGCCAGACCCAGAGGTCGTTGGTTTTTCTGTGATCAACACTTTCTTTTTGTTCTGGAATGTGTATTCTTTCAATCGAAATACTTTAGAGTATTTGGCAAGTTATCTTGCTGGCTTACGAATTCCATCAATAAGCACGTCTTGGCCATGAAGTGTAACCAATAAATCATGTTATCCTCCTTCAAAGTCTCTTCCTCGACTGCTGATTCATTCCTTGGTGTTCAAAAGAATCCACACACCTGTCTTCTTCTTCTTTCTTCACGAGATCTGTAATTTATGGTGGTGGAGGAGGTACCTCATTGAACCGTACGTGAGTCGTTGAAAATGAGAATGAGGCCAACAGTCAGTTTAATTTCACGAATAATTCTTGGTAATTCGAGAAGATTTTAGAGCGTGTAGTCCACGTAATGGCTCGGTCTTTGACTTGTTCTTCCTACCTCTTATTATTGCAAGCGGCCTTATTGCTCACTTGCCACATAATAAAATGTAAATTATTCTCTTATTTGTCTCTTAAGTGATTGATGATGATGTTGGCTTTTGGGGCTTTCAGTGGTTGAGCTCTTCAGGAAATATGACTTTGTAATTGTCCAGGCTAATGCGAGGGGGTTGATGGAACCTGAGAACGTGCCACGAATCAGGTGATACGAGGATCGCTTGCTAACAGTTTAATGGTGAATCAAACCCTTCCTGGAAATGTACCATTTCGAGTATTTCGAATGAGTTTGATGCACTCTCTTCGCATGTTAAAAGATACTCGAAAGTATCTCCATAACAGTTATTAAACGAACGAGCACTCCCCATAATTATATTCCTATATTTGAGGTCAAACCCTGAAAAATGGGTTGACGCACCATTTCGCTGACAATAAAATTATGCGTAGTGCATATCAATTAATTGAACTTGGGTCCATTGTTAACAACTATGCTATGCTATTGCATGTACATATGTATGTATCATGTGCCAATATTTCCAATGTATTGCGTGTTTATTGCGTGTGTGTGTGTGTGTGTGTGTGTGCGTTTTGGGCACCCTTCCAATACAATTTAATACAATAAAATATGATATGATAATTTCCATGATGTTAGCATGCAAAACGCAACTCTTTTCGGCAACCTTGGTGCGGGCCAGGCCGGGCCGACAAGTTGTTGGCAATCCTGCCACATAACGGTAATTAGGCGGCCTTGCCGGTGGACACGAAGCCGTGGCAACGTCAATTCAATCAACGTCGGGCCCCGCGGTCGTTGCGTCTTATTTTCCCTCTCCTTCGTCCTACTGCTCCTATTCACGTGTACAGATGCGAGCATCTGCATCTCCCTCCTGAGCATCCCATCCTCTGTGGAGTGAATTTTGTTGGCATTTCGCTGTGGCGCTTCCAGAGGAGCTTCCGTTGGCTTTTCCTGCCCTGAGCCCCCATTAAAGGTAGCAAATTAAGTGGCACGGCGAGGCAAGGCACTAGGCAAATTGCATTGTCGCTGATTTCTTCCTGCTGGCAAATTGCACTCTTCCTGCTGGTAAATAGATTTCGAGAGGTTTGTCGTTGGCTCTCTGCGGTTTGCCGTTACCTGTTGGGTCCGTCCTGTTGCCAGTTTTTACGTCTTCTCTCTCCAGCCATGAGATCAATCCATATACAAGAAATCCACTTTGGGACCAAGTTCAAGTTTAAGCCTGACAAAAGAGAAAGCTTGGACGCCACCTCAACGGATTTACATAGGAATCAGATTGGTGCAGATATCCATCTATCTGTCTGTCTATCGCTTGTGTTTCCCATTTATCTGGATTTTGAACTGAGATTTGGTTTTCTTCTCTGGGCAAATGCGTCTCAGTTGCAGTCCCTGACATCTTTATGAGCGCTCACCGCACAGATACGACAGATCCGACAGATTTACAGATATGTATGTAGATACAGATACACTCTCACTGGGGAGCGACTCAGTTTAAAGATGTGACAGCTTTTCGTTGGGCAATTAAAAGCGAGCAAATTCGGACAAAGTCTCGGAGTCTCAGTAGCGCTCGCTCAGTGGCATCTCTCACACAACGAAATTAAAATGTATTAGGTAATTGTGTCTGTGGCACAAATTAACACTTGAAAGGCAATTTGTCTAGGCATTTTCTTTGGGCATTACGACAAAGTACAACGACAGCCAATAAAATCGCAAACCCAACTATGCCTTACACGTGCCTGCGGATAAACTAACGAAAATTGTTTAAGATTCTCATTCCTTACGAATGAGTTGCAACTGCGGAGCTGCAACGATACCCGTAGAATGTTTAAGCTTAGCAAAACCTTGCCTGCCCGCTTGTGGGACGTCTCATTAAATATCGAACGGCCGATTACCATAGACATAAACTCAAATGTGTTCCCTCACATTTGTTAACTATGTCATGCGCGTCATGCTGCAGCAAACACACTCTACTAGAGAGTGGAGTAGACAGTTTGGGATCTGCAGCTCACAGCTCATACTCTCATCCGTACAGTTAATATTTTAAAGTCTGCCAAACGGGCCAAGCATAGGACGTGGCATAGGCTGTAATGTGGACATGGGAAAATATGTATGTATAGGTAATGTTGCAAAAATGTCTGGGCTGTCAATCCAAGCTTTGAATATTAATAAAGACAGTGCCAGCGGATAGCCGAAACTATCAAAAACGTATTAAAAGGCAAAACAATAAAAACACACAGCCCCGGAGCCCGGAGCCCCCATGAGCGACAAACGTCACTCACACACCGCACACAGATTCAAATATACTCACATATGTATCCACGTATGTGGGTACTACGTATGTGGATATAAAAGTATCTCTGTCTATGCGATGCGTGTGTTCGAATCACGTGTGAGCGTGTGGGTGGGTGGGTGTGCTGCCACGTCAATGGCAAAAGCACACCGCCTGCACTTGACACATTTATTGGGCAACGCAACTCGTCCGCCGACGACAAGACACAGAGATGAGATGAGATGAGATGAGAGACAAAAGGAGGGCTGGGCTGGGCTGGGCTGTGCTTCAAACTGCCCGACCTATTGACATGGACCCCAGCCGGAGCCCCGGGGCAGCAGAACACCCCACCGCACCCCATCGTCCGTCCAGCAGCTGCCACTTACATAAAGTTGGTAACACTTGTGTATTCGTATTCGTATTCGTATTCATCACCAGCGAGAGAGAGAGATATCTCCCATCAGCATGAATGCATCTGGACATCCATCGCAATCCCTGATAAGGCGCGACACAGCGTCAATGGGAATGCAAAAGTTGAGCTAATGCTAGGCGCATATAGGATACAGGTTCTTGGGTTCTGGTTGTGGGTTGTGGGTTGTCGGTTGTCGGTTGTCGGTCGTGATCTTCGCATGTGATAGGGGGAGAGTTGCCTAAAGGAAATGCCGCCAGACATCGAGGAATGACAGCACGATTCTCGTTTGTGGCTAATTGGGGAAGCTCTCAGCTGAGCTAAGCAATCGTCCGTCCATCATATTTGGCAAAACGGAATCGACAGTGTGTGTGGGACTAAACAAGTTTGTTGTGAAGATTATCTTCCTAGGCATCCAACGTACATATGAGAGAAAGGGTACTCAAGTGTTGATGAGACCCTCAACTCAAGCTTCTGCTTCTGCTTACTCACCGCCTGCTCACTCTGTTTATTTAGCATGTTTTTGTGTTAGTATGCCCCGAGAGCTGCCAGTAGGAAATCCACTCAACGAGAGTAGAGCACAGTCTCGGATCTGCTGGGGCCAACTCAGGCTGAAAATGTCGTTCAACTTTGTAATTTTGGCATCATTATGTACCTGCAATTAATTGCAACCGTTAAAAATTGGCAATATCATTTACACAACTGGTTAATTGATTGGCATTCTTTTCTTCAAATTTCGACATCCTAACCAGTTCCTTCTGTAATCTTTGCTGAGGTAGAATTCATTAAGACGCCTGCCGATACTTGAATATGCAATTGAGAATGGAATAAGAAATCAGAATAAATACGATGCGGGTACGAGTGGTAGTATGTGCTGCCAAAATGTTTGATTAATGCTGAAAACAAATCAAATATGTAAATAAGTTTGCCAAATTCAACAATAAACTTATATGGGAACTTTCAAGAGCATTCGACTCATACATGCATATGAACAGATGTACATACATGTATATGTAATATATATTTAAATCTAAAATAAAGTAGATATATTTTGTATTTATTTATTCCATTTTTTGTGGCTTTGGAATGAAAATATGTTCAGGCACATTAACCATGATAATTGCTTTGACATTAGTAGAATGGAACATTTTGCATGAGTTTTCGGATGTACATACATATGTATGTATGTATATCTCATTGAATTCGATATCATTTTACGGACATGACCTGACCTTTTCCCCTTAATCGTGATCGCCACTAAACGCATTTACGGCCCGTGACTTAATCGCTCATTAAAAGCATCTTCGCTGCTGGCTCGGACCGGGCATAACTTTTGTGTTATTATTTTACAATTTTGAGCAGTAATTGAAGCGTGCAAATATTCATCAGTTTTCAGTTTTCAGTTTTCAGTTATTATTTTTTGATCTACTTACACTTTGACCACGGAAATGGTTAAACATTAAAAAAGCTTCATCCAAACGCCCGACACTGACTCCGAACGTGTGTGCCTGGGTGTGGGTGAGAGCTTCGCTGGGTTTGGCATGGTCTGGGTGTTCGTTCGTGTGCCAGTAAACCCGCAAAATAAAAAAATATAAAAATTATATGTACAAAATTCAAATGTCGTAACGACTCGTAGTACGGGCAGTGGGGCCGGCAGAAATGACTTTTCAGACTTGTGCGCACAAAATTTAACCAGTTGAACAACAAACAAAAAACTACAATCATTATAGCCACAAATTGCCAGGCTAGAGCTAGTAACCAGGTGGTTGCGGGGAGTCCGGAAGGCAGATCCATTGACAGATCGGAAATGAGCCCAGCAATTACACTGAACAGCACATTTTAGGTCTAAGCATTTCCATGGAACGATTGCCACATTAAGAACCTGTTGAGTCCCATACATTCACAGCGACTGTAGCACAGTTGAAGCCACAGAGAATCACTAGAATCGCATTCCGAACCATCTTAACACTTCCTTACTGATATTAATTCCAAAATTCAAGTCGTTCCTGCTCGACTTGCTCATTCAACCTACGCATTCTTCTTCGTTACTCACAACCTTTGGTACTTGTAGCAGAGTGTGGAGGAATGTACGTAGCAGGGGAATAGAAAGTTTCTATTGGGATTTAATTATGTGATACGAGACCTAATTAATGTATTCTTCATAATTTACAGGAACCCAAGCTGGTGGCGACGACGCACCAAGTTGGAGAGAGGCCTCCTCATTGTCAGCAGCATCCTGTTCGTCGTGGCAGCAGCCGGCTTAGGTCTTTGGCTGAACGATGTCCTTAGGTCGAGGGGCAGTAACATGGGAACGGACGGTGGCGGACTCCAAAAGCCACGGCCTTGCATGGCGACACCACCAGCATGAACCAGGTGCCGGTGGCTCCGGTCAAGGGCAAGTCCGAGATGGATAATAATGCCTGCCTCAGCCGGGAGTGCATCCACACGGCTTCGACGGTGCTGCGGAAGATGAAGCCCGAGGTGGAGCCGTGCGACAACTTCTACGAGTTCGCCTGCGGCACCTACATCGAGGAGGAGAACATACCCGACGACAAGGTGGCCATCAGCACGTTCTCTGTCATTTCGGACAAGCTGCAGGAGCAGCTGAAGGACATCATCACCGCAGACCGCCCGGACACGGAGCCCAAGCACTTCCGTCTGCCCAATCTGCTGTACAAGGCGTGCATGAACAAAAGTGAGTGGAGGAGTAGAAGCTCCGGAACTCTGCAGGATGGGTTCTAATGGTAACGGTTGCTCCTCTTCGACAGCTCTCATCGAGACTCGGGGCTCTGAACCCATCACCAGGATGGCCGAATCCCTCGGCGGCTGGCCACTGCTGAAGGGCGACGCCTGGAACGCGGACAACACCTGGAGCTGGCAGGAGCAGGTCAAGAAATTCCGCAGCGCAGGCTTCAGCATGGACTACATCATTGACTTTTCCATCGGAGTGGATCTACAGAACAGCACAAAGCGATTGATAGATGTCGGTAACGAAATCACCTCTGGAATGAGCCATAACTGAGGAGTTTCTATGATTCACTTACAGCTTGATCAGTCGGCGCTGGCCCTCAGTCGCGAGTATCTGGTGAAGGGCTTCAATGAGACCTTGGTTACGGCCTACTACGACTATATGGTGGACATTGCTGTGCTCTTCGGCGCCAACAAAGAGCAGGCCAAGAAGGAACTGCTGCAGTCTCTCGAGTTCGAGATGGCTCTGGCCAATGTAGGTTACTCTGGAGACAGTCCCAGTCGATGGGTCTAATATTCGATTCTTTTTAGATCTCGTGGCCAAACGAGAAGCGTCGCAACTCCTCGGAGCTGTACAATCTGCGCAGTCCGCAGCAGCTTCAGGCCGCCTATCCCTATGTCCAGTGGGTGGACTACATGAATGCCCTGCTGCCCGAGGGTCTCAGCATGGCCGATGACGAGATGATCAATCTGTCCGTGCCCAGCTTCTTCGAGGATCTCGGCAAACTGCTGGCCAAGACGCCCCAGCGGGACATTGCGAACTACATGTTCTGGCGGATCCACTCCTTCTCGATTGGATTCCTCAGCGAGGAGTTCCGCAAGAGGCAGCTGCAGTATGCGACGGCTCTGTCCGGACGCCAGGAGCAGGAGGCGCGCTGGAAGGAGTGTGTGGACATCGCCACTGGCAGGTTAGTGTGTCCCCCCGTCCCCCTATCTCTTGGGCTGCGCCGTACGCTGCTGCGGTGATCGGTAGGCTCGGTAGGCTTCCTAGATGATGCCTTGGTTAGGCCTTGCCACACGCATACCACATATACATACATACATATACATACGTATACATACGTATGTATTCATATGTATGTATGTATGTATGTATTCTATCTCCAGCTAGTTTCACTCGTTTCTGTATCTTCTTTTGATTTCTTTGTGACTTTGCAGCATGGATGAAGAAGAAGAAGATAACGATAGGTACTTACAAAAATTTAGAGAAAATCCATTCCAAAATTCCAAACTGTTCACACGGGAACTATGTATAAAACACACACACACACACACATACACAGCACACATAACCAAAGTGCACGCCCAGAGAACCAAACAACCAGACACCAAACAGGCACAACAATGAAGGAGAATAAACCGTTTGTCCATTAATAAGTAGTGCTAACAGACCCACATTTAACGATAGCGGTACTCTAGTGTCGATGAGATGTGCTCTGCTGTGCTGAGATGAGATGAGTGGGTTTCATTTTGAGTTTTAAGAGCACTTTTGTTCACGTTCGATCCGATCCCATTGTGGCTCTTTTACTTTTGTTCACTTCCCCTCCCCATGGTCCCAGCATTCCGGGTAGCCAATCGACCTATCAAGCGACTTAACCAGACTTACATATGTATCTCTTATAATTATGCATATTCATTTTGTGTTTCACTTTCACGCCAACTCTGCGCACCATTTCAATAACTGCACCACCTCCAATCGCCAATCTACAATCAACAATCTCCAATCAACAATCTCCAACCAATAAACGACATCCCATCTAATTAAATAACATTCGAACACATTCGATCAGCCTGGGAATATCGGTCGGTTCGCTCTACGTGCGCAAGCACTTCAACCAGGACTCGAAGGCGAACGCCTTGGATATGGTCAACGATATCAGGGCTGTCTTCAACGACATTCTGGACGAGGTCAACTGGATGGATGCCAAGACGAAGAAGGAGGCAAAGCTGAAGCTCCACAGCATGGCCACGCACATCGGCTATCCGGACGAGATGCTCGACAATGAGAAGCTGGCCAAGTACTACGCTAAGTTGGACATCAATCCCGACAAATACTTCGAGTCCTTCCTGGGCATGAATATCTTCGGCACCGATTACTCATTCAACAAGTTGCGTCTCCCTGTAAACAAAACGGATTGGGTGCGTCACGCCCGTCCAGCCATCGTGAATGCCTTCTATTCCTCCCTGGAGAACAGCATACGTAAGCCGAAGAGGTGTCCCATGGCAAATAGGGATCCTAACTTACACTCCCCTCCCATTTAATTTGGACAGAGTTCCCCGCCGGCATACTCCAGGGACACTTCTTCAATGCCCAGCGTCCCAAATACATGAATTTCGGAGCCATTGGCTACGTGATTGGCCACGAGATCACCCACGGCTTCGACGACCAGGGTCGCCAATTCGATGTCAAGGGAAACCTGCGCGACTGGTGGCAGCCGGACACCCAAAAGGCCTACCTCTCTAAGGCCCAGTGCATCATCGATCAGTACGGCAACTACACGGAACGGGCCACAGGTCTCCACGTAAGTCAAACGAGTATTTCCCATTCGGAAGTTAAGCTCAATTCTAAATCGATCTCTTCCTGGCAGTTGAATGGCATCAACACGCAGGGCGAGAACATTGCCGACAATGGCGGTGTCAAGGAGTCGTACATTGCCTACCAGCGATGGGTGCAGAAGCACGGGGAGGAGCCGAAGCTGCCTGGGCTGGACTACACCCCGCAGCAAATGTTCTGGATCTCAGCCGGTCAGACCTGGTGTGCCAAATATCGCAAAGGTAAACACAAACACCTCAATATCTTTAGAGTTTTGCACTGAATATTTGTCCCGGCTTTCTTCCCTGCTTGCAGAATCTCTCAAAATGCGGATCACCACCGGCGTACATTCGCCATCCGAGTTCCGTGTGTTGGGCTCGCTCAGCAACATGAAGGACTTTGCCAAGGACTTCCAGTGTCCCGAAGATTCCCCAATGAATCCAGTTCAAAAGTGTGAAGTGTGGTAGAGCAGTCGATCACGTTCACGGTCACGGTCACCAGCTGTTGTTGATTTGGTGGCATTTAGCCAATAGAAAGCTTGTTAAAGCTAGCGATCAGGCCCGCATATAGAAGGGCTAAGCTAATCTCACGTAGAAATACAAATACAAAGCGTATTAATGCACGACACAACGCAAATGTGTGCATTATGTAAAAAACTTATTTAATAAAATTTGTTTATATGTAAACGAAGTCTTTGTGGCGCCTTTTTTGTCTGTGGACCACGCCCACTCACGGCAAAGCATAAATTATATATAATAATAATATATATAATCCAGAACTTTTATCTAAAGCCCGAGCTACTGCGTCTTCCCATTCCAACGGGGGATTACCTATTGACGATTCAGTGGCTGTACGATAAGAAGCTACAATTTGATACGAACGTTATTTTTACTTTCGTAGAGGATCTACTGAATACAATGATAACATTTCTCTGCGAAGATAGAAATAGCATGAGAGACAAATGCAACATTATTGCTCGTAGCCGTCTCTAGACACGTCCCATGGCTTAGCCACCAAGCCAGCAAAATTGTATCCCCGCTCCCTGCTCCAAGCTCAACTGGTAAGCCAGCTTGTCACGTATACTTCTTTCGCTCTGACTGCATGTAATTCCCATTAGGCCATCTCTATTTTCCAGATAGTCAGTTAGCAAAGTCTAATTTCATAGCACCATAACATACTATATATGTTCAGATAGTTCGAAGTCTATTTTAATTACATCCAAATTTTTTATTATTTGTGGAAGTTGCTACTCATTTAATCATTGAAATGGGAATGAAGTTGAGGATTCATTCAAGCGGAGATTACATTAATGTGCTCAAGCGGTTGTCACTCTCGTTTATAGAGGTATGATTAATCTGTTTAGGGGTATTTTTAGCCGTTGACTTCGACATTATTGCAAGTAACATCGTTCTACCAGATGCATTCTTGAAGTGCAACATACAGATCACATATTTCAGGATTCAGTCATCTTCAAGTTTACGAACCTATTGTGTAAGCGTTACATACAGTCCTGGTTCGTGTTCCACAACTTCCACAAATTCCTCCACAATGTAAAACGGTATTGCATCCTGCCTACGATTGGCTACGAGCCCTGGCTTTAATGCCTGCCAGTATTTCCGATAATGTATGGATAACATTAATGAACTCCGGCCCTAAGTGGTAAGTTAGTATAAGCATTTTCCAGTTCCAAGTTCAACAACAAATAAATCTTTGATTAAAGAAATCCATTTCAATTTCGATTCAGTGGCACTTTGATAAGAAGCCACAATTCCATACAAATGTCAGTTTTCAATATGTGGAGTACTATACTGCAATTTCAATTAAAATGGAAAATATATCCATTTGCAATTAAAAATAATTGACATATGAGAACACGAACAGGAGACCGGAGAAGTAAATTAGTGATTCTTTCATGATTCTTTCATCAGTCGTAGAATCATCAGCGACACCATGTGGTCCAAGCTGCTTTTCAGTGCACTCTTCGGATTTTTCCTTGCCGCCAACTTTGAAGTGAATGTAAATAAATATATTTTACAGGATGCGGTCGTTTTCAAGTTTACAAACTTTGTCTGCGAGAGCTACAAAAAATCCTGGTTCGTGTTTCACAACTGTCGTCTGAGGGCCGTCAGTCGAGATAAAGTTCTCCTCAACATGAATGGGACGATACTGCATCGAGCCGACGATATATCAGTTCATGTCAAGATGTTCAAAAGGCCAAATGGCTATAAGCCATGGCTTTTTGACATCAAATTTGATGCTTGTCTGTACTATCGTACCCTTTGTTTCTATAGTCTACGGGCTCTTCAAAGAGTTTACCAACATTAATCACAGATGCCCCTACATGGTAAGAATATATGGGTACTTCTCATGTATACATCTAAAATTACCATCACAGGGTCCACAGATAGTCAAGAACGTGCATCTAAAGCCTGAGCTGCTGCGTCTACCCATTCCGACGGGGGATTATTTATTGACGATTCAGTGGCTGTTCGACAAGAAGCTACAATTTGATACGAACGTTAGTTTTACTTTCGTAGAGGATCTACTTAAGAGCAATTAATCCAAGTTTAGGAGATTGCAGTGATAATATTTTCAACATCCTACATGCATAATACATAGATTTATGACATTAGACTTTACCAATTTTTCTGCGAAAAGAGAAATAGAATGAGAGAAAAATTTATGACATTAGACTTTACCAAAATGGAGATAATATTTGAAATCAGTGACCTCAAATTAGTAAAAGACTTTATAAAAGTTCTAGGAAACATGTCTCTGTAATGGTTGTTATTTTTGCGCAGTCAACGTAAAAGGCATGAACAAAACAAATCTATCTAAATGGATTTATCCTAACGTTTTGTCCATTACCCGAGCAGTCCTATCCTCTAGTAATGATCCAGAACCACAATGGATTGTTATCTCCATTAAAAAATATTATTTTAATTTAAGAAAATCTTATAAAAGAACATTTTGGATTATTTATAAGTGCATACATTATGATATTAATAACTTTATTTTGGAGCACCGATTGCACAGTGCATAAAGTCAAAAATTGATGAAAAGATTTTTGAAAAATAACGAAATATTTGGAGAGAAAATAGAAGGAAAATTTTTGTTTGTTTGAGCCTTGTGGCAACCCTGCATTTTTGGCGGCGTCACAAAGTCAGCTGATCTATGGCAACCCTGAGATGTGAGAAATGGCGGAAATTTGTTGGAAATCTTTGCAGTGTTATTATTCAGAGAAGATTTTATGGAAAACAAATGTTTATAATGTGTTTATTATCCATTAGGTATGTAGAAAATATATTACAAAGAGTAAGCATGTGCATGTGTTTGTTTTCTAGCGTTTCGTACATGTCTATTTAGCTGAAAAATCTAACAAAAGTAGTGTTGTTTTCTAGATTAGTACTTTCGTGGCGTCAGAGGTAAAGTCAAGATTAAAACGTTTAGTTATTCACTAAAGTGTGCAGATTAATAATTACTACATATGTCTCCCTTGCTCCTTTTTGCCCCATTTGGGAAAAAATTTGTTTTCAGTCAGATATGAATTTCGTCGAGGAGCCCTGCTTGATGTTTGAAACATAATAAAAAAAGGTTAAACATTTTATTAGTTTTGTCAATACGAATCTTGCAAAATGCCATCGAATGATGGAGCGATTTAGAAAACCGCACGCAGAGTGGCTTTCAGTAAATATTGACATAGTGGTCGATGTGGTCCCTACTGTTATGCCATCAGCAAACAAAATTGGACGTCCTGTCCTTGATTACACCCAAGCCGGAGATCGATTGAAAAGAAAAATGGCTGTCGGAGACCAGGGGCATGAAACAGATCTTTTACTTCAAGCTGCAGCAGTATCCGTCAAAAAATCTCGTCAATGTGATTCACTAGATGTTCTTAGCCAATCGTTTAATCCACAAAGTAAAATAAATAAGATATCGCCAGACAAAGCATTGGCATTTCTATTGGAAAATTCCTTAACTAAGAAACAATATGTCAGTACTAGATTGCCAGCCAAAGGTCAAAATTCTGATATATTTTCGACCTACAAAAAGTTAATTGAGGCCAAATATCAATGTCGCCCAGCCGGAGTACAAATTACTCAAACAGTTGCCAAAGTATCACTGCAATGTTTATTAGATCATACAGCTAGGCGTATACTTGAATTACAAAATGATGTCTTCAAACAGTATCCGCATTTGCGTGACCTTAATCTAATTGCTAGCTATGGCTTTGACGGATCAACGGGACAAAGTATTCAAACGCAAAAATTTCAAGTACCGAAAAAACCATTGATTGATCAGTCATTATTCGTCACATCGCTGATCCCTATTAAAATAATAGATCATTTTAAAAGGATTGTGTGGCTTAATCCATGTCCTGAGTCTGTAAGATTCTGCAGACCTGTAAAAATCGAATTTATTATAGCATCTTCGGCATATTATCGCCGAAAAAACTGAACTTGACAGGCAAATACAGGACTTAGTGCCTTTCGTTTCTACGGTTGATAGCGACATAGAAGTCATCATACATTTTGAGCTCTATATGACTTTAATTTATGGAAAAGTTCTTAATATCCCAACGGAAACAAAGTCTAGTCGATTCCGCCCTTTAGTGTTGCAAAGCCAACACAGTTTTTAAAAGAAAAGTAATTTCAATTAAATTTTTTCAAACTCAAACCTAGATCTCTTTAATATGGTGTAAGTCGTATGCACGCGTGGATACCACTTTTTGAATTGGTATTGAATATTTGATACAGAATTGGACTAAACAAATGGCATATAAAGGATACAAAAGACAAGGAATTTATCGCAGCTCGTAAGCTCAATATTAAAAAAAAATTAATGGATGAAATAGGAATTGTTTTTTCCATGCCAAAACAAAACGGAAGCGGTAGTACCAACGACGGAAACACAGCCCGAAGAGTTTTTCAAATGCTACAACTTTTGCGTCAATTTTAGATTTCGATCTTGAAATTCTTCAAAGTTTTCGCATCATATTAATAGCTTTGTCATGCGAGTACAAGGTTTCCCCAGAAAAATATCAACGTTTTTGTGATAAGACTGCTGCACTATATATATACATAAAATATCAGCTACGCTTCATAAAATACTCGCTCATGGATCGCAAATAATATCAGCTTCTGTAGTTCCGGTCGGAGCTTTGGGTGAAAGTGCTTCGGAAGCATGTAACAAATTTTATAAAAAAGACCGTAGATCTCATTCAAGGCAAAATAGTCGCCTAAACAATATAACCGATTCTTTTTTGTAGAGCTATGGATTCTTCAGACCCGTTTATGTCTAGTCTATGCGTTTCTGAAAGAAAACGTTCCAAAAAGGTGAAGGACCTTCCCAAAAGATCTACTGGCGGAGCCGGAGTCTATATTTAATAATGAAAATGTAAATACTGATTCTGACGATGAAAGCGATGTAAATACTAATAATAATGTAAAATACTCGTTAAAATAATAATAATATTAACATCAAAATTGTTTTTTACCTGAATATGTACATATAACCTTAACTCAATCAAATTAAAATTGATTACTCTAAAACTGAAAACTTTATTGAATAGATACTCTCCACATAGAGTGCTGGTTGATTGGTCGATCTTAAAAGTTATTATGAGTTTTAAATAACGAAAACCTTTGTTTGAAACTCTGCCTTGTGCGTAAATAATTTTTTACTCCCATAAAAACTCTATCACATAGTTGATTATTCAATTATCTTTAAGAAAATACAATTTTCTTTATTTTCGGATAAAAGTACAGTCTCCAGGCAGCCGAATATCATGCAAGGTCGTGAACGCTATACGGTGCCAATTGGGTCGAATATGGGCGGACGGGGTAGGCGTGGTCCGATTCGTCCGAAAATTTGTGTATATAATATTAATCCTAATATTACCAAATGTGCATATTTTCAAGTCAGAATCTACATTTTTAGACTTCATGCAAAAAATCGAATTTGGGACCATTGTGCAGTGGCCGAAATGGCCATTCTAGCTCCATTTAATTCAAAATTTCATAGCAGAATCAATTACATTTTTTGTGCGCTATCGATTCTCAATATTTTATTCATGAATATGAAAAAAACTGCCGTTTTGTTTTGCTCTTATTAGGTGTCAGTTGTGAGGTGTCAATCCGACCGCGTTTTAGTGAAGCTGGCAAAATTTGTACAAAGTTAAATAATCAAAGTTTAACATAAATTCTTTGTGGATTATTTATTTATAGGCTTGAAGCTATTTAATAAAAATTAGTTTATGACGTTTGATAACATGAGTTAGTTTAAAATAGCTCTACAAATCGACCTTTGGGAAATTCTGCTTCAAAACACGCATTGCAGCTTTTGGTGAAGTGCACCTTGGTACTTAAAAGCGCTTAAGTTTCAATTCCTTTTAATGTACATTCTTAATGGTATTGTAAATGCGAAATATTCAATTTGATCTGCCTTTAGCTGCCTATAACAACAAAATTTCATTTTTAGGATATGTCTATCCCTAGAAGACACATTTTTTGCTATTTGGTACAACGAAAGGTCGCTACAAAAAAGTTGCTGCTGTTGAGAAATACGTTTTTTCTAGTGTATGTAATAATAATAGTTATTCTCAACTAAAATATAAGGAAATACATCAGAGGATGTACTCATTTGTAGCCCAGTTGCAGCGAAAATGGACAAGAGCTCATAGGACATTGGAAATGTTCGAGAAATATAATGAGTGGTTAGATGCTGAAGACCGTCAAAAGAGTTTGAAGATTTTTCATTGAAAACCAAATTGAACAAAGCTAAATCTCTTGCAAACGAAGCATCCAGAAGAGCTTGTAAAAAGCTGAAAAGAGAAATGCTTCTAGAGCTGTATCATTGCTTAGTTCAGATGAATAGGTCGTGGGAAAAACAATAAAAATAAAACTTCACAAAACATTCATATATGTAAGTTAGTGTTAGTACAAGCAAAAACTAAATCTAACAATGCAAATGTTTTTCCAAGCTACGATTTTTTGAGAACAGCTAAACTATTGTGTTATCAGAAAGACGTAAAAGTCACTGACTATTTAGTAGAAGTGCCTTTACAGTGCCTAGTTGAAGTTGGAAAAACATCGATGTTTGCCACCATCGATGTTTTCGATGTTTTAGGAGTACCATCGATTATAATCGATTATCGACATACAAAAACAAAAATTTTTGTTTGGCTCTTATATTTTTAATTGAGATCTGATAGGAAGCTGTTTTTGTTGATAAACAGTAACATGTTTACTATTTTAGGTTTTAGCGAGCTCCTGCGCTCACTTATCACTTGGCCAGCTTTGCTAAACATCCTTTCAGAGGCCACCGAAGATGCTGGCACGCAAAAGAACTGCTTTGCAGTATTCTTAAAGGCTTCCATTGAAAGGGGGCACATCTGTAAAAATTAAAATTAGATTTAAAAGGATATTGGTTCAAATTTCAAACCTTGTAGAACGCTAAGGGCTCGCAATCCTCTGGGGAATTAGGAACCTCCAAGTATTGCCTCAGAGCTATGATAGCGTCTGTCCTGGCAGACTTGGATTTAACAGTGACTTTCTGCTGAAGGAAAGTGAATTGCTTCTTTTCCGGTTCTTGTGGTGGTGTTGGCGGATCATGTTGAAGTTTGGACAAAGTATTGCAGATCTCGTTTTCCAAGGCCTTCGCTGCTTGGTCTGCATTTGTTGGAGAGAGGAAACCGTCCTTCTTAAACCGCGGATCTAATATAGTTGCAACTCTGGGGACCGTTCTCACTTCATAGTGGTTGAAGCGCTCTGGCATACGAGCCGTTAAAAATTCGAAAATGGTTATTCCTTCTGTCGTCTTAACATTTTTTTTAATATCCACCATCTTTTTGTTTAGCTCGCAAATAAGAGGAATGAGTATTGAGATTGAAGTTATTTTTTCCTGCGAAATAGACCGGGTAGCGTGTTCGAAAGGTAGCAGGATATTTGAAAAATCTTCTAAAATGAAAACTTCTTCTGCTGAGAACGGCTGGGGTGCCTTTGGGATACTCAAAAGCACTGTCGATATAAAGCTGTTTGTAGCTAATATACGCTGCACCATATAAAGAGCAGAGTTCCAACGGGTGGGAACCTCCTGAATCAGGCTGTATGAGGATTCGCCTTGGGCCTGCTTAAATTTTTCGTATGCAATCGTGCTACTTTTGAAATAAGACACTATTCGCTTGCACTTTAGTAACGATGGAGACACAAGTGGATGTTTTAGTACTTCCTGGACGAGCAGGTTGATTGTATGCGCGAAGCATGGCAAGTGCTTATACTCCAAATTTTGGCATGCCTTCTTCATGCTGGCGTCGTTATCTGTTACAATTGACGTTACTTTTTTAAGTAAGCCCCACTCTGTTAAGACCATTCTTAATGAAGCCGCTATTGTATCAGCCGAGTGACTGGTTGGCGTTATCAATTTATCTGTGGACAAAACTGCAGAATGTAGCTCAAGCGATGGTGAAATAAAATGAACAGTCACTGTAAGATATCCCTCATTGGCTTTTGACGTCCAGCAATCAGTTGTAATGCCAACGTGGTCAACTTGATTTAATGCGAGCTGAAGTTTTATCTTTAAGTCGTCATACTCATTCTTAAGCAAAACGTTTCGAATGTGTGTCTTGCTCGGCAATCTATACAAGGGATCAACGCACTTAATCAACTCAACAAACCCGCGATCGGTTACTATGCTAAACGGCTGTACATCAAGTGCAATCATCCTCATAACAGCTTTGTCTATGGCCACTTTGCGAGCAGAGCCATTGTCGTACTGTTTGCCAATGTTCAGGAATTTGTTCATGCATTTTGACACGGAACTTTTGCCGGTGTGCAGACTTTCTAGATGCGCAGTCTTCAAATGCTGCATCAAGTTGCTGGTATTTCCAGAAGTTTTGTACACCTTTCCGCATTGTGTACAAATTGCAGTTTGGTTTGACTCCTTTCTGAAAAACTCCCAAACCTTCGAAATTTCCTTTTTGGTCCGCTTGGGACTAGATATCATATTCTCCTCGTTACTTCCAACGTCGTCCAATACAGTTGCTGTTCCTGTTTTAAAGGAATTAGTTTAAAATAGTTAATTTGAGCTTTTTTTACACATTTAAATACATACATATGTATACAAGTATGCGAAAAAGTGAGAACATATATACATATATACATATGTGTGCACATTGCACAAAATGAACTGTATTTCATTGTACTTACTTTTTACAAACTTGTCCATGGCGCTACCACGATCCACGCCAACACCACCAATTATTATCTATTAATTTAAGAAGAATAGATTAATTTTTGTAAGCATATTCGCATAAAATGTTCCCTTACCTTATTCACGTGTTCTTTCTTTCGGTTGCAAGTGACGATAATCGATGTTTGCAGAAAAAACATCGATGTTGAAAATATTTTGGGCAACATCGATACTATCGATGTTACATCGATGTTTTTTCCAGCTCTAAGTTGAACACACCTGTACAGTCACTTCGCTAGAGTTGCACTTAAATACATACATATGTCAATTATGATGAAATTAAACTACCTACAAATAAGAAATGTACATGATGAGAAATGAGAACATAATTGAAGCGCTCAAGCGATCACTCTCTCTCTCTCTCCCTCTCTTTGTTACACTCGCTACCGCTTGCATGGGAAAAAGCTCATATGCTTAGAACTCCATGGAGCGGCTAAAATAAATGAAGTGAGTCGAAAAATATACTAAAACCAATCCACACCGTGTCTTCCGATTTCGTTGTTGTTTCCGAAAGAAGTAAACACATTTTATTAGCTAGGATCTTGGCTAACAAGATCCTAGACATTCCGTCTACGTCGGACGTCCCAAATCAACCTTCTGAGTTTGTTTTTAACCATGCCCGGTCGGTAAATTCAGGTCAAGTGGTTTTAGCTACAGCCCTCGTAAGAATAAAAGGACGCCTTGGAGATTACCAAACAGCAAGGGTATTATTGAATTCAGGCTCCCAAATCAATTTTATAACCGACAGTTTGGGTGAGAAAACCGATCCGCTTGCTTGGAATAGGAAAGTCCAACTCGTCAACTGACTACAGTGTACAAGCCACAATAGCTTCGCGAACGAGTAATTTTCAGATGTCGGCAGAGTTTAGCATTTTGCCATCCATTTCGTCCCATCAACCGGAAAAGGCGATTCAAGGTGTAGATGTAGGCATTCCACATAACCTTGCCTTAGCAGATCCGATGTTTTACAAGCCCCAGAGAGTTGACTTACTCTTAGGCGCGGATGCATTCTTTGACTTGTTGAATGCAGGTCACATTAAAAGCGCCACGGATAAATTGTCCCTGCAAAACACGGTGTTTGGTTGGGTTGTGTCAAGTCGAAAAATATACTAAAACCAATCCACACCGTGTCTTCCGATTTCGTTGTTGTTTTCGAAAGACGGAAACAAATTCTATTAGCTAGGATCTTGGCTAACATTTTGAGGTCGATATAAATCACTGAATAATGGATCTAAAGACTCAAGCTGTCTCGTAAGTTTTATAGAAGAGCCATCCCTCAATACTATTGTTCAGAAGTTCTGGGAGTTTGAGGAAATTCCTAATGTTTCGGTTACCGAAAGATACACCCCAGAACAACAACTTTGCGAAAAATGGTTCAATCAAATCATTACACAACTACCCTCGGGTCGGCAAAGAGTTTCTTTACCCTTCAAATCAAGTCCAGCGAGCTTAGGCAACTCATTCGAAACTGTCAAAAGAAGATACTTATCGTTAGAGCGAAGGCTTCAAAGGCAACCTGAGGTTCGTTCGTAATACATTGACTTTATGAAGGAGTATCTTGCATTAGTTGCATCGTCAGTTTGAGATCATTGAGGATCAGCGTCAATTCCAGTTGATTGTTTGGAGGGAAAACCTAACCGAACCTTTGCAGACATACCGACTTAATACGATTACAAATGGGAGCAGGTGTCTTAAATACCCCAGCGACCGAATCGCAAAATCTCATCCTCGTGGCTCTCGAGCCCTATCCAGAAACTTTTATGTAGACGACCTATTAGCTGGGGCAGACACCGTTGAGGAGCTACAGGTCATGCGCCGAGAACTAGTGGACACTTTGAAATCAGCAGGCTTGTCATTAGCAAAGTGGTCGTCCAATATTGCCCTGGAAAATGACAGTTCGTCAGATACGGCTGTCGTGCTGGGAGACCAAAACGACACGAAAACATTAGGTTTAATTTGGAGCCCCAAAACAGATGTCTTGAAATATACATTAGTAAATATAAATTCAACTGAAGTTCCCACGAAAAGGTCTATTCTGTCCTTCTCAGCACGACTTTACGACCCTCTTGGATTACTCAGCCCTGCGACAACGAGAGCTCGGGTGGGATGATCCGCTGCCAGAGGAGCTTCGCCGAAGGTGGGAAACAATTGCTGCATGTTGCCTTGAACTGGAAAAAGTTTCGATTCCCCGACATATTGGGACTACTCAAAAAGCTTCTTCACAGATACATGGATTTGCAGATGCATCTTCAAGGGATTATGGCTGCTGTTTGTATGCTAGAGTTTTTACAGCTGACGGAGTGTCAGTTCGTCTAATCACTGCCAAGTCTAGAGTTGCGCCGTTGAAAACCAAAAGCATTCCGAGATGCCCCGCACATTTACTGGCAAAGCTGTGGCAAACCGTACGAGTCGATTTGGATTTCACCGTGGAGCGTATTTTCTTTTGGTCTGACTCTGAAGTAGTACTTCATTGGCTGGAACAGCACCTACGATGAACGTTTACGTCTTCGATGAACGTTTTTGTTGAAAACAGAGTGGCTGATATACAGGAAATAGCAGCGGATGGACACTGGCGACACGTGCCAAGTAAAGAGAATCCAGCAGACCTAGTGTCTCGCAATAGCCGAGTTGAATGACTCCTTTTGGTTTGATGGCCCAGAGTTCTTAACGAACTGTAGCTCCACCATTTCTCCATAGATTTTAATGAACAATATCTTAAACAACGCCTAATTAATGCAAGAAATATTATTTTTTCCACTTTTTAAAGTAAAAATTTCGTGAAAAAATACTGCAAAAAATTATCAAATTTGAACTTAAAAGCTAAATATCTTCCAGACCTTAGGCTGTAGCAACAACGTGTCTGGGTCTGATTTATAGCTGCATTTGACAGAACTGCAATGCAACATGCAACCAAAAACAATATCACTAAGTTATGTGAAAAATGGAAGCACTACCTCTGAAAAAAAAATACCAGATTTTAAAAAATTCTTTCAAAAACATAAAAAAAAATGTCCCAAAATTTTAAATATCGAAATCTGTCAGTAAAATCATTTTGGGCCACAGCCTAAATATAAAGTTCAATTTTGTCGAGTAGTGTAATCGGTTCATTATCTGCTGTGACTTGTGTAATAAGTGGTATCACGGCAACTGTGTGGGTGTGACCAAGTCCAAAGCTAATTAAATGGAGAAATAGAGCTTAATATAGAAGTGTCCCATATGTCTTCCAGCCTCTTCTCAAGAAGGACCGACAGAACGCGCGAAGCGACGCGCAAAAACCAATGCAACAGCTGCAGATGACGGCGATATCCTTGATCCTTTCGATTTGGAGGAGAGCGATGAATTTGAGGAGGATGAGTTCATACCGAAAGAACCTGCAAGTATGAAAAAAATTATTATGAAAATATCAAAAAATCATTCAAAATTACCAATACAAGCAATTCAAGATAACACAAGCCATATGGTCTCGATGGAACATTTGGCTAAGGAAGGGATTATAGATATAATGCAAAACTTACAAGCTTTTAAGAATCAAAAGTTTGTTTTATATTTTGATGAGTACCATTTGGGCGATACATCTTTTGAAAAAAGTCAGAATCGTGGCAGTTGCCGGTTTTAATTTGGAAGGTGGAGAATTCCACTATTTTTATTTAAAAGTAGTTCCTTTAAGGAAATTAAAAGTTAAATGTGGCTCTAAAGTAATCAAGGAAATTGTACAAACTGTTTTAGACACAATCACAGATAACAATATTGAAAGCAATCTAATGGCTGTCATTTCGGACAAGGGACATTCAAATTTGTTTGCAAATTCCGCTGGCAAGACAAATTTGCCAATTTTAACCGATATAAATCACTTTAAGAAATACCATGTCGCTGAGGCCTTCAATTTGGATGTGGTGTTAGAATTTTTATACGGTAAAACATTTAAAACGAGAAGGAACGTGAGTCGCTTCTAGCCGCGACTTTTATATCCCTACTCAGTCAGTATATAAATTTATGAGCTTATGATTGAAATTTAAAAAAAAGATTTTTAATTTGACACTTTTTTGCTACATTCGTTAACTACATCTACATCTTAAATGTAGATTATACATGTAGATTAGATATTCTACATCTACCATTTAGATTCTACATCTCCTCCGCTATGGGTTGCTCGCGCATTGCACAGGGCAGAGTGTGAGCGAGCGAGAAAGAGAATGAATAGCGTCTGCAGCGCCAGAGGAGGTGGGGGAAGCAACTGAAAATTAATTTATTCATTCTGGCCATAATAATGATCCGATCTGATTCAGATTCGGCAATCTGGTGGATTTGGTAATTCTTTACTATACTCCGTTTTTAGTTTTATCGTATCTTCAAAATTTTGGATGCCACAGATTTTCGTTCTTTGTGAAGGCGGAGGGGGTCGTGGCATAATTTAAAAAGAAACTTGATTCAGTGTGATATCATATGAGTCTGGAAACGAAATTTGGTTGTTCTAGCTTTTATAGTCTCTGAGAACGAGGCGTCAAACAAGACGGACGGACAGACAAAATTTACATCCATTTTTTCGCACTTAAAAAATAATAAAATTTACGTCCAAGTTTGTTTTCCCCATTTTTTGTATAATGCTCACAGCTATTTGTTTCGGTATAAGCATAAAAGCTGCGTATTGTTAACGAATATGACTCCCAATACTCAGATCAGTAGCATCTGA
This sequence comes from Drosophila subsilvestris, assembly GCA_035043285.1. NCBI lineage: Eukaryota > Metazoa > Arthropoda > Insecta > Diptera > Drosophilidae > Drosophila > Drosophila subsilvestris. The sequence continues at coordinate 3,890,394 of JAWNNB010001730.1, read as the reverse complement.
TTGCTTTCAAATTTTTTGGGGGGTGGTCCACAACTAGTACCTGGTCCAAAACAGGGCCCTCTCCCCTACTTATGTATTTTGTCTTTGGTCGAAATGTTTGCCTGTGGACCTATGCCTATGCCTACGTCTATGCCCGCACGAAAATTGCCCTGCTCACAATGGAAGATACCGTCTCGGCCACGTTTGGGATGGTTCTTCTCTTCTCAAATTCTTCCCTACCATCATTTGCGAACAACACATGTTTAGAAAATTTAGCCAATAATGTTTACTCTCGTATTCTGTATTTCTGTATAAAAGCAAATTCACAATAATTTATTGTTTTCCAGGACTGGTTGAATCAGCTGGTGCAAAATCGGTATTTTGCTTTCGATACTTCTTGATCGCTTGCAATGCTTATCACTTGTAAATGGCCGCCAAAACCCGAACTTTTCGTTGTTTATTTTTTCAAGCTGCTGTATATCGTTAACAACAGAAACCATCCTAGTAGAAGCAAGGGGCACCATTGTAATCCGCCCAAGGAATCGGCGGAGCAGTTCGAAAGGTTGGTTGCATTTCCAAAATCATCAAACGGCGTGTTAGTTTCTGATGGTGCTTGTATTCGGTTTAAATCATACACTGCATAATTTAGAACCGAAAAGTGTGCGTAACCACCGAACCTACCGTTACAGTGGGTAACAAGTTCCTCCGTGAAGCGGAACCTATAGGGTACGCAGCCCAGGTACTTGATTTCCTCAATTATATTGTTGTTTTCATCAAGGAATCCTTTTAGCGACAGGATCAGTCTCGGCCTTGTCCAGTTCACTTGCTCCCATTGTTATGAGGTATTTGTCCGGTGGCATGTAATGAATAACATATGGATCGTTTAGTTCGACTAAACTATTACCATATTTTAATTTAATATCAAACGAGTATCTCCCCTGGCATTGCCTGGTCCAAGCTAGTCCCAAAACGTCATTGCATCGAGTACTGAGCGGCTTCATTCGTTTTTTCCTCACCTTCTCTCAATGGAAAATTTAAAATTAAGTGGGATTGACTATTTTATTTTCTGACTGTATGTGCTTGGGTTGTTGGTTTGGTTTGGTTATTTAAACAAATAGGAACGCTAGAGGCACATTGAATGAAAATTCTTGGGCAGTTCCCTTCGAAAATACACACAAAGGCGACTACTTCCTCTTCTTTTCAACTTAAACGTAAATCACGATATCTTTGTCATTGTATGAACTAGCAAGATATAAATACATAATAACTTTTGATGACTGCACCTATTATAGACTTTAACTGATCTTTACAAACGTATTACATATGTATGTTGTAGTGCTAAATATTCTATTTTTAGAGCTCTTTCATAGTTTTCAAGTTTGATGATTGCTTTTTTCTGTGGTATTTGTGTCCTTCGATGCAGATGTCTCATGTGTGAGAGTCACCGACGGCTTCACTTCCATGTGCTTTATGTGATCCATTTCAATGTCGGAACAGTTTTCAGAATTCGATAAAGCCGAGTCCATCGACGTAACTGTCATATCCACAGCCTTGTCACTGGCATTCGAAGACAGCAACGCTATCTTCTCCACTGCTGACTTGGTCTCCGTTTCGGTTTCTTCGTCCCGTGTGGCAACCACAAAACTATTGCTATTGATGTCTTCAATGGCCTTTCGTAGCTTCAAAATACAAGAAATTACAAGTATTAAATTATATACTTAGCAATATTTAAAGCCCATATACCTCTTTAAGTCCAACAACACCCACAAGTCTTCCGATTTTGGTGACATATGCGTGATTAATGCCCACCATTGAGAATAATGAATGAACCTTAAGTATTGAGGTGCGTTCTACGAGTTGAAACGGTGATGGATCTATGTGCACATTTGCTTTCTGCAAATCGACGGCCTTCAACATCTCCTCTAGCTCCCATTTTTTCTGATCTTCGGAGGACATGTCAATAACGCGCTCTCTTGGCTGAAATGTAAAGCGTATTCATAAATGTACATACATTGTATTTGCCAATGGAATGGTTCTTTTGTTCGGAATTATAAATCACATACCAATTGCACGGACTTCGTCTTTTGAATGGTCTTGTTTTTATTTTTGTTGTGTATTTTGTATGGTTATTAAAATGAGGAAGACAGATAAAATAGAAATTTTATTCGTGTTAGTTATGAGTTAGTTATGGGAACATTTACAAATATATTTTATAAACACGCACACAGACTTTATAGGATGGGGAAAACTCCTGAAACAAATATTAACATTTCCACTAACCTCACCCTCTGTTTCTGGGCATATTGTTTCGGTATCGGTATCTGGTGGTATATTGTAGCCCATGTTCTCATTTAATTTATTCGTGTTTTCATCATAAAAACGAATCTTTGTTGCCCTTTTCTTGGTTTTTTGGGATTTACTTCCTGCATATCATTCTCCGAAGAAAGCTGCACTATAAATGGCATTCTGGCATCCACATCCGCAATTTTATTTGTCTTGTGTTTAATGTTGGCCTGATCACCGAGAACTTCTTTGCAAAGAAATCGACTGGAGTTAAATGAATCCCTATTATCCTCATTTCTGACTAAAATTTCGTTTGTGTCCTTCTCAGCCGGCTTTCAGAAAAGCAGAACATTTGCAAGAATTAATACATACCGGTTTACAGGGATATTTTAGGAGAGCATCTACATATATTTGGATTTACATGGTAGATCTTGTTAAATTATAAAGTAATTTTTTGAATCAGTGAGTAATGGGAAGGGTTTTCGATGTGTGATCATAGAATGCAACAGAAATTAGTTTGTTGTGAGCCATACCATATTGTTTAGTTGTTCCGGGGTATCCGTAGAGATAGGATTTACTTGCTTGCAGATATTAAATTGGGTTAGAAATGCATAGCTCACAGATACAGGTATGTACAAATGCTACTGGCATGTTCTAGTAAGTGTTAGTGATGCTACTTACCAGCATAATTTGATCTGTTACGAAGTTCCAATTATTTTGTGCTTGCTTGTAAGAAAAGCTCATTCTTTTATGAAGTGTTGAGAGCCCAAAACCCCCAGTAAGTATTGTAGGTATAAAAGCACACTCACCAGCTGAACCTTTTTCGAAACACCCGGTGTGCTGGGCGTAGCAGTACGCTGCTGTACTTCGACCTCATTGTTGCTGGCAGCCGGAGAGAGAGAGCCCGTTTCGGCATCGGGCTGGACGTCCTGGAGAGTTGTCGATTTCTTGAAGATGGCCTCGAAGGCAGAGCGGATGCGGAACTCAGAGTTTCCGGTTATCGTGGTGTATGGCGTGATACTCGGACTGTGGTGCAGGGCAGCAGGGGCATAGGTCTTCAGATTAAAGGAGTTGGTCTTCTTCAGGATAGATTTCCTGGGAGTGAGCGAACTGTGCATGGTTTCGGCACGTTTCTTGGGCGGAAGCATTTCATCGTTGGCAATCTGTCGCAAACTTAGGATATCCGGGGCTGGGAGAACCTCAAATCGCGAGGGACGGCGCATTCGAAGCTCGACCTCTTGTTTCTTCTTCTCCTCCTCCAGGGCCCGCTCCTCGGCCTCCTTTTGCCATTTTTGTGCCACTTCCATGCGCTTCTCCCTGCCGATATGCTTCTCAATCATTTTAATTAGCTCGTAGCGTTGCACGGACCCCAGTAGGATCATGTTGTCAGGACTGTCCACCAACGGCAGGGACCTCAGTGTCTTGTTTGCCTTGAGGACTTCTTTGAGCTTTTGGTAGGAGATGCCGTGCCAGATATATTTCACGTCCCGCACCATAAAGTCTTCCACGAATATGCTGTACATGCCGGAGCTCGAGGGCAGAAGATCAGGAAGGTACGGCAACTTCTTAATCAATATAATACTGTCGTATATGGAGGGTTGCAGCAGTGCCGCCACTGCGTTGGCCACCAGTACGGCGATCATCACAGGCACCACATGCGTGATCTGTCCAGTCATCTCGAATATAATCACTGCCACGGATACTGTATGGGTCACGGAGCCAGAGAAGGCAGCGGCTCCCACAACGGCATATCCGCCGGGCATAATAGGGGACAGACGTCCGCCATAGCGCACTCCATGTGGAAATGTCACTGCCATAAACTCTCCCACCAGTCGACCAAAGCCAGCTCCGATCTTGAAAACAGGAATAAACATGCCCGACGGAACCGGTATAGTGGAGGCAACAATCGAGAAGATAAACTGCAAGGGAATCGAAAGGTTAATTAAGCAAACTCTTTTTATTTTCAGACCACCTACCGTGAAAAGAGTATAAATGACGAGATTGCCGAACACACTGGTGTAGCTGGTCATCCAGTGGGTCACAACTGCCGCCTGTTCCACAGTCAGATCATCGCGGGACCAAGTGAAATTGCTAAACAGTTGAGTGACCTGCTCATGGGTACTGAGCTCTCCAGCCAGGAACTGGCCAGTGCCCAGTGGAAACGATATGCTGGAGACTAGCAAAGCCAGGAATCCGGGATACAGGAACCGACTAACAGAAAGTATATGCATTTAAAATCTGATTTTTGATACATTTTGTTTTTATTGTACCCACTTTTTTTGTAGGAACTTGTTCATGCGCTTATTTGAACGCATAAAGAGGACATAGCGTCGATGGACCCAGACGTAGGATGCCCCACCCAAGCCACATACAAGTCTGTGGAAGAATAATTATTGATTATAACTATAATCAATCAGCAAATCGGGGTGGTCACTTACCCAATCAAGGCAAAGACAAATAACTCCTGGGGATCGAAGGGGAATTCGGTGGTGAAGTTAGTCAAGAACAGTGCCCGCACAGTGTCGGCATTCTGGAACCACACCGCCAGCAGGCGAAAGACTGTGGCGCCACACACGGCAGCAAAGAAGCCACGCCAATAATTACGCACTGCAAAGTACGTCGTGGTGACCTCAATGCTAAAAAGGACACCTAAGGGGGAGGGTTTTATTAGTTAGTAGAAGGAATGCATCTTCTTTTGGTACTCACCGCCAACGGGTGCGGCAAAGCATGCACCCACACCAACGGCACAGGCAGCCGCAAGCATTTCTGAGTTTCTCGACTCATTCTCATATATGCCTTGGAATGATGTGACAAGTTTACTTAATAATTGTGCTACAATACTTGCTATATGTACGAAAGGGCCCTGGGGGATAGAGATACGGAAATAGGGAAACGAAAGAAGTGAAAGAAACGATTTGTAGATTTTCCAAACATTTGCATGCAGTGTGACATTCATTTTTATACTTACTTCCTTTCCTAATGGCATACCGCTGCCCAGAGTTGCCGTTAAACCAATTACCTTGGCCACTAATGTCTTAAATGTGAGATACTCTTTCAATTGAACGCCACGCAGTATGGTCTTCATTTCAGGTATACCGGAACCTATAGTTTAGATATACATATGTAGATTTGCATTGAGCATACGCGCAGTGTGGATATTGTTGGTTATTTGGTAGTTAGTATATTATAGTTACGGAAGTATTAGGGTTAGTTCGAGTATTTAACATATAGACAATGGATTCAAAATTGGACAGGTAGCAAGTGTGCTTGGTGCGGGCAGCTGCCAGAGTGCAGTGGTACTACTCGTACTCCTATGAGTACTCTCTTTATAATCAAATCAATCTATTCTCATATCATATATCATATCATAAAAAACTTTTATCAAGTTCGGTCATGTTTTTGAATTTTTTTATCCAGTTAGAAAAATAGCAGAATTATAATCCTTTAACAAAACCATAGAAGTAAAGTAAGTAAGCAAAAAATTCATGCAATTTTGGAAAACCCTCTTCATAAGTCTCGTATAATCAATGATTGCTACTCTACCAATGAAACCAAAACATACTTGTACAATATCGAAAACTTTATCCAGCAAAACTATAATAGTTGAGGTTCGGTACGGTTCGACACTTACCTATACTTTGCGGTGCGATGAGATGCACAAAGCCGGCAGAAAATAATATTAAACAGACCGGCAATGAAACCCAAGATATATATTGAACGAATGGATGTGTCGTCAGGTCGCGATAGAGCCAGATACGCGCTGCAGAAATCAGAGGAAAAAGAAAGAAGGGTTAGCATTGAGTTTCTATTTGGGAATTTCACTCAATTACCGTTTGTACATATAGATATGCCTTTGTCCATGATAAATGATAGCAGGGCCATGATAATACCTAACAGCGCTAAAAAGACCCAGTCTTCGCCCAGCCGCGCCACCGTATGCCTCCAGATCCATGATGATATATGCTTTGCTCTGGTCGATTGTGTCCCTAGCAACTCCTGTAAACATATCCCAGCACTGCTGCTTTATAAACTGATACGTGACAAGAATACCCTAGCAAATGAGCTACTTTTGAGTTCTTATCACGGACTGCAAGCATTACTTATTATAATTTAAAATGCGTGCGTACCTTAAATTTTGATTTTACTCATAAAGTTTGCATTTTTAAAAAGATCACAAGTTAATTGTTTCGAGTGGTTTTCTAATATTTTAACGTTTTTATTTAATTTTACCTTATTCCTCTGCTTGTCTTCCTGCTTTCGTCGCTTTTCGAGTAATTTGAGTTTTCTGGCTTCATCCTTTGCAAATTCTCCTAGATCTTTGGTATAACGACCATACATCTGTGAACAAAAGACAGTTTTTGTAAGTTTCGTAGATAACAGTTGAAAAAAAAACAAAACATATCGAAATATGTCTCTTCTCTCTTGGGTTAACACACATCGAAACCCAAGATAAAAGCAGCTACATTCACATACAAAGAGAACATCGCTACAAGAAATGAAATGAATGGTATTCAGGGCGAGGTAAAGACCACTGCCAATAGTTTTGAGGTCAAGTGCCAGACGGCCATCGATGGGTTGTTGGGGTAGGAGGCGTGAGCACCACTTACATAGTAGAATGCCTCAATTTCGATATCGATCTGATTTTTGTCATCATTAGATACATCGATGCTGGCCTTGCGATGCTTTTCCTTCTGCTTGGCAATCGCCTCATCCCAGCGTAGGCGGACGGGCGTCGAGGGCAATTTGTGGGCGCGTTGCTCCTCTCGCAAGTAATCCTCGCGATTGATCAGCAGTTCCGGCTCGAATGCATATTCGCGAATGTACTCATCCTGGTGCGCGTGGCTATTGTTAAACATCAAGCAAGAGATTTACGCGAACAATGTCCGTACCGTACATCAAGAGTACTTAAAATTTGCAGTCAAAATCTATCTGTATCTATTTTCTGGTGGCCTTTGACACTGCGACGGCGGTTGTTGGCCAAATTTTTGTGTCGCATTTTGTTTTCCAATTATTTTTAGTTTTCGCGCTGTTTCTTTTACTATTTTATGTTTTTGATTCTCATTGCCAGGCGTAATATTGCCCCCGCCCTTGAGCACCAGCCCCACCTCGTCGGCACAGCACAGAAAATTTTGAAAATTCGTTTCAATTTATTTGAGACATTTTATACGGGGCTCGGTATTTCACACAGATATCATTCGAGAATTCGAGTTAATTGGGATTATTTTCTATGATTTTGAATTATTTTTTAAGATTTCCATTATATTGTATGAACATATATTGATTTTATAATTTAATCCATAGACCACAACACAGCGCTCGTGTTCGCGTAAACTTTATTTTGAAACTGAACTGAATCGGTGAGCGTTTTTCCCCAGTTTGTGCCCTGTGGAAAATTATTGAAATTTCTTTTAGCTAGATCTACGCGTACACGCTGTGGCAATGCCAATGGCAGGGCAGCACGCTAAATGCTGTGCCAATATTTCAAAATGAACCAAAAAAAAATACAATTAAATTTTATGAAAATGTTGCTCCAAGTATAAACAAATTATGAATCTTTAAAAACTGACTCTATAGGAGGAATGCTGAGTTGTTTAAGAGGTCTTGGCAGTAAAAGTCAATCAGTTTATGGATGTACGAAAGGCGAATCGTATATTATGGGATTTGGGAGTGGGAAAGCAATTAGTGGATAATGAATTTCAGATGTTTTCTTTGATTTGAAAGCTCTTAAAAGAATTGCTCACTTGCTTCAATTTCCCGCTGTGGTCTGGTCACTCTTTTTCTCCCCGTCACATCACCCTACTATCCTTAGCAATGAAATATTTATTTTTTCTTTAAATATAATGAACACTTTTCATTATAATCGGATTAAAAATAGCTGATGTCTTGTGCTTGTTTTGTGTCATTCGTAAACTTATTCTGCATTGCTTTTACAGAAGAGAATTGCAGAGGCGCAGGTACGAGAGCACGAATAGAAACAAGCTTAACGAAAACAGCTTGCGACAAGAGCAGCGACAAAAAGCTTTTAAATAAAATATAAATTCATTCAAAAGTACTTATTTCTATGTTGAAATATTCCTTGCCAGATGTACAATACAATAGAGTGAACGACCGGAGTGGATCAAAGGGCTAATTCAAGTGCTGCCAAAAAAATGACTAGTCGAAACGGATACCTTAATACCATCTACTCGGTTTTTATAAATCAAAGCACATAAAAAGAGCATTCATAGTGTTCGAAGGCCAGATGCGCGCTTCAATTGTGTTCATTCTGGATATAATATTCGCACAGAAACGTGTGTCTGCCAGATAGTAGATATGATCTATATTTCTTTATTATTCTACGGATTTCGCCTATCTTCAAAATTGCTGATAATACAGAACTTGGCGATACCGATATCGTAGCAGATACATATGTACATATGTACACATACATATGTATGAAAATATATGTACCTCATCTTACGTGACGGTGTTAATTATCATCATTAGACATCATAAAAATAAGAAAGTGGAAAGATTTTTTCCGTTAAAATGTAGTCAAATACAGTCACGAACCAGACTTATTGGCATAATAATCGCGACTATTCGAAGACCCATAAAGGAGTATAAAGATATCAATTTGTATACTGATAAGAATGCAATTACTTCCTAAGTACATTAAGTACCAGCTGATCTACAAGGAAATGGCAATAAAGAGCTGCTTACAAGTGTGTCGATGTATCCAATGGGATCATCATCGTCTGATGAATCCGAATCCCGAGTATGCTCCGCTGACGGTGGACATGGATAAAATGCCTGCGACTTTATCTTCGGATGACGCTGTACATGACGCAGTTCCTCCTCCATCGACATATTACTGGTACGCCGCTTGCGTAACTGGCAAATGAACTTCTCGAAATCCGCCCACTCCGAGTCGACCAGCTCGACATTCTCTTCGCCAAACTCTTCATCGTGAATAATTCTTTCGACTTTTTGTTGATTACTGCGATCGCGATTACGATCGCGTTGTCGATCGCCAAAATAAACCATTCTTATTGTATTAGTGGAAGCATTCACACTCTACACGTTCAATTTTGATCAATCAGAGATCGTTTCTAGACCCCTTTCGTAGCATCAATTATATTTTGGAACATAGTCACTAATCGTTGGTCATAGCAGAATTTCTGAATGCAAAATGCGATATTCTACTCTCGTTGGCGTGTGTGAACCGAACAAAGTTCGCAGTCGAACTGAATAGTGTCATGAAGATAGGCCGATTTGGTCTCGCTTAAACTCAAGATTCCATTAAATTTAGTACACAAACACCAAGCCAACGTACTTATATGTACATATGTATGTATGTATGTATGTAAGGCTACAGTTTTCATACAGTCTCAAGTTTTTTACTTAGGAGATGCCTGTCTTCAGCCAGTCTCCATCCATCTATGTGTGTGGATGTATTCAGCGGCTCTCGAGCGGTCAAAGTTTGCGTGTAAATATCAAAAGAATTTCATAAATTTAATAATCTGTGGTCCGTAGTCTGGTCAACAGCAAAAGTGAAAATGCTCAGCGGTGCACAGTGGGCCAATTTCAAACTTACGTAGTTCGTACCTGGCAATTACTGCGCCTATGAAGTATTCCCGTTTCATTTTCTTTTGCCTTGTGTTTGGCTTATATTGTCCCACTGTCTCTGATGTCTGATCACTTAAGATGCACAAATTGCGATTACTTGCTTTAATAGCCTCAATGTGCCGCGGACTGCGGACTAGGCATTGGATCACATGTCTCTGCTGTATATATGTATATATGTATATGTATATATCTTTGTAAATTTTGCTGGACTTCTGTGCTGGAAATTTAAGTATTTCTTTTGGCTAGTCCATCTGCACGGGCGCTGGACCCCAGTTACTATCGTTTTTCCAGGTGTGGATTTAAGGGTATTTGTGATGCCCCACAAAGGCAGTCCCAAACACTCGTATAGAATGACAATGAATAAACCGTTGTGTTCTTTGTGAAAAGCTATTGCCAGTTGTCACTCTCTTTCATTTATATCATTGATTTAAGGGAGAATACGAGTACACACATTTAAGAGAGTCAATGCTTAATCGCCGTTAGATTTGCTCGCTGCTCGCACTGCTTGATGCTTTGTTAAGTTAAACGGTTGTTGTACACGCTAGCCCCGGATTGTTTAGAAATTCACCCCCCCCTTGCTGGTGGTGCTCAATTTAAAGTACTGGCGCACCACCCCACCTCCCTGGCCCTGATCATCGACAACATTGGCCTACCCTTCTACCTGAGCAATCTTGGAATCTATATCTACAATAAAAATATAGTGTCTGGAACCATTGAGGCTCTGTGCATCTGCATCAGCGTTCTTGGTAGAAAATATCTCACAAAACTCACAAAATTCTTTCAATACACAGTTCAAGACAGAGAAGAAAATTGGTACGGATAGAATTATCATTGAAAACATAACTCATTTGGCTTTATAACAGGTTAATGGTTTTCATTTATTAAATTCACATGACAAACAAATATTGAGCTTTGAGTTTGTCATAGAATATAAGACAGAACATTAAATGTTCCCCATTTTAGTATCAAACACTGAGCTTTGATGATTAATTTCTGTGTGATCTCTGTGCTCCGTATATCGCAGATATGTTAATTTACTTACTGTTCTGTCGGCAAAATGTGTAAACTAAACCACTCGTATGTTGAAAATTAGCAACGGTGCGGCAAAACCAAAGTGAACTTGGCTAAAACCTTATGGCGACTAGAGTCTCCAGCATCGCCAGCTGCTCTATAATAGAAAGACACCTTTGAGGCCAGTAGAATCCACACGATAAGGTTCGAAACGATGCCACCTCTTGCGTAGAATGAAGAAACAACAAAAGGATAAACCAACAACAAAAGCAACCGAAATTAATTGAAAATTGAACGAAATCTTTGTGTAAATAGAATTTGCCAGCAGATTAAATCGTAGCGCGTGGAGGGTAAATACTTTGAAAAAAATTTTATCTGAAATTCTTTATGGCCCCTTGGAATCAGAATTCAAATATGGCCTCAGCCTCCTTTGGGGGGAAAAACAATTTTCATGTGCACCCAACCTTCTGAAGCGAAAGCTAAAGATAAACGGTACGACTTTATTATGATTGATGGAAATATTGAATGACGTCGATAAGAATATTTGGCCATTGTGCTCAATCGATTTATAGGACTCCAATAAAGTCGTCAGCTCCAATAAATTGCTGCAAATAAGTATCAATGATCTAATGAGCAAACCTTTTTTTTAATAGTCGAAATTATCATATGGAAAATGAGGTACATTCATAAATTCAAACCTCGAGCAACAAATTACTGAACGCATGACAAAAACAACAAATTAAATGAAAAATAAACAAATGGTCATATGTTTAGCACGTGAGACGACCAAAAGAAAATAGGAAACCGAACTGCTGTTGCTCTTCTTCGAAAACTGAGACGGATGTTGAATTAACTCTAATTAGACGTTGCTCCTAGCCATACAACAACATTAATAAGCATTTGCCTTGATAAAAGCACATTAGCTGGGAGCCTAAGCAAAAAGAGCTTAACTTTGTCAGCGTTTATGTACAATTGTTGTTTGTTGATGAGAACCACACTCGGAACCACCCTCGACAGATGTACACGCCTAACTGTATAAAGATACAAATCATTTTAATGAATTTCATTATCAACATGGAATTTCCGCAAGTTGGTTAAATGAAGGGCGCTGCCGAAGGGGGCGCGACGCGTATAACTAAAAGTTGGACGAATTATTTGCTGTTGTCATACAAATTCAAATATCAATGTACATATGTATGTCTATAACAGTCACTCGACATACATACGACATACATATATTTATATTATAGTATGTATTTACGGCTCTTTGAATAAAAATCGAATATTTATCTTTGGAGGAATTACTCGGCCTCGTTTTGTTATTACCTAGCTTTGTAGATATGCACATTACTTTGTTTCTATTTACTTATCAAGCTCCATAATCCGATTGACAATTTCAAACGATCAATTAGCAATGTGAGTACTTATTCCAAATGTTTTTTGTAAATTTCATTTGGGGTATAAAATTATGCAAATGAAAATAGACAACATATACATTAGCATTCCTATTCTCCCAAGTATATTTTTATCTCCAGAGACCACTTAGAAGAGGAAAATTAGAAACCAGACCAGACCCACGCAAAACAAATTAGAAACCAAATAAATATATACGATTTGGATCTTTACTACTGAATGGGCGAAGTATTCAAAGTAAATAATATGCTAACATATCATTGAATTGATTCATTGTGTTCCAGCTATAGATATCAAACGACGAAAACCAAAGAAAAGTTCATCTCAGACTAACCGCAAATGAATTCGAAACGCCAACCCATGTAAATGACGTCTATATTGACGTGCATATGTAAGCATTCGATCGGTACAGTCTTAATCAAGTTATGTGAAATGATAGTGAAAAGAAAATTGCATATTAAAGCTTGAAAATCCCAAAGTGATGATTTTTGATATTTGATAATTATTCCATGACTTCTCACAAGACACCTTAACATAAATATGCCCAACTTTCTTTTTATTTTACTTACCAGCGTGTGGGTATAGCCAAGACCCTCTTCCACATTTCCTTCGACCATGGGGCTCTGCTCACCACGATGCTGATGATGATGACCCATATTTAAAAACAACGAGGACGCATTGGAATGTGTACGCACAGGGTGGTGTATCCGGGCTGTAGCCGATGGTGCGACCAGCAGTGATTCGTTTTCGTTTTTATTTATTTTGGCCATTTTTATATGTAATATGTTCCGTAGCAATTATGAACGACCTTCTACGCACGCGAAGCTTTTAAATTTTGAATTTGTTCAGTTTCGTCGCTTGGCAATACCCATGGAGATGGAGTCGCATTCGTCACATGAATTTGATTGAGAAAAGCAAATTTCTTTTGCTTTTTCTACATTAAGTTCAATTAGCACAATGTACAATGCACTTGTGTTGCACCACACGATGATGAAGTCACAAGATCGACTTCCTTTCAAAATCCAAGGGCTCGAGCTCGGGCGACCAGTAGGAGACAACTGATGTATGTAGCTCTGATCCGAGCTCTGTTGCGTAGTCTAAGTATTCACTAAGATTCACTTTTAGTTGTACGAGTAACATCTGCTGTCAACGACTGTGACGACGACAACGTCTCCGTTGTCTGGGAAACTTCTACTGATACCGCTACCGCCGGTAGCTGTTCCCGCTCTCTTCTGTTATCTGGAGAAATCACTTTTCACTTCTGTCTACCCTTTGGGCTGAATCCGACTGGCGATAAGGGAGTGTTTAAGAGGTTTTTTGTATAGCCAATACTACTGTGTACATTTCAAGTGGCGCAATTAACTGTGTGAAGGCTTAATTACCAGGCAGCAATAGCGACCACAACAATGGCACATCGGAATATGATGTGTGTGTTACAGGGTAATTATATTGTTATCAAAATGCATATATATGTGGGACCGAGAAATGTCACTTGCAATGCCGCCATGAATCTGATCTGCAATGAGTAGGAAATTTAAAAGTAGTATAAAAACATGGTTTATGTTTGTTTTGATTTGCAACAATAAAGCAAATAGCTTCCGACTGAACGATTAGACGCCAGCATGTCATATATGTACATACATATGTATGTGTGATAAGGCTGTAATCATTGAATCGAGGCTGACTAAGACACAGTGCAGTGAAAACCAGAGACGGAATAATTTATGATTTTATTATTATTTATAAATTCCCAGTTTCATTGTGCAACTTTTGGCTAAACTTTAAAGATTTATTACAATTTGTTAATCTCTTGTCAGTATTATGGTGGGGATTGGAAAAATTTACGGGGTTTGCGAATTCCGAAGCAAAATATTCTAGTATTGATCGATGTTCATTTAACGTGCTTGAATGAAAACAACGATTTAAATGCTAGGAGTATTTGATTTTATTTAAATAATTTCTGTTTATTTTTATGGATCTGCTAAACATTGATACTGCTACTAACCATTTTAAACGACTATCAAATTTGTTGATAGCTGTGTGACTTTTCATTGGATTCGCTTTTCTGGTTATCTAAGTAATACGATCTTTCCTGATAAATGGATCTTAAACACACATGCAATTGAAACTTATAACTTGTATACATTCTTGTATAACATTTTGTACGGTTTCTTAGTCATGTCATTACGAAATGAATCTTTCAAGCCACTCGAGAAAAATATTAATAATGTACATACACATACGAGTATGTATGTACATATTTGCTCTAGTAGATAAGAAAGCGTATTAATGTGAAAGACAAATCTTTTGAAGAGGAACGATATGACAAGTGGATTGCTTGCTTAAGTTTGAACTCATTTTTTAATGGGACTTTAAGCCAACCTCTTTGAGATTAAGACCAACTAAAGTACAATTTTTTAGGTGCCGAATAGCACATCTTAATTTGTTTACTTTATAAGCAGTGTTTACTGTACCACTCTGTTTAATATATACTATAAAAAGCTCAAAGGTTGCCAAAAAATATATGAAAATATGTAGTACTTTTTGCTAACACAACAAAAGAGCAATAAGCAATAAGTTTAAAAAAGCTAATATTGTTGGAATAAAAAACAAACAAAAAAGTACCTTTTTGCATATGTGGATTACATCACAGAAGAGTTTAATATTTAATGGATTTATGGCTCATTTCTCGTATATACCGTATACTGTAATAACACTACCATATATACAAACATCTTACAAAATCAATTAAAATGGCACAAAGATGCAAAACAAAAAAAACGCCATGAATACGAATACAAATGAGAATAATGAGTACACAGACACCTCCTCCGTTTCTCTCCACAACAGCTCCTCCCAAAAGCGTCACCTGTTTTGCGTTCCACCTGCTCACACTTGTAGCGCGTGTTTTACTTTTGCTGTGATCGTCTGGTTCGCTCCGATCCACATGCTATATGATTTGCGCTACCGATTTTAGATTGATTTAATTTCTGATTGACACGGCCCCGATGATGGATGTTCCAGTTTCCATCGGTTTTAGATTTAGATTCCACAGAATTTTAGCACGCCGCGATAATTTGTTATACGGGTATAAGCAAACAAATAAGTATCTCTCCAATGTATTATTAGAGAGCAGCTCCGATGTCAACGCGACCGCTTCGCGCTCTGGCATTGACTGGCGCCGTCCGTCGCGCTGCTGCTGTGCTGCTTATTCTCGTTGGGGCTAGGTGTTTGGAGCTCGCTTATCGGTTACCTTACCTCGGGTAACTCCCTCGTTCTGTAAAGAATAATGACGGCTGTTATTACAATTTTCCAAAGTTCGTTGCAGAATTCCATTCAAGATGTTTAAAATTCGAACGTAACAAATTTTCCGGTTCAATTCTGACGCTGATTTATATTCCGTTCGGCACGGGAGCTCGAAATAATCACGACTCCGAAATGCTTATCTCAATTTGGGTGGTCTTTATAGCCTAAAATAAAAATCTGTGTGTCGGTATAATCAGCGAACAGGGGGGCTGTTCGTATTGTGAGAGAGTCTAGCTTTACGTTTGAGCAAAGTAAGTTTTAATGGGATTTATAGATGTAAAAATCTACATACATAAAGGTAACATTCGAGTTCATTTGCTTACTTAACCAGAGAGGCAAAGCAGCGTCAATGCCACACATGTATCTGCCTCTTATATTAACCCCATAGTAACACCTTTACGCTTGTTGCCTAAAATTTAACTGTGATCGCAATAAACAAATCAACATACACGTTTGATTCATTAGCGCATGGGAGAGACGAGGCTAAAGCTACAGGAATGCACAGAAACTGCCTTCGGGCTTACATATTCTTAAGATTTGTACATCCTGTCAAAAGAGAAATCATACTACGCGATCGCACTCTTCAAAAATTAAAACATCCCATTATCCAAACCGTAATGACAGCGTACTTACACATGTAGTATACGTATATATTGGACGCTTAAAGCAAGCACTATCTATTATACGTAGCTATTCTTAGCAACCATTTTATTGGTTTAATTATGAACATTAGATCAAAAAATAAACAAGAATTTATTGACAAGTGGTTATCTAACAGAGATACTATATTGACATTTTTCTTAAAGGTAAGTGAAATGTGAGACCTGTCATTAGCTTATAGTAGGAAGATTACTTTTGTCTATGTTTTCCATGCAAAAAGGTCGCTCTTCATTTATGGAACCCTGAAAAGTAGGGGAGATGGCTTTGCGGGGAAGATCTTTGGATAGCACATGAAAATAATGAATTAAACTTATAAGAAAGGTATGACAATGTTGGAAACATTTTTAAATAGCTGATTTCAGCGTGGACTTTTTGGGCTTATTTCAGTTGAAACTTGCCCTCAACTTGAGCTTGAGCTGTGCTGTTTGTGTCTTGCCTTGGATGGGACTGGAGTGTCTTGAGAGTATGTGATGGAAACTGAGAAGGGAGAATAGAAATGTGTATTTTCTCTTCGTTGTTTCGCTTTTGTGTAAAAACTAAAGTTTATTCACCCAAAACATAAGAATACAGTTGAAGCTTAAGATATTATAATTGAAATTTATCGAAAATTATTTCTTAAATACAATGTTTTTTGTTTTCTATTATTTAAACGCCTTGGCTATAGGTATGGAAAGGTTTTTCTTAATGCACTACCAAAATGTGTCGCTGTGTAAAATCTATTTGATAGTGTATTATACGGATACAAAGGTGCCTTAGCAATTTATGGTTACGGCTTGTATATATATTTATTAAATACTTGCGCTTACATTATAGTTAATGTAATCAAGCCCCCAGATGGACGAGCCTCAGATGCGACGAGAGAAATTTCCGTTACCACCACCGCCATTGTTGCCTGCGCCACCTCCACCTCCACCTCCACCACCACCACCACCACCGCCGCCGCCGCCGCCACCACCTCCATTGCCACCACCGCCATTTCCATTGGCACCGCCTCGTGTCTTTCCGTCGTAGAAAAGCTCGATATAGCGCGAGCCCATTTGTTCGCGGTGGCGTTTCATGGCGATTTGAGAATCTTCGTACGTGTCGAAGTAGGCATCAGCAGTACCGCTGTGCAGTCCCTTCTTGTTGTAGTTGATGCGGACATTAGCAGGCCGAATAGGTTCGTAGAACTGGAAGAAAAACAAAATTTATTAAGTAAAATTGATTGGAAAATTCAAAAATAGAGGTATGCAAACCTTGAAGACATCATTTTCGAATGAAGTGTACGGGAGTCCTCGCATATGGATTGTATAATACTCCACATCGCTTCCACGGCCACCGCCTATAGGCCCAAAGTTGCCTCCTCCGCTAAGGGAAGATCCAAAGTTGCTGCCGTTATTGAAGCCTCCGGGATTGTTAGCTCCGCCAAAGTTGGCGCCTCCATTTCCGCCGTTGTTGGCGGCTCCAAAGTTTCCGAATCCAGAATTACCAAAGTTACCGCCGTTATTGTTGTTACGGCCGCCACCGATTGGGCCAAAGTTGCCGCCACCTGCTGCAGAGTTAAAGTTACTGCCACCATTATTGAAGCCGCCTCCGTTGTTTCCACCAAAATTGGATCCTCCTCCATTGTTGTTGTTACCAAAGTTACTGCCGCCCACTGGCGATCCGAAGTTACTTCCACTATTGAAGCCTCCTCCACTGTTGTTACCGCCAAAATTACCACCTCCATTGTTGCCTCCGAAGTTCCCAAAGTTACCGCCGCCGTTGTTGCCACCTCCACCGTTACCACCTAGGTTTCCACCAAAATTTGAGTTTCCGCTGTTTCCACCAAAGTTTCCAAAATTGCTGGGACCTGAATTTTGTCCAAAATTTCCACCATTGCCGCCACCATTTCCACCGCCGGGATTGTTGCCAAAGTTTCCAGAATTCATCAAACTGGGCAGATTGTTGAAGCCCAGCATGTTGTTGGCACCAGCACCAAAATTTCCATTGTTACCCCAGTCTGTGGTTATAAATAAATATATAAATAAGGTATTAATGGCTAACGAGTTACAACTGACCATTTCGTCCTCCTCCGAAATCGTTTCCTCCACGATTGGCACCGCGATCACGTATATCATAGGGGCCCGGGCGTCCGCCAGAGCTTCCACCGCTGCCTGTGGCACGCTTCATCTCAGCAATTGAGCTGCGGAAGATCTCAATGTATCTACATAATCGAGAATCGAGAAGAGAACATAGGAACATTAGAAAGAGCCCCAAATATGTGGTTATGCTAGGGTCGGTGGCATGTTGTTTCTTTGAATGGTTAACTATCCAATTAACAAATTCGTAATTTGAAAATAAAATATTTAACTCAAATAAAAAAAAAAGCGTTTTGAGACAGTTATTTTTCAGTTTAAAATTATCAAAAGCACTCGATTCGTGTGATTGAACAAGAATGAAAAGCCCAACCAGACCCATAGCTTGCGCAACGCACATAGAAAATGGTTGCTACTGAAATAGAGGTTATTTATGATAGATACATTTGCGTATGGTATGAATATTCCATGAGAAAGATATGTTTTTATTTGTTCTTTTGTAAATTTGACTAAGTATTTAAGATATTTTACCATTGGAATGCTTTCATAGCATCTGATTGTTGTTGTAGTTGTTGAAGATATGATGTATAAGAACCCACCTGTGCCCAATTTTTTCCCGATTTCGGCCCAAGGCTTGCTCAGTGTCATCCTGGCTTTCGAACTGAACAAAAGCTTCCCCAGTCGCTCGACCCCTTCTGTCCATAACAAAAAGTATGCCCTCCCGATCCGTTTTGATTTCCAACCCTGCCCATGACGATAACCAACAAAGATTTATACAAATATATAGATTTTTTATATACATAATGATGCAAGGTTAAACTAAGATACAAAATAAGAGAGAAACAGAGGTAGAAAAATGTTGTTATATTTATTCCTAGTTCAAGTTCTTGAAGTTTAGCAGGTTTGAAATCGACAACCGTTTCATTAAAACCGTTTAGTGTGGGAATGCTGAAATCGAGATTCCCCGACCACAATATTCCGAGAACCTAGTTCCTGAAGTACATACATACACATGTATGTATATCATTCATTCATCGTAAAACTAAGACTATGAAAATTTGCATTTCTAATTTTCAAGATGTTTCAACGGACACACGGACATAGATCACATACACTCGGTCGTCGACTTTAAATAAGAATTATTGTTTACTCTATCAGGTGGGAAATGCTTTTCCGGTCTAAGCTCAATACATCCTTTCGAATTTGTGAGTTCTAGATAGATGTAAGCTCAATCAAATTGGTTTATAGACTTAAAATTTGTCGGAAAGTATGTGTATGTGTAATTGGCATGATAAGTGTATTTGATACGACTAATACGTTTAAAAAAGGAATGTCGAATCGCCCGTCGGCGTTAGACGGAGAAAAACAAAAAGTTTTAATGCAGTCAAAGACTGTCTTTGCTTGATGAGCCTAAGAAAATGTACAGGACGGAAAAACGAGACTTACCCGTAAAGAACTCCTCGATCTGCTGTTCTGTGACGGCATAGGGCAGTCCTCGCAGCTTTACAACGAAAGCATTGCCATGGCCGCCAATCTTCCTCATGGCCTCCTTGGCTTCTTTAGGCGTAGCGGTGAAGACTAATTGAAAAGAATTCGAGATATGACATCAACAAACATTTTCGATACTATAAGCAGCTATGTATATACTGGAGCTGTCAATACACAGAGCGGATGGCTTTGGTACTGCACCATCTACAAGTACAGTCACAACCATCCAAAACAAACGTTCACACAAACCCTCAATATAGCGATGTCCCATGCTGGCCTTGTTCAACTTTCGTGCCTCCTCCACGTCCTCTTGGGTTGCAACTTCTACATAGGCCTCGCCCGTATTCTTTCCATCTACGCGACTTGTCACCAAATGAATGCCTTCCGAGCCATTGGTGACATTTACATTCTCCAAAAAGTCCAAGATCTCTTTGTGCGTTGCCGACCAGGGAAGACCGCGAAGGCGTATAAACTTTGGGCTTTCGCCCACGTTCTCAATCTTCACGTTCAATCCATCGCCATTATCCTCGTACTGATCATTATCATCCTGCTGGTTGCTATCGTCATTGTAATCATCGCCGTTGTCCTGCTGACCGTAATTATACTGCACATCTGCGTTTGCCATTTTTAGTCAGGTGTTTGCAAACTAAAAATAATCCAATGCAACTTTTTAGTACAAAGAAAAACCCAATTCAATAATGTACGAGGTCAAAATGTGCACTCTTTCGCGTTTTTTCAGCCGGCGACTTATTTGCTTGTGACGCTAGCTGCCTTTTTTGCACCGCGTACGCCATTTTGATTTGCAGTCACCCTCTGGCGTATTGTATTTGGTTCAATATGTTATGTACACGCGATTCCTACGCCGTACAAATGCAAGTCGTAGATTCTAAATCAGTTTACCTTTTTGTGTTACACTTTAAGAATAGTTTATTCTGTACTTATTTTTATTACGCTTTTTTAATATTTTTCGGCGAAGCGAGAGCACGCGTCAAGATTAGAGCTGTAAAACCATTGACGATAGTCACGATAAAATCGATGTTGGCTGGCTATCGATATATCGCTTAGTACTACTTGCAGAAGCGTGGTGATTAAAATATATAGAAAACAGGAAAATCAAAAAATGTAGTAAAAATGGACAAAGTTTTGACAACAAACGCAGGTAAATCAATGTAATTATCTGTTGTACGTATCCTTTCATATGCCTTCTTTAATAGATAACAACAACAACGACATTACTGCAATAACGACGTTAATAAATAAATACCACGTTTAACCTTTTTTTTTTAATTAAGCCACTTATGGCTTACAATATTAAATTAAAATTAAATGGTCTGTTAAATATTTGTTCCAGTTATATGAGAGTATTATCTTTAAGAAAAAAACAAGTGTTAGCTTCTTTCCAACTATTTTTTATTTTGCATTTTTAAGAAGTGCAACAAGTGCATTTATTTTTGCCGCATCTGTATATATGCAAGGAAACCTGAATTGTTTAATCAAAATACGTTTAAAAAGCCAAAAAACAAATTTTACCATTTTTTCGTTCGATACTATCGAAAACGAGTGGGCTACTATCGAGGTTTTTACAGATATATATCGATATGGATGATATTTTTTATTTTTGATACGATAGTATCGGTACGATATACTTTCACTTAACCCACTTAACACTCCTCTATTTAATAAGTTGAGCACCTCTTGCTAAACCTCGGAAAATAATACTGTTTGTGAAGGCTCCTTGTAGCTCCATCCTCCGCTTTACTTACAAAACAAAAATGACCACCGACATTATTGACCCGTAATACGTAAAACATGTTAAAGTTACATAAATTTCGTGGAAATACTAAATACCCCCCTGGTCGACAATGGGATAACGTTCTATTTTATTGATTGAAATCGTATTCTATGATTTTGATATTCGGTTTAATATTACTAGCACGTTAGCCCTTTCAGACCTAACAAAAACAATTTTATTAAACTCCTCAATCAATTTTGTACAAGATTGGGCTAGATTTTAGAAATCCTGTTTAGTGGATTGCTTACATAACAAGGTTCAAACAAAAGAGGCCAAAGCATTAAAAGAAAGTGTGTACCGGAATGTGACGTCAATGTTGCTAATCAAACAAGTTTCTGTATGAGTATGAATATATGTACACCCTATTTCATTTAATTAGTGTTAAATTTGTTTTTCCAAGCTGCCATAAAACATTAGTAATGAATTTGTATTAGATTGACATGTTATTTACCCATTAATGCATAAAATTTATGCTCTATGTATATATTTATACCTGTCCCGATACCTATTATAGGTGCCCATATACTTCAAAATTTCGTTCATATCCTTAAAACAGAGACTGATTAGTTTCTGCATTAAATGAAGCCTGAAATTACAAACAATATCTTAATTATATAATATTCGAATCATACGAATCAGCCACATTTTTTGGAAAACCACCCACCCCAATTTTTTACAGCAAATTTCGAACGATTTGATGGGTTGAAAGTTGCAAACGCGTAAGGCAAACCGTTACTTTTTTAACGGATTTTATGTCGAATAGTATTTTTGGGTACAAAAAGAAAATATTTATTATTGTATATCAAATACATGTAAATCTTAAAATAATAGCAAAAATAAACTAACAGTAAAATAGTAATAGTAAATAAATAAGTCAGGATCAGTCCCTGAAGGGATGAAATTCTCCGAATCTCTTCAGCTTGTAGCTGTTGACATGCTCCAGGCAGAACGGTATCATCTAGGGCAAATTTTTGACGCACGCGACTTTTTCCGACGGGTTGATCTCCTCTATTAATTTGCTTGGTATGAAATGAAAATAGTTCCCTTTTATCAATAAATACTGAAACTGTACAAAAATTTCAACCATTTTTCATTGGTTGTGCTGGTTTTTGGGACATTCTGCTCTTTTGGGAATTTAAATTCAAGATGTTGCTGAGGGAACTAAAATGTTGATAGGGCATTTTATGTGCTCGGCCACGCGGCAGAAATCTTTTTTTTTTCGAGTCGCAATACAGTGGGTAAAACGGCGAGTCTGATAAAAATTATTATTATAAAAATATCCATTGATAATTTTAAAAATCATATTAATAGTATTCACACGATGAAGTAGAAACATTGCTGCGACGTTCATACGTATGAAACGTCGCAGCAATGAATCTACATTTCGTGTTCCTGTTAGATACATGTTGGTCACACCACGAAAAAGAGGGGAACTCACCAAGAAATACAAGGCGCGAACTATTTAATATTGTGATTTTGATGGAAACAAGAATACCAATAATGTAAAATACAATATCCAGAAGTAGAAAGTAACAGAAGACTTCAAGGCATGTATTTCCCCTGTTGGACATACCCGAATGAATCAAAAATGTCATTGGTATGGTATGATGTGCTTTTTCGCCAAGCAAAATCCCCGTGATGAACCATGTCATCGATGCTTGGATCTGTGCGACTGGAGGGGCTATATAATCTCGGAATATTTCCTTGAAATATCATTCTTCTCGAGCAACAGCAATAACAGCATCACAAGCAAATTTTGGTTTCATCCCAGAAATACTCAAGCACTATCATCATGAACTTCTACAAGATCTTCGTCTTCGTTGCCCTTATCCTCGCCATTAGCATGGGACAGTCGCAGGCCGGTTGGCTAAAGAAAATTGGCAAGAAAATTGTAAGTCATTTATCTGCCCAGTATTTAAGTCATTTGGAGGCTAAATATATATATATATGTACATACATATATGTTTACTCCACAGGAACGCGTTGGCCAGCACACTCGGGATGCCACTATCCAAGGTCTGGGAGTTGCTCAACAGGCTGCAAATGTGGCAGCCACTGCTCGAGGATAGAGAAACTTTTAAGACCCAAACCTAATTATAAACACTTAAACTTATTTTATTTAACCATATTTCATGACTTATGTAAATAAACCAATATGAAGATAATACTTTCGTTGTCTGGTATATCGGAATTCGATTATTAAAAATTCTGCTGATCAGTTATGTAGGGTGTTCAACCAGAGTTGGGGTCACACCGAGGGAAAGTTTTGCCTGTTTTGTATCTTGTGTCGTCTAAAGAATGGTTGATGTCTGTAGCCAATATGGATCTATGAAGCCATCCTGTCGATTGTATAAAAAAGGGAGTGTCTGCTTCATGTCAGACAAGGTTTCCATACACTAAAAGACAGCGCTCTTATGTTTTTATAACTTTTAAGTATTCCATAATTGCACTGTTTATAACTATATGGCGGAAAACTGTAGAAAAAAACGAGAGGAACGTGAGTCGCTTCTAGTCGCGACTCTACTTTTATACCCGTACTCAGTCAGTATATAAATTTATGAGCTTATGATTGAAATTTTAAAAAAAATTTAAATTTTACATTTTACATTTTTTGCTACATTTAACTACATCTACATGTAAAATGTAGATAATACATCTAGAACAAATATTCTACATCTACTATTTAGATTCTACATCTCCTCCGCTAGGGGTTGCTCGCGCATTGCACAGGGCAGAGTGTGTGCAGGCGAGACAGAGAATGAATAGCGGTCAGCAACGCCAGAGGAGGTGGGGGAAGCAACTGAAAATTAATTTCTTTATTCTGGCTATAATAATGATCCGATCTGGTTCTCGTCAGATTCGGCAATCTGATAGATATGGTCATTCTCTACGATACTGCGTTTTTAGTTTTATCGTATCTTCAAAATTGTGGATGCCACAGATTTTCGTCCTTTGTGAAGGCGGAAGGGGGCGGGGCGAAATTTTGAAATACACTTGTAACAGTGTGATATCACATGAGTCTGGAAAAAAAATTTCGTTGCTCTAGCTTCTATAGTCTCTGAGAACGAGGCGCTCATCAAGACGGACAGACGGACAGACGGACAGACGGACAGACAGACAGACAGACAGAGACTCGGCTATTGATGCTGATCAAGAATATATATACTTTATGGGGTCGTTCTCTGTGTTACACACATCGACTTTTACCAAAATACAGTATACCCCTTAACTCTTTTTTGAGTACGGGTATAACAACAAATATATGTACGTATAAACAAACATATGGCTGGATATCAGAAATAAATATACATACATACATATGTATGTACATATGTATGTATGCAAGGGTCCAAGTATTGCACAAAAGACGCCAAAGCGCGAAGCTAAGCTCGATCAAGACCTGCACATACATATTCCTAGCCCTAGAGTCTACGCCCTAGCCTAGACCAGGGGTCGGCAACCTTTTGAGACGAGAGTCCAAATTCAGAATTTACAAAATTTCACATTTTTCAAAGAGCCACTCAAATGTTTTTTTTTATCATGGTATTTGATGAGGATCTATTTTTGTTTTTTATTTCGATTAATAGCTTTTAATAAGAAATAATATTCATTGATATAAAAACATACACATTTTTCGCTTAAATGATATTTTTTTTTCGGAAATTTAAAAATTTAATATAAGCCGCATCTTTACAGCGAAGGAGCCGCAGGTCGCCGACCACTGGCCTAGACCCATGTTAAAAAATCAACTTCATCAATGTGGCTCTTTTCCATTCTCAAATTAATTATAAACAAAAATTTCATATCGCCCCAGCTACATACATACATACATACATACATATGTACATATTTATGTACACACATGTCTACGGTGATTCGATCGGATTCGGTCTCGTGTACTTTTTCGCTAGAAAATCCCCGATCGCACCTTATCAGCATCGCTTGGAGCTTAAGGCATGACGGATGACGTTATATAAGATCGGTAAATTTGCTGGAATATTCATCAGTCGGTCAGATCCCTTAGCAGCAGCCAGAGGAGCCACTGAAGGAATAATTCTAGAAATCTCATCATGAACTTCTACAAGATCTTCGTATTTGTTGCCTTCATCCTAGCCATTAACATGGGTCAGTCAGAAGCCGGTTGGCTGAAGAAGATCGGCAAGAAAATTGTAAGTCGTCTGCCCAGTAAACATGTAATTTATTCATGGGCTTAATAAACTCTTTCTCCTCAGGAACGCGTTGGCCAGCACACTAGAGATGCGACCATCCAGGGTCTCGGCATTGCTCAACAGGCTGCAAATGTGGCAGCCACAGCCAAAGGATAAGCCTCAGCATAGCTACAATTATTTGTATTTATTACTTAACTGTATTACTTAACACATAAAATAAACCAACTTTTAATTTAGTCTCTGGTCTTTGCAATTTGTAGCCACTGTACATTAAGCTCTTTAATGTCTCCACTTAATGTGGAGTTCGGAAATTAGAACCACTTGGTTCCTGGGGTGTTTCTAATTTCTGGACCATATTAAAAATAGTTGCGCAAGCCTTGTTTTAATACAAAACAGTTTTTATTTATTAATATAATAAATTAAATACATTCAAATTCATGAACAAAATTTTTAGTTATTTTTAAATTTGTTGTTATTGTGTCCCTCAGTCATCAACTAACACAAATTTCCCCAGGCGTATCAAATTACACATGCATATGACCGAATTCGGTATACACAACAGAAATATAGGGGTTTCCAATTTTTATTTATACTTCAACCAAAAAGTCAAAGCTGTGTGGGCAATACAACAATTTTTTCACAGGTTCTAATTTCAGAGTCGCCATTGCAATAAAATGCCCGGTTCTAATTTTTGGACCGTTCTAATTTGTGGGGGTTCTAATTTCCGAACTTCCTCTGTACTAACATTTGGATTTAGAACTTAAAGTTTATATCTTCAGAATTAAGCGTATGAGACTACAGTCAATTATTGCCAATACTACATACGTACCATGAAATCGAGAATAAACCGATATTGTGTAGCTATACACTACAAAAATGTACTATAATTTTGTTATATATCTATCTATAAGTGAGGTGGTAAATATTTTGCAATGGCAGTACATTCATCGAATGGGCAATAAAATTAGCAGACGCTGTGAGATGTCAGTGATTTTAATAGCATAACACCGTATAAATATGAGCTTGCGAATATATGTACATAGTATATATACATAGTATATTTATGGATGTATGCTGGATCCACTGCTGCATAACGGTCGACAGCAAAAACGTTAAATATCGCAAAAACTGTTATCTGTAGTAATTCATGGTTCAAATATCTCTCATTCACACTGCCTTCTTTTCTCCATCTGGTCTAACCAATCTTTTGCTAGTTACCCAGTAGTCTAGTGGAATGACAATAAGAAAACAACGCATCTTTTCAATAAAAAATAACTAAGAAAATAAACACCAGTTCAGGCATCAAATGTGGCAGCCTTAGTTAAACCACGTATTTGGTTTTTCTTCCTGTTACTTTTATGAAAATAATACGTTAAATAATAATATGTACACCTTCCGCTTGTACTAGATACATAGGTACAGAAGACATAACGTCATGTATTTCCCCTCTCCACCATTATCAAGTCTGATCTCTCTTAGCTTGCCACGTTCAGCTGCCTCGGGGATTCCAATCTGATTCATTCCCTCTTTTGTACGTTTTTGCGAGAGAAAATCCCCGGCTGCAGGTTATCAGCATTTCTTAAGGCAGGGCACTATAAAGCTGCCTCTCGTGGTTATCAGTTCATCAGTCACACAGCTCTCCCAGCAACATCAACAGCATCAGGAACTTTTGCTTTTATCACAGAAATACTACAAGAATCTCATCATGAACTTCTACAAGATCTTCGTTTTTATAGCCCTCATCCTGGCTATTAACGTGGGACAGTCGGAGGCCGGTTGGCTGAAGAAGATCGGCAAGAAAATTGTAAGTCCCTTGCATAGTGTACAATTATTCATAAACTTAACTATATAATAATTGACAGGAACGTGTTGGCCAGCACACTCGGGATGCCACCATCCAGGGACTGGGTATTGCTCAACAGGCTGCAAATGTGGCAGCCACAGCTAGGGGCTGAAGATTCACTCTAAATTACGCGCACCTAATTACATATATGTAGTTTTATTTATTTTATCTAACTGTATTTATTGACCTAAGTAAATAAACAAATTTTAAATTGAAGCTATCGATTATGGATTACCAATTTTAGAGTTTTTAAATTTTGCTTATCGTTTGCTTGAGTTTCCGTTAATTCCTCAGCACTCTCGTGCCAACCTTTTGCCGCTCGCATACATAAATATGTACATACATACTCGTATGTATATGTACATACTACTAAATCGGAATTGGGACCCTAATCAAGTACTGCGATCTGATCGACAATCAATTTACTTTCGATGCCCTGCTTCTGTACATGGTATGTGCATACATATGTAGCTTAGCTACACCAAAATCAAATACATGTACTTCCCTGGGAATATGAAGGTTAATCTCGGTGTATAGAAGTGTATTCGTTCTTTTATATATTTTAATGTCCAATATCTAAGTGTTTTCCCTGTAAAAGGGAAATTCTAAATAAACGTTTCATTTGCATTCGAAAACACTTTTATTTACTAAAATATGCGTCAGAACGAAAAAGGGAACGAACTCGTTAGTTTGAGTTTTTGTAAAACGTAAATTTCTCTACACAGTGGCGCCATATTGGAGCCCATTTATGGAAATAATTTATCAGGTAGTCTGGTAGCCTTGCGCTTTTCTAAAATGCTTGTAAACAATTTAGTTTGAATATATTTTGCATGTATTTCGAGGATCTTTAATGGCGGCGGAGGCGATTGGAACTCCGTTGACGGCGCGGAGACCCCGGCTTGGCATGCCAAGACGGCCCTGCTTCACCACGCCTTTGGTGCGGATTCAGCAGGAGAAATTTGGAACCACAACACCTGCAGATCAGACTCAAGATACAACCCGCGCCCTGGTCGCTATAGTTCCCAGCTGTAAGCGAACATAAGGAGAATGAGCTCACTCCAAAATCAAAGGAAAATAAACCACTAGAAGAGAAACCAGAGAAGAAGGATGAAAGACTCCAATTAGTAGAGGACAAAGAGCGAAAAGAGCAGGTTGATGAAGGGGAACTACAAGACAGCAGAATCCCCGAGCTGCAGGCAGATATCGAGACCTGGCGGAGGGGTTTCATAACCACTGTGAACGACCTTCAGGCCATGGGTCGTTCCCAGGCCGACAAAGAAGAATATGTTGATACTCCCATGAAAAAACAAAATATTGCCGAATATTTTTCTTCACAAGTCCACTGAGTACCACAAAAATATCCATTGATAATTTTTATAATCATATTAATTCACACGATGAAGTAGATTCATTGTTGCTACGCGTTCCCGTTAGATACATGCGGCTCACACCACGAAAAAGAGAGAACATTTTGAAAAACCACCACGATTTGAGAGCGTAGTATTTCGGTATTTTTTGTGCGCTAAATTAGTTTGGCGGTCAATATTTCTTTTAAATAATTGTAAATATGTTTTTCCCAGCTGGTTTGAAACATTAATATTGCATTTTTCTTAGACTGACATGTTTTTTACCTATTCATGCGTATGATTTGTGTTTTGTATATCGTGTATCCCTATTCCGATACCTATTATTGGTACGCATAAGCTGCAAAATGTTGTTAATAAGTTTGAAACACAGACTGAGTAGTTTCTGCATTAATTGGAGCCTGAAATTACAAATGATATTTCAATTCGATAATGTCTATTTTCCCAAGGTATGCAAATTGTTGCTCATTCCGTGTCAAAGTTGCAGAACAATGCTGCCAATTCATTTTCTCATGTTGCTAACCTTTAAAATACCTTGAAAACAGATTGGATCTAGATTAAATATACTTTTATATACCGTAAATATACTTTGAACTCGGTTTCGACGTCAAAATATCCCCGTAATAGCCTTTTTACACTGCCGCATCATTGTCGAAGGTGCGGAAAAATGATGCGAGGCGTTTACACCAAAGCCGCATCATTTTTCTACTAAAACACAAAAACAAAAAACGATAGAAACAGTTGTTTGTCGAAACAGTTTGTCCGTCGATACGACGGATATCGATAGCAATACTCTGAATAATTTCAGTATTTTGTAAAAATACTAGACAGAATAGGGCAACACTACCCAATGATGCGCCGCATGATTAAACATGCGGCCGCATGATTGTCTTCTTCTATCCACAGGGCTCTTATGGGCATCATTGTCGCATGTTCCGCCTAACGGAAAAATCCAATGATGCGCCTCAGTGTAAACAGGCTATTAGGTATATAATGTACCGTAAACCGAGAGTGATAAAATACCGCCTCACCCTAAGAAATATACCGGAATATACCTTGTCATTATCAAAATATACCGTAAATATACTGACGAACACTTCAAGATGAGTTGATATTCCTCGATTGTGATATTCTGTTTAATATTACTAGCTAGCTAGGTCTTTGCACTAAACTACAATTTTTTAATAATTTAATTTATAATAAAGAATTCAACATATATTTTCGTTTTTCAACACTATCTACATACCGTCGAGACGAAGACGAGACATTTGGTGAGCCTACAGCACTGATCGGCTGCTAGGCAACATGGCGCGTATTTTGAGTTGTTTGTTCAATTAAATTAATTCCAGAGTTACGTAAACTTTCGCAGTGCAGACAAACGGACAGCAATTTGAAAATCTAGTAAATCTATAATGATATTTGATTAAGGTGGCACATTTGGTCGCACCTCTGTATGGTGGATTTGCTTTTTGTGTAGAATTGTTCGACAAAATGTTCGTGCAGAAAAAAAAGCTAGTTGAACATGTGCTGGCAATGCGTGGCGACAGGGCCAGTAGTGATGAAGAGGAGGAAGAAGAGGACCAGGGAGATATTTTGCAGGTGCCAAAATTTCGAAATCAAATTAGAATCAATAATAAACCTTATTAGGTGTAATTAATGCAAGTGTAAACATTGCTTGTTAACTACCGTAATATATAATAGATCCTTGTTACCCCTTTGACTGATTTCGTAATCGCAAAAACCTATGTACATATGTATGTATGTGTGTATTTCGTACAGCGATTGTAAATGCCTATGTATTTGTTGGTTGAGGACAGTAACTAGTAACTAATACACATATCTTGATTTCGTTTTAGCTGAGTAACAACCCCACCCCCACTTAATGCAACTAAGCAAATGAAAAAATACAAAAACTATTAGGAAAATATATTTTGGAACACACACTTTTTGTAGCTAGAACCGATTTTTATTTTATTAATTATCTGTTTATATGCAAATGTAGTTAGAGTTTTGGAACATAGACTTTAGACAACCAATAGTTGCAGAATTTGTTGTCACACACAGTTTTAGTGTAAAGACAAATTAATTTTTGAAACTAACATATTTTTGCATTCTCCCTTTTTGAATTTTGAAAAAAAAAAAACCAATGAATTGATTTACAATTTTGAATCAATACTCAATTTTTGAAACAATATCAATGAAAAACCTACCGCACCTTCCGCAAACTTTTGACCAATAAAATCATTTTCTGGGAACCCAACGGTCCGACACGTGTTACAAACAAACAAACAAAAATACA
Organism: Drosophila subsilvestris; assembly: GCA_035043285.1. Taxonomy (NCBI): domain Eukaryota; kingdom Metazoa; phylum Arthropoda; class Insecta; order Diptera; family Drosophilidae; genus Drosophila; species Drosophila subsilvestris. Next base: position 3,859,122 of record JAWNNB010001730.1, on the reverse strand, counting down.
TACATATACCATATAAAATACGCGAATGTGATACGTGACAACGTTGAAATATGGATCCGGACGAAGCACAGCGCCGACGCGAAGAATGCGAACGCAAAGCCCGCCGTGGGGAGATGGATCCCCGACTGGAGTTTACCTTCCAGTTGTTGATCGACGCCACTCAGTTGCCCAGACATCAGCTCATGGATTACATATTCGAAGGGGATATGGTAGTTTCTATATATCCTATATGTATATCGAGATCTGCCTAGATATATCTGAAACTATTTTGTTTTGTAGCTCGATGAAATTAATCAGCTGTTTTTGCCGAATATGAAAAACAAGCTGCTTTGGTTTTATCAGGAAGTGGATGAACCTGAGCATACACCCATTCCGGACGCCAATAAGCCGGGACCATCACGAAGTGGCATTGCTTCGAGCAGTTCTAAGACGCCGCAAGGTCTTAACTATAAGAATATAATATACAATTAGAATCTACATATACATTTATGTATTGCTGTCTGTCGAATGAGCCGCACTCACTTTTCTGTTACTTTATCAGGTGGCGCCTCTCCCAGTGGTATGCCTCCGGCAAAGCAGAAGAAGCTCTTCCTAACCGATGGCTGGACCTGCGCCTTTACAGGCGTTTGTATTTATATCTTTCGTGTAAATACGTCCAAGCAGCTTCCCGAAGAGGGATTCCAAAAAGATTTGTAAGTCTTTTGCCTGCCCCTTTACGTTCTACTCTCCTTTTTATTTCACCTTAGGTACTGTGGCGTAATCGATGCCAAAAATATTGGCCTGGTTACTTCCATTGAGCGAATCGTTGAGTTTGTATTCATGCAAGCGCTGGCCTTTCCCAGTTTGGAAGGCGACGAGGAGGACGTTAGCTGCGGTCTCATCAAGGGGCAGCTCCTTCCGGGTCTACGATCATTCTGCAGTGCGTTGCGCGTCTGCGAACAGGTGTGTGATCATCACAACGTATTTGCCGATGGCTGCGATATGTTTGAGAAAATCGATCTGGTGGATGAGGTCAAGGACATGTCCAAGAACCAAGAGTTTTGCACACAGCTCGAGGACCGTGTCAATAACTGGACAAAGGGGATATTGAAAATCCTTGGCGAGAGCGAACAGCTCCGCAAGGAGAACGATCACAGCGGCCCTCAGGACGAGCTTGAGTACTGGAAGAAACGCGGCGCACAATTCTCACAGCTGCTTGCCCATCTGCAAGACAAAGAAGTTCAGTTTACGCTGCACTGCCTCTTTTTGGCGGGCTCCCGCATAATAAGGCAATGGAAGGAGACCGATCGTAAAATAACCTTTTGCTATAATGAAGCGCGGGATAACTCGAAATTCATACAAGCCATGGAGACGTGCTGTCACTCGCTGTATCTGGATGACCCTGTCAGCATGAAGGAGTCCATTCTTAGTCTACTGCAAACGGTGCGACTTATTTACAGTGTATCACAGTTTTACAATACATCCGAAAGAACATCAGCTTTGATGGTTAAGGTGAGTGCAAGTGCAATTGCTGGTAAAATTATGCTGAATCTTCCCCTCCATATCTGCTGATAGTTCTATAAATTCATTGAATCATTCCTGCCCCTCCAAAGAGTCTGTTGCCAGCTTTTCTTTTTGCTTTCTGCCCTAAACTTTTTTTGTTCGTTGCACGGACTTATAGTCCGTCTTATGAGTCCGCCTTCTTGTCTGACTCACCTTGAAATGTCCCACAAAGCTGAGAGGTAACAAGTGGTGGCATTAACAAGTCAAAGACCTCTTTGACATCGATGGTGCAAGTTAACTTCATTTTATGTTTGACTCTAGTTTTTGTTATGGGGTACTCCGACTAAAACAATACCTTTTTTATTTTTAGATAACAAACCAAATGATTGAGACCTGCAAGTCCTACATTACTTGTCGTTGCAAGGAGACAATTTGGTCCCAGGATCGCAGCTTGATTCGAACAAAACTCAGCAACTGCATTAAATTGAATCACATCTACCACGAGACCTACTACACAGTGCGCGAGCAACCCTTTCTGCCTAATCAGACGCCCTTTGGGTTCTCCGAGAACTTTGTCTTTGGTGAACTTTGTCTATGACAAACTATAATGTAAGTAATCCAATTAATGTTTGATAATTTCAGGAAAATTTGATACATTCTGCGAGCGCCTATCGAAAATTATCAGCATGTTTAACCTGATTGATGACTACAACCATTTGTTCGAGCGCCGCTTGGAGGGCCTGCTGCTGGGGGAGGCCCTGGAGGATGCCTCAAATCACTTCGAAGAGGCCAAAAAGGAGGTTATTTCGAAGAAATATGATTACCTAGACCATCGCAACTCCGATTTCAATGACGATTTCGAGAGGTTTATACACAAAACGAACTCCCTAAAGGACACCATAGCCACACTGATTGAAACGGACTTTGACACGGTCTGGGAGACGCCACAGTGCATACGGTTTTTGGTGCGTTTCGAAAAGGTTAGCGAGAAGATTCCGCTGACCAAAATGGACGAGAAATACACCCGGATACTGCGTTACGTTGAGAAGGAAGTGGATCGCATACTGAAAACGTTTCGCAAACAACGGGATGATCCCCCACTGGCGAGAAACTTTCCGCCCATTGCCGGTCGCATTCAGTGGTGTCGAGCCCTGAGTCTGCATCTTACAGAGCTCATAGATGCGGTGATGGCTCATGCGGTGCTGAGTACCCTGCCCATGGCCAAGGACTTAGATATGCGCTTCCACAACGTCTTGGGTGTGCTCCAGGAATACGAGGATGAAATTGTCTCCATATGGCTGGATCAAGATGTCAGCGTGGCCGATGCGTGCCTCATGCAGCCCCTGCTCAGCCTACAGGGGGATAAATTGTTTGTCAATCTACACCCCACCATACCATTGCTGATCAGAGAAGCCAAAATGCTGGCCAAGTTGAAGATTGAGCTGACGATTGTGGCCGCCACACTGATGAGTCGCCAGCAGTATTTCATCACCATACAGGACTCTTTAAATGTTGGTTACTCTATCACTCTACCACTCAGCCATATTATGGCATTAATACTCGCAATTTTGTGTGTTCTGTTCCCCTGTAGTGTCTCATCAAAATGTTTCTGTCAACGGTTCGAGCCGTGAAGCTGGAGGTGCGTCCTTTGTTTCTGCCTCAGTTGGTGCGTTTGACGGCGATGCTGAAGCCCGGACTTTATACTATAAATGTAAGGCATTCAGCTGAAGATCTACTCTGAATTATATTTATTTTTGTTTCCTTAATTTTCCAGTGGACCAATCAAAACTGGACAGAATTCTATGAGCGCTGCAAACAGGCCATAGAGAACTTTGAGGTTCTTGTGGCCCGCGTTCACGACATTTACTCGAATCGCATACTCAATGTGCTTATGTGGATGCAGGACGTCTCGCTGCAAATATTACCAGCAGGTTGGTGGCTCCCACATGATTCTTAGGTCTCGTCCGTAATTTTATGCTGCCCAAAAACTTTCCACATTTGTTTACTGCGCAGACGATGAAATCTGGACAGTTGATGAGTTTCTGGAGCGCAGCGAGGAGGCATGCCGGTGAGTCTCTGTCAAGGGGTTCAGTGGGAAAATTCATATTTAATTTGTCTTCGAAATTACGTATACGCGTATGCACGACCTTTTCCACTGTCTAGAGCTGATTCTGTTTCTGTTTCTGCTTGTGATTTATTTAAATGGGTTCTTTATCACATTTTAATATTGTATCTAAATTGCATGTGATATACGATTGTTTATCCGCTAGGAAAGCGGCCATCGAACTGAATCGCAAGAGCCAAATGGTCTCAGAGGCCGTGGAGGAGGTTCTAAGTTTAGTGGACAAGGCCACGGCCACCTTCAAGGAGATTGCGGGCGATGATGCTACGACCCTCTTTGATGGTAAGACTTGGGACTGCACTATATAAACATTATGAATTCGAAACTTTTGAGCAGCAGTCTCTCCAAAAGGAGAGGGCACTGGATCGGGTGGACGAAAAGCTGAAGAAAGTGGAGGCGGAGGAGGAGGACTGCTGCCCCGACCACCAGTGGAGGCGGTGGCGGTGGCGGTGGCGGTCGGCGGCGGCGGAAGTGGAGGAGGACAGCAGCAGGACTGGAGTATTTTGTGGTCCTGCTTTGAGAATCCTCTGTCACTCCTGTCGACCACAGAAAGCCTGCCAAAGGGCATGCAGGTGAGACTTGCAAAAGGGATAGATACATACATACAGATATCGTTTTTTTTTTCGTAGGATATGGTATGCAATGCGGTGGTCGAAATGCGTCGCTATTACAGCCGCAAGGTCATTGACGTACTGATTAAGGTTATCCGAGCCGCACTGGATACACTGAGACGTCGATTCATTGCCGATGAGAATGAGACGGTTTTCAAAAAGCCGATCTTTGCGCTGCACGCGCAGCTGCAGATACCCCATGTGGTGATCAAACCGAGTCTGGACGAGCTGCAGGACATTTTGGTGACGGCTGGCAAGAACATCACGGGCATTGCGAAGGGTGTGGCTCAGTGGAGCAGCGGCAAAGATCCGCCGGTGCGTACCGCCCCACTGAATAGCTTCGCAATGTTCTCCAAAATCTTGTCTTACCAACCGCAGCAAGTTTCGATGACGGTGACGCAGCCGCGCGTCGGACGCAACCACAACGAGGCCACTGGCGGTGCCGGCGGAAAGAGTCGACGTCGCAAGATCTATTGTCTGGCCTCCGAGGAACGACCACAGATGCCGCACATGCTCAAAAGCTTCTACTCCGCCATCATGGACAACAAGGAGGTGGCCAAGGCTGTCAACCAGCTTTCCAGCTGCACGAAGAATGTAAAGCCCGAGATCCAAACGTACATTAAGCGCTGGAAGCCATACCACTTCCTATGGAAGAACGATCGCACCACTCGTCAGCTCATGGAGTTTGGCCTGCAGGAGTTTGAGACCACCCTGCGCTGCCTATCCGATCTGGATGCTAATCTACTGATTGAGCCAGACATGGAGGTCTTCGGGCAATGCGTGGCAGTGTACAATGAAAGACTTAAGTATGGTTTGGCCATTGAAATTAAATGTGAGTAGATGCAGTAGCCATTCGATGCATATAATAATACCTTCTACTTTCACATCTATAAAGTTCCTAGAGAAGGGGGCTATTGGGTGTTAATGGATGGTACCTTATTCTAATTATAGATTAGAAGGATATGTGTGTGTGTTTTCCATTTTGGAAGAGATACTCGAAAGGTTAATCAACCATAAATTTTGGCACCCTCGCGCATTCTTTTGTTTTGCGGACAAATAGAAAGCTATTCAAATAAATTGGCATCCAATTAGATAATCTAATTTGCCTAGCCAAATTAACTGAAACACCAGGCATCCCCAGAATCACCAAAATAAATTCCCCACACACAAATGATTGAGAGGAAGGAAGGAGGCCAGAGGCCAGAGCCGAGAGGCGAGAGGCTCGCCCACACAGCAGGAGGATGTGACTGTGTGAAAATAAATTAGCCCCTTGGCCTGGCTTTGATTAATGACATCGATATCATTGTGTGGCGCAGGAAATGGGACAGGGATATGGGAGATGGAGATGGATCGGAAGGGAGAAGGAACAACAAACACTTTAGAAGGTTTCTATTTTCAGCGTGCAACCACAAAATTGGACAGGCCATGAAGAAAAAGTACAAGAAGGAAATGGACTATGTTTATGCTGTAATCAATGAAATGGATCGTAAGCTGGACAGGCCCATACGTGACTTGGATGATGTGCGGATGATAATGGAGACCTTGGGTAAGATTCGTGAGCAGGAGGTGGACATGGAGTTGCGCATAGATCCGATAGAGGTGAGACAGTATAGTAGTGCTATGTACAATCCTTTCACTCTCTACTGTAATTTTGTAGGAAGCATTCAATGTCCTGACACGCTATGAGGTACAAGTGGAGCGTGAGCAGTTCGATCTTGTGGACAATTTGCGGACAACGTTCCAGAACTTGTTGGCTGGGGCACTGCAGGCCCAAGTGAAGCTGCTGGATATGCAACCAGCCTTCCAAGATGACCTGCGCACCAATCTGGACAATTTTAAGCAGGACAAGATCTCGTACGTGACGGAGTATCGGACGGCAGGGCCCATGCAGGCTGGGCTAACGCCGAGAGAGGCCTCCGACCGGCTTATACTGTTCCAGAACCGCTTCGAGGGCATGTGGCGACGCCTGCAGACGTACCAGAGTGGCGAGGAACTCTTCGGTCTGCCGCAAACAGACTACCCAGAGCTGGGCCAGATACGCAAGGAACTGAACCTGCTGCAGAAACTCTACAAACTCTATAACGATGTGATTGACAGAGTGAGCAGCTACTATGACATACCCTGGAATGAGGTGGACATTGAGGAGATAAACAACGAGTTGATGGAGTTCCAAAACCGCTGCCGCAAGCTGCCCAAGGGACTGAAGGAGTGGCCGGCTTTCCATGCTCTGAAGAAGACAATCGACGACTTTAACGATATGTGCCCCCTGTTGGAGTTGATGGCGAATAAAGCCATGAAGCCACGCCACTGGCAACGGATCATGGACGTTACTCGCTACATCTTCGAGTTCGACTCGGAGGGTTTCTCGCTCAAGAACATATTGGAGGCGCCGCTGCTCAAAAACAAGGAGGACATTGAGGACATCTGCATCAGTGCCATGAAGGAGAAGGACATCGAGGCCAAGCTGAAGCAGGTTACCAATGAGTGGTCCGTGCACGAGCTGCAATTCATGAGCTTCAACAATCGCGGCGAGCTCTTGCTGCGCGGCGACACTACGGCCGAAACGATTGGCCAACTGGAGGACAGTCTGATGGTGCTGGGATCCCTGCTATCCAACCGATACAACGCTCCGTTTCGGAAGCAAATTCAGCAGTGGGTCCACGACCTTTCGAACTCCAACGAGATACTGGAGCGGTGGCTCCTGGTGCAGAACATGTGGGTATATCTGGAGGCTGTGTTTGTGGGGGGCGATATCGCGAAGCAACTGCCGAAGGAGGCGAAAAGGTTTTCGAAAATAGACAAATCCTGGCAAAAAATCATGCAGCGAGCCCACGAGACACCCGGTGTTGTGGCTTGCTGCGTCGGTGATGATTTGCTTAAACAGTTGTTGCCTCATTTGCAGGAGCAACTGGAGATTTGTCAGAAATCCTTGAGTGGTTATCTGGAGCGCAAGCGCATGATGTTTCCACGTTTCTTCTTTGTGTCAGACCCTGCACTGCTTGAGATATTGGGTCAGGCTTCCGATTCGCATACCATACAAAACCACCTCCTGAATATTTTCGACAACACAAAAAGCGTAAAGTTCCACGACGTCGAGTACAACAAAATGATGGCCATCATAAGCAGCGAGGGCGAGATGATCCAGTTGGATCGCGCCATCCGCGCGGAGGGCTCTGTCGAGACATGGCTAACTCAATTGCTGGTCACAGCACAGCAGTCACTGCACTCGATCATTCGCACAGCCTATGCGACCATTAACGATCCGAACTTCACCCTTCTCAGCTTCCTTGAGAAGGCGCCGGCCCAGATTGGCTTGCTCGGCATTCAAATGGTATGGACGCGAGACGCAGAAATGGCTCTGTTGCAGGCCAGACATGAGAGGAAGGTCATGTCCGAGACAAACAACAAGTTCCTGGAAATCCTCAACACACTCATCGATCAAACCACTCGCAATCTGACCAAACGCGAGCGGACCAACTTCGAGACCCTGATCACCATTCATGTGCATCAGCGTGATATCTTTGATATTTTGGTGGGTTTGGTCTCAATCACACAGATGATTAAAGATGATTGTTAAAGCCCATCCTCTGGTGTAATGGTGTATTGTAATATTCGTAATAATTTCAGTGCCGCATGAACATAAAATCAGCAAACGACTTTGAATGGCTCAAGCAGTGTCGCTTCTATTTCAAAGAGGATTTGGACAAGACCTGGATATCTGTTACCGATGTCACATTTACCTACCAGAACGAGTATCTTGGCTGCACAGATCGGCTGGTTATTACTCCATTAACAGATCGGTGGGTACATAAACATATTTTTTATACTTTTCCTACAATACTTACCTCTAGAAGCATTAAGGCGTCACTTTCGATGGTCCTTAAATTTAAAGAAAACCATTTATTTGGCATTTAACTAAGAAGTATTTCCGCCAATAAATGTACCATAAATTTGTTTTCAAATGCACGAATTCCTTGCGCATTCCTCAGCACAATGGAGACCGCCTTGGAATGCCATGGCTGCTATACTAAGTCATCCTACTAGCATAGCACTTTGAACTCTGCTCTCATCAGTTTTTGCTATGCTATATAAACAATTGGCAAACAACTGTTGGCAGCTATTTCAAGCGGTCGATGACTGGAAGCTGTCTTAACTATTGGTGTAGTCAACGGTAGTCAAAGGAAAAGGAGGAATTCCAGCAACCGACGCACCGTTGACATGCTCGTAAAGATAAACTTCACTTAGCGGAATATAAATAAAGTCCTGACAGCGACAGGTCGTTGCCTGCGGAAAGATGTAAAGTGGCGGTGCTATTTTCCTAGAGGCATTTCTGCTTTCTGCTTTCCATTCATTTTTTCCGAGTTTCGTTTCTGCTCCTTCGATGTCATCGCACATTAGTGGCTGTGCTGCGGGACTGCTTTGATATTTTAAAGAGAGTCTTGGGCTTGTGGTGTCACACAAGCCCCCGCCATATGGAAATACCTTGAGAAAAAGTTCCCTTTAAATTGTTGTTCCATTTCAGTTGCTATATAACTTTGGCCCAGGCTCTTACCTTGTCCATGGGCGGTGCGCCATGCGGGCCAGCTGGCACTGGGAAAACGGAAACCGTCAAGGATATGGGTAAAACATTGGCCAAGTATGTTGTCGTTTTTAATTGCTCCGATCAAATGGATTACAGGTAAGTTATCAATGCAAAAGTTTAAATGCAATATTTTGCTTTCGGATGGCACTTACATTTACATTTTGTTCGGTTAGAGGGCTGGGACGCATTTATAAGGGTCTGGCCCAGTCTGGAAGCTGGGGCTGCTTCGATGAATTCAACCGCATCGAGTTGCCGGTTCTCTCTGTGGCCGCTCAACAAGTGGCTGTCGTGCTGACAGCCAAAAAGGAGAAAAAGAAAAGTTTCCTGTTCACAGATGGAGATACGATTGAAATGAATCCGGAATTTGGAATATTCATTACTATGGTAACATATTAACACTACACTACCTGCTGCACGATTTCACTTAGCTTTAGCTTTTAGCTTTTAGCTTTTTCACTTAGCCCGCGTATTAGTCCTTACAGGAAGTAAATAAGATTAAAAGGGTCGAACATTACCGTCTGGCCTCTACATCATACATAGTGCATGTAAACGAATGCAATTACCGGTACTGACAGACGCCAGTGCGAAAACCGAAAGTCGCAAGTCCCACTCCTCCACACTGCATCTGATCTGAGAATTCACAATGCACTAAACTGCTCATTGGGAGTATGATATTTATAGGTACGAGTAGAGTAACTTTCGGTACGTGGAAAATTAAATTGTTGAATGCTTTCCCATTTCCCATTTCCCATTTAACTTGTTGCAAAATGGAAAGTGACAGGCGCTTTTATGCACATAACTCAAACGATATTAGTCATGTACAATTTTTCTCAACTGAACTCAACTGAAGCTGTAATACAATTTACTATATGTAGCTTTTTCGCTGGTTTCTCCACCGCCACCGCCAAAAAGCATCCCACCCCAAAACCGTAAAAACCAATAACCAACACACGAAAGGGAAAATAAACAGCCAGAACAGCAAAGGAGGAGCGGAGCAGAGCAGAGCAGAATGTTGCTTGTTGCTTGGTGTAAGAGTATTTACATTTAAGCGGCTGCATGACTCGATTAATTTGCCTGCCACATGGGACCACCCACCCCCACCCCGTGTAACCGTCTTCTCTCCTCTCCCACCAATCTCTACGGCTCTACGCACAATCAGAATTAAATGCTTTCAGGCAAGATAAGAAGCCAAACGAAGGATAGCCAGCTGCCGCTGTACTAAGTATAGAGAGTAGCGAGCAAAGTATAGATATGAAGCTGGCTCAGGCTTAGTAGCTTAATTACAAGCGACGCCAACTATGATAGGGGGTAATGCGATTAGCGTTAACCCCGGCGACGTTGCCAATAATGGTATATGTCAATCAACGCCCAGTTGTTGTCTACACCAAACCCTTTCTTCCCTTCCCCTTTTCATAGTCTGACTAGCTTTGGCTTAGGTGTTTCTGTGTATTTTAATTTGCGCATTGAATTATTAGCCCCATTTATATAACATTTTTAGTCGCCAGGACATTCTAATTTAATGAGTCGTTATGTCACACAGTCCGTCCTGTCCCGAATTCGGTCTCACACGTTTGCAGGGACCCACAGGCGGCGTGTGCGTTCGAGTTTAATGATGACATACATCCTTTGTTGTGGCTCTATATTTTTGCTTATTTGTTGGATGTACATAGGATGTAGGGAGTGCCCAAGGTAAACATACAAATCGACCGTCTGTTTTTGGCATACAATGAGATCTGTCTTGGCATAAAGTTACCTAAACTGTTGACTATACCAAACATATATGTATTGTATATAGAGATAGATTCAAAAGCACTCCCCTATTAAACCTAAAACGAATGGATAAATCGTATGTATTCATGAAAATTAAATGTTTAAATAGAATCCCGGGTATGCGGGGCGCAAAGAGTTGCCCGAGAATCTGAAAATACAATTTCGCACCGTTGCAATGATGGTGCCGGACAGACAGATAATCATCCGCGTGAAGCTGGCCAGTTGCGGCTTCCTGGAGAACATAACGCTGGCCAGGAAATTCTACACGCTGTACAAACTCTGCGAGGAGCAGCTCACTAAGCAGGTGCACTATGACTTCGGTCTAAGGAACATCCTCTCTGTGCTGCGTACTCTCGGGGCATCCAAGCGAAGGAACTCAAAGGACAGTGAGAGTACGATTGTGATGCGTGTCCTTCGCGACATGAATCTGTCCAAGCTGATTGATGATGATGAGCCACTGTTCATTTCGCTGGTGTCTGACTTGTTTCCCAATCAGGTACGAGACCTGCGAGTATGAACATTAAAACAAAGCAATCCTTCCCTCATTCCCTGCCTCTCTTTTCGCATTTATCAGACTCTCGAAAAGACCAACTATCCAGAGTTGGAGGCGGCCATTCTTCAGCAAACGGACGAGGCCAGTCTGATCTATCATCCGCCGTGGGTGCTGAAGCTTATACAGCTGTACGAGACCCAGAACGTCCGCCATGGCATCATGACTCTGGGACCCAGCGGAGCGGGCAAAACCACCTGCATCCACACCCTGATGAAGGCCATGACCCAAATGGGGGACAATCATCGCGAGATGCGCATGAACCCCAAGGCCATTACAGCAGCCCAAATGTTTGGACGCCTCGATGTGGCCACCAACGACTGGACCGATGGCATCTTCTCGGCGCTGTGGCGCAAGACGCTCAAGCTGAAGGCGGGCGAACATGTCTGGCTGGTGCTCGACGGCCCAGTGGATAGTATTTGGATAGAGAACTTGAACTCCGTGCTGGACGATAACAAGACCTTGACCTTGGCCAACGGCGATCGTCTCACTATGGCTCCGTCAGTTAAGATTATCTTTGAGCCGCACAACATTGACAATGCCTCACCGGCCACTGTGTCTCGCAATGGAATGGTTTACATGAGCTCTTCTGGCCTGGATGCCCGACCAAGTAAGTTTTTCGACTTTTCTTTTGTTTTTGGATGAAACATTTGATGAAACATTTATTGAATTATTCACAGTTGTTCAGGCGTGGCTCAAGAATCGGGCTCCTGGCGAAAAGTCTGCGTTTTCCGATCTATTCGATGAGACATTTGTCGAGGTGTACAACTGGGGGGCACAAATTGTGAAGCTTCAGATGCCTGTCCTGCAGTGCAACATTGTGCAGCAGATGCTGTTCATTCTGGAGGGCTTGATACCTGTCAAGAAGGAGGACGAACAGGCTGTCAGCCTGTCCAGCAAGGAGAGCCAAGACGGTAAGTCGTAGATGGATAGAAGAAAGTCCTTTAACCTCCAACACCCAACTAGCGGATCAAAAACAAAAACAAAAACGAAATTGAATTGAAACATTTCAGCGAATAAACGTTTAGAGCATCAAAAACATATCGAAGGGACGCGACGGCAATCGATTGGCAGTCAGATTGTCGGTAAAGTATAAACTAAAACCCTAAAATGGGGCTGGTTCCATAATTGTACATAACCCAAAATATATATATATGTGTATCGCTGCAAGATCTGCTTCTGTGTGTCATTAACATATCATCATTTGTTGTTCAGATTGATTTGGTTCTCAGTCGACTGGCACTTACTCCCCTCCCCAATTCTGTGTGTTCGGTTTATAGTCTTGAACCCCCTCCCCATTAGAGTTATGTGTCTCGTCTAAGCCTTATAATTTTACTAACCTATGTGTATGTGTGTACAAGTACCGTTTTGTTTAGATGATACCATAATTTAAGCCATCTCCCCTAAATATTATTCAAACAGAGGATCTCCCCATTGAGAGTGCTGTCGAGGAGAAAGAGGACACCTGTACGCCGGAACACTTGCACCGCTTGTATATATTCGCGCTGGCCTGGGGCCTCGGTGGTTACCTCTCAACTAGCGATCGCGTTCGAATGAATATCTTCGTGAAGGAATCCTTTCCGCACCTCGACTACCCCAAGGGTAGTGCTAGCGAAAACACAATATTCGACCATTTCGTTTCTCCAACGGGCGTGTGGCAGTCGTGGAAGACGCTCGTCACACCCTACATGTATCCGGAGCTTTCCACACCAGACTACCTAAGTATTTTGGTGCCCATTGTGGATAATGTGCGTATCGACTATCTGATCGGAACCATTGCCAATCAGGAGCGCGCCGTGATGGTCATCGGCGAGCAGGGTACTGGGAAGACAGTGATCATGAAGAACTTCATGAAGAAGATGAACATTGAGACGTACATGGGCCGATCCTTTAACTTCTCGTCGGCCACCAGCCCCTACCAGTTTCAGCGCACGATCGAGAGCTATGTCGAGAAACGTGTGGGCGTCACCTTTGGCCCCCCTGGTGGCCGCAAGCTGATTGTCTTCATTGACGACATCAATCTGCCCGAGATCAATGAGTGGGGCGATCAGGTAACCAATGAAATCGTGCGCCAGTCAATGGACATGAAGGGCTTCTACAGCCTGGAGAAGCCCGGCGACTTTACCACCATTGTGGATGTACAGTACGTGGCAGCCATGGGGCTGCCCGGCGGCGGTCGCAACGACATACCGTCGCGTCTCAAGCGTCAGTTCTGCGTCTTCAACTGCAACATACCCGACAACGACTCCATCGATAAGATCTTCCGCGTCATCGGTGAGGGCCACTACAATGCCAAGCGAGGTTTTGTGCCCGAGATTCGCAACCTGGTGAAGAAACTGATCGTAATCACGCGGCACCTGTGGCAGCGCACACGCGAGAAGCTGCTGCCCACGCCAGCGAAGTTCCACTACGTATTCAGTCTGCGCGACCTGTCGCGCATCTGGCAGGGCATGGTTGGCACCTTATCCACAGTGATCACCTCCGAGAGCGTGCTCATGGCACTGTGGAAGCATGAGTGCACGCGAGTATTTGCCGACCGATTCACCACATTCCAGGACAGGGAGTGGTTCGGCTCAGAGCTGGCATGTCTCGTGCGAGAGGAACTGGGCGATGCCCACTCGCAAATGATTATACCCAATCCGGTATTCGTAGACTTTATGCGCGACGCCCCCGAGCCGACTGGCGAGGAGGGCGAGGACACCGACATGGAGCTGCCGAAAGTGTACGAGCCGGTACACTCTCATGAAGTGCTACGCGAGCGTCTCGTTATGTTCCTCGCCCAGTTCAATGAAATGGTGCGAGGGTCTGGAATGGATTTGGTGTTCTTCCCGGATGCAATGCTGCATCTGGTGAAGATCTCCCGCATCATTCGGCACCCGAGAGGATCGGTCATGCTTGTCGGGGTCGGCGGTTCTGGAAAACAGTCGCTTACGAAATTGGCATCGTTTATAGCTGGCTACAAGACATTCCAAATTGCGTTGACGCGTTCGTACAATGTGGCCAATTTCCTAGAGGATCTAAAGCTGCTCTACCGCACCTGCGGCGTGCAGGGGAAGGGCACAACCTTTCTCTTCACTGACATGGATATCAAAGAGGAAGGTTTCCTCGAGTATCTCAATAACATACTCTCGAGCGGTGTCATATCGAACCTATTCTCGCGCGATGAGCAGGCCGAAATCGTGCAAGAGCTGACGCCGGTCATGAAACGTGAAAATCAACGCAAAACAGCGACCCCGGAAAGTGTGATGGACTTTTTTCTGGCGCGCACCTGCACCAATCTGCACGTGACCTTCTGCTTCTCGCCCGTGGGCGAGACGTTCCGGTCGCGGGTGCAGCGCTTTCCCGCCTTGGTCTCCGGCTGCACCATTGACTGGCTGCATCCGTGGCCCAAGGATGCCCTGGTTTCGGTTGCCAGACACTTTCTGAGCCACTTCGAAATTGAGTGTACGTCGGCCGTCAAGGAAGAGCTGGTTAATGCGCTCGGCTCCATACAGGATATTGTCGCCGAAACGTCTCAGGAGTACTTCCAGCGTTTCCGTCGCGCCACGCACGTGACACCCAAATCTTATCTGAACTTCATTGCCGGCTACAAGAATATCTATCAGATGAAGCAGCAAGAGCTGCGCGATGGTGTGGAGAAGATGGATACGGGCTTGGAGAAACTGAAAGAGGCCTCCGCCTCGGTCGAGATCCTCAAGAAGGACCTCGTGGTCATGGAGGAGGAGCTGGTCGAGGCCTCCAAGAACGCTGAATCGGTGCTAGTGGAGGTGACGGAACGTGCGATGCAAGCGGAGATTGTCAAGAATCAGGTACTCATCGTCAAGGACAAGGCCGAGGCCCTCGTTGCCTGTATTGCCCACGAGAAAGCGCTGGCCGAGGAGAAACTAGAGGCGGCCAAGCCGGCCCTCGAGGAGGCCGAGAACGCCCTCAACACAATCAAACCGGCGCACATAGCCACCGTGCGTAAGCTGGGACGTCCTCCGCATCTCATTATGCGGATAATGGACTGCGTTTTAATCCTATTCAAGCGTAAGCTGCACCCCTGTATACCCGACTCGGGTACACCGTGCCCCAAGCCCTCATGGCAAGAATCCCTAAAGGTGGGTGCCCCTAGGTTTAATAGTAAGATGCTTAACGCCCATACATTTGGATTGCCATATGCAAAGCAAGCGTATGGCGTTATTCATCTTACTATTACATTGTCTGTGGTCCAACGGTATTCTCTTGCCATTATGCCCCTTTCTTGTCGTTTTCCAACGTAGATGATGGCCAGTGCCACATTTTTGCTGCAATTGCAAAACTACCCAAAGGACACTATAAACGATGAGATGATCGATCTGCTGCAGCCCTACTTTCGCATGGAGGACTACAACATGGACATGGCACGACGTGTGTGCGGTGATGTGGCCGGCCTGCTCTCTTGGACCAAGGCCATGTCCTTCTTCCACAGCGTGAACAAAGAGGTACTGCCCCTGAAAGCAAATCTAACCATGCAAGAGGCGCGCCTAAAGGTAAGCCAAGAAAGGACTCTGCACATTCCTGCCACTCATATTGCATTCCCTTTCCTGTTGTAAGCTTGCAATGGATGATTTGTCCGGCGCCGAAGAGCAACTGCGAGAGCGTGAGGATGCCCTGCAGGCGGTTAAGGATCAGTACGACAAGGCTGTGGGTGAGAAGCAGCGACTGACAGATGCTGCAAATGTCTGCCTGCGCAAAATGACCGCAGCAACGGCCCTGATCAATGGCTTGTCAGACGAGAAGCATCGCTGGACCAACCAGAGCAAGGAGTTCAAGATACAGCTTGGGAAATTGGTGGGCGACGTGCTCCTGGCCACCGGCTTTCTCTCCTACTGCGGCCCATACAACCAGGAGTTTCGGGCAAACCTGATCAAGACGTGGATGGGCATATTGAAGCAGAAGAATATTCCCTTCACCATTGGACTGAACATCATAAACATGCTTGTCGACTCCTCCACAGTGTCGGAGTGGACACTGCAGGGACTGCCGAACGACGAGCTGTCCGTCCAGAATGCACTGATAGCCACAAAGTCCAGCAGCTATCCGTTGCTGGTCGATCCGCAGACGCAGGGGAAGATCTGGATCAAGTGCAAGGAGGATCGAAACGAGTTGCAGATCACCTCCCTGAATCACAAGTACTTTCGGACACACCTTGAGGACTCCCTCTCGCTGGGCAGGCCCCTGCTGATCGAGGATGTGGGCATAGACCTGGACCCGGTGATAGACAATGTGCTGGAGAAAAACTTCATTAAGTCGGGCAGCATTGAGAAGGTGCTGGTGGGCGACAAGGAATGCGATGTGATGCCCGGGTTCATGCTCTACATAACCACAAAGCTACCGAATCCCGCCTTCAGTCCCGAGGTCAGTGCCAAGACATCGATCATCGACTTCACGGTCACGATGCGGGGTCTGGAGGATCAACTGTTGGGTCGTGTCATCCTCATGGAGAAGTCGGATCTAGAAGCCGAGCGAGTGGCGCTCTTCGAGACCGTCATGCAGAACCAGCGCAACATGAAGGAACTGGAGGCCAACCTCCTGCTGCGCCTGAGCTCCTCCCAGGGATCTCTGGTGGACGATGAGGCCCTAATCGAAGTACTTCGGGTGACCAAGACCACAGCCGAGGAAGTTAACCAAAAACTGAAGATCTCCGAGGTGACAGAGCGCAAAATAATGAAGGCACGCGAGGAGTTTCGGGCGGTGGCCAAACGAGGATCAATCCTTTACTTTCTTATTGTCGAAATGAGCAACGTGAATGCCATGTACCAGAATTCCCTCAAGCAGTTCCTCGTCATCTTTAACCACTCGATCACGAAGTCGACCAAGTCCAGTGTCACGGAGGAGCGCATCATCATCATCCTGCGATATCTCACCTACGAGGTGTACAAGTTCACCAATCGCAGTCTCTACGAACGGCACAAGCAACTGTTTACCTTGATGCTGGCCATCAAGATCGACTATCACAATGAGAACATCAGCCACGAAGAGTTTTTGACGTTCATCAAGGGCGGTGCCTCACTGGACCTAAATGCTGTCACCCCGAAGCCCTTCCGCTGGATCTTGGACATTACCTGGCTCAATCTAGTGGAGATTAGCAAGCTGGAAACCTTTTCCACAGTGCTGCAGGTGATTGAATTGAATGAGCGCGAATGGCGCACTTGGTACGAGTGCGAGAAGCCCGAGTACGAGGAGATCCCCTGTGGCTACAATGCACTTTTGGACAGCTTTCGAAAGTTGCTGCTCATTCGCTCCTGGTGTCCCGATCGAACCATATCTCAGGCCAAGAAGTATATAGAAGGTGTGTGTGTTTCTACACAGAAACTAAGACAGGTATCAATATTTAATTGTCATTGTTTTTCTTGTATACATAGAATCCCTGGGGGGCGAGTATAGTGAGATGCAAATTCTAGACTTGGAGGAAATGTGGCTGGAGTCGGAGCCACGCACACCTTTTGTCTGTCTTCTGTCGATAGGATCCGATCCAACCACACAAATTGGAGCCTTGGCCAAGCAGAAGTCTATAAGTAAGTGTCCAACAGAGCTTTCAATCTTTAATAAACTCTAATGAGTATGACTCTCTTTGAGTAGACCTGAAAGCTGTGTCGATGGGCCAGGGACAGGAATACCATGCCCGAAAAATGATAATGGAATCAATGTGCGGTGGCGGCTGGGTTCTGCTCCAAAACGTGCACCTCTCGCTGCCCTTTTGCACTGAGATTATCGACATGCTGGTGGAGACAGAGCGTATCGACGAGTCCTTCCGCATGTGGGTCACCACTGAGCCGCACAACGAGTTTCCAATTGGATTGCTGCAAATGGCTCTCAAGTTCACCAATGAACCCCCCCAGGGGATACGTGCCAGTCTAAAGCGCAGCTACCAGGTGCGGGCAAGGCATTGTAAATTCCCGGAGCACACTTAATTATTAATTTTCAATCTTTTCGCGTGAGGCAGTCGTTCACACAGGACTTCCTTGATTACACCTCAGCCTCGCAGTGGCCGCCATTGCTGTACACAGTGGCTTTTCTGCACACCATCGTCCAGGAGCGACGAAAGTTCGGCCCCCTGGGCTGGAATGTACCCTACGAATTCAATCAGGCCGACTTCGCAGCCAGCGTTCAGTTTGTTCAGAACCACCTGGACGAAATGGACCCCAAGAAAGGTGTCTCCTGGCAGACGCTGGTCTATATGATTGGGGAAGTGCAATATGGTGGACGGGTGACCGATGATTTCGATAAGCGCTTGCTCACGACCTTCACGGCGGTTTGGTTCTGCGAGCAGCTGCTGTCCAACTCCTTTGAGTTCTACAAGGGCTACAAGGTGCCGGGCACAAAGAGTCTTCAGGGCTTTATCGATTACATAAACAGTTTGCCGGCATACGATACCCCAGAGGTATTTGGCTTGCATTCGAATGCCGACATCACGTATCAGATAAATTCAGCAAAAGGTATGAGTACTTAACGTATTGCTTCGTTATTTGAAGCAGAGAGAAATGTAATACTAACACGTGCACATAATCCACCGAGACCCACGATGATCTGTGTAATCGGTAAATCAATAGCCAGAATTGGGTGGCTTACAGCCTGTACCGAGCATTGCACTGATGGGATGTAAGGCCACTCTGTTTAATTTTATGTAAAGCCCCATTGCATAAACAATTTCCCAGGACTCCCAATCAATAAAACCAAAGAATTTTTGTGATTTGGCAGCAGTGCACGTGAATGAAATCAAATCGGGTAGCACATTAGCATACACCCAGATAGCACACCCAGTCCCTGATTGTTTCTGGTTCTCATTCGCAGGCATCCTGGACACTATACTGAGCGTACAGCCGAAGGAGGGCGGCGGCGGAGGAGGCGAATCAAGGGAGAGCATTGTCTACCAACTGGCAGACGATATGCTGCGCAAGCTCCCAGCCCAATACAATGCCTACGAAGTGCGCGAGAATCTCAATCGAATGGGAATTCTGCTGCCAATGAACATTTTCCTAAGGTAAAGTAAACATTTTCTTCAGCTCGAAAGCACTTTGGTATCACTTTATTGAATGCAATTACAGACAAGAAATCGATCGAATGCAAAGGGTTATTAAGCGCGTGCACACTTGCCTTTGCGATCTCAAGCTGGCCATTGATGGTACCATTGTAATGAGTCCCGCTCTAAAGGAATCCTTGGACGCTATGTACGATGCCCGCATACCAGAGACCTGGATGAAGGTGTGTATTCATTCGATCAGCAAAAATAGATTTAATTCAATCGTCAGTTCCGTAGGGAGTGAAACTTACTTCACCAAGAACAAGAAGTTTGTTTTTCTCTTCAGCAAAGAAAAGTGCAACTCAGGGAAGCACGCAGGGCTCTGTCTGTCTGTCTGTCTGGTGGAAGGAAATTATAAGGGACAAGGGGCCCACAAGGGGATACCAACACGGGGGAAACGCCAGCAAGGAAACGCCGTTCATGTAGATGAAAGTAAAAGGCAAAGGCTTTTTAAAGGGCATGGGGATTTAAGGAAATGAACTAAATCTTAGATGGGCAGGTGTTGATTCTACCCTTTCAAATTGGTGTCTCAAAGAAAACGAATGGATCTAGTAGGCAGGCATTGGGCAAAGCAAAAGTATTATTCAAGTTGAAGCTCACACCAAAAATAGAGTTCCGTTCGGAACCGAATAATCAGAAAAACAATGAAGAAAGCAATTTCGAGTGGCATGCACAACAATCGGAATGTTTTCCTATCGAAAACTACCGACTTCGACCAAAAAAATGTCGAGGAAACTTCGTATTTGCCACTCGGACACCGCCAATATGGCTTCATTAAAGCCAATAAGACGAGCACACCGTTCCCCTCAACCCACTCGCTGGACCCCACCCTGCTGGACAACAAGCTGAAAGGCATATACGAAAAACCCAAGCATATCATTACAGCTTCTGATTCGGAAGCATCATCTATAAGTTCGGACATCGTTGTACCCCCCACATGGACCAATACAAATGATAATATCTCTGAGAAAGAGATACCCTTTGAGCTGAAAAGGAAACTGTTCGATGAAGCCGAATTCACTGTGACACGAGGCGTGAAGCTGAGCGATCTGCACCATCCTGAAATAGATGTCTCCCATATGCCGCGGTCCTTCAACTACGACGCGAAGAAGCTGTCCTTCAAGGAAATGGAAGCCTTCTGCCGCCACATGAACTTTAAGATTACCAAAGGATTTGATGCAACGTTTCATTAAAACATTAAAACATAATTCTGTTTTGTTTACTCGACATTCGGAATTTACAATAAAAACTCATTCTCCCTGGCCTGGCCTGGCCTGGCCTAGCCTAGCCTGGCCTTGCTTGTGTGTGCCCTTTAAATCTTGCCTACCAGATAATGTCTCTTGTCAATGTCACTTTCAGATATCATGGGAGTCCACAACTCTGGGCTTTTGGTACACAGAGCTACTCGAGCGCAACGGACAATTTCGGACATGGATATCAACGGATCGTCCGAAGGTAAGTGAAAGCTACCTCTTCTCTCTCTGAGAAGTGTTGGGGGATATGTACGAGTATACTACAAAGAATAATAATAATAAATTCAAACAGGTATTTTGGATGACTGGCTTCTTTAATCCACAGGGTTTCCTGACTGCTATGCGCCAAGTAAGTTGCATTGCATCTATCTATACATCATCCATATCTGTATCTGTATCATCCGTCCTAGGAAGTAACGCGAGCACACAAGGGCTGGGCACTGGACTCGGTTGTGCTACAGAATCAAATAACACGCTACAATCGAGAAGACATCACAGAGTATCCAACTGAAGGAGTGTACGTCCATGGACTGTTTCTTGAGGGTAATTTTTGTCCTTTCCCATTGTTACGACTGGCGTATGATTCCTGTGTGGAAAATGTACTTTTATTGCAGGCGCCTCATTGGATCGACGAAGTGGAAAGCTGATGGAGTCCAGAATGAAAGTACTGTACGAACAGATGCCCGTCATTTACATATACGCCATAAACACCACAGCTGGAAAGGATCCCAAATTGTACGAGTGCCCCATCTATCGTAAGCCACAGCGAACCGACTTAAAGTATGTGGGCTCAATTGATTTTGAGACCGAATTCAATCCAAAACACTGGACACTGCGTGGCGTGGCCCTGCTCTGCGACATCAAGTAGACCGTAAACCCAAGCCAAGTCATTCTTTGCCGAAGCCCATGCCCATGCCCATGTCCGTGCCTTTGTTTGCCATCGTGTCAACTGATGTACGAGACAGAGAGAAAGAGAGAGTATGTGAGTGGGGCTGCTAATGGCAATGTGATAATTATCTTCTGTTTTTTGGGTAAACGTTCAAGTTACGTGTAATCTAGCGACTAGTACTAGTCCAAATACAACAACATTAATTGGACCCTCGGGGCCAATGGGAACAAACACCACAAAGCACAATTATTAGCTTGTAAAAGCATTTGTTAAACAACAAGAGGAATTTTCAAAGCACAATAATCTCGGAGAGAGATAATATGCACGTAAACTCCATGTGGAGGCAGCAGGCAAGATAATTTGTTCAATAAAAAAATGAAAATAAATTAAATATCTATAAAATGTGGTTTATCAACTCAAAGTTTGTGTTTTTAAAGCGGGCAGGAACCAGAAAAATGCATTGCTTCATTATTAATCGTCATCATGGTAAAATTTTAATTATTTTTTTAAGTATACATATACATAGGTACGCACATATGTTGTTTATATAATATATATATATTTATATATAGATAGATTCGATTTTTGTCACTATTTTAGCTTTCTTTGAACATTTTTTGTATTTACATTCACTTTACATACAATATATAAATGAAATGTTAATTGTTAATTTTTACTCGTATTTTGTATTTGGTTTTAATGTACAGAACAAAAAAAAGTTTTAATTCCTTTTCAACTTACACGCTGGTGGCATATTATATATTTATTTATGAATCGAAGAAGTAGCTGCTTGAGTAGAGTAATACATCTGTATGTATGTATATTGTAAGGTTGTATTCTTTCTACGTTAAAATCGGTATTCGTATTCGTATTTGTATTCGTATTTGTATGATTTGGAACCATTTTTGTTGTCTTAAAACGTTAACTACGTAATTTCAATAGTGATCAAAAGTGTATGCTTAACAAACGGATTGTGCAAAAGAGTCCATCAAGTATTATTATTAATAGTTATTTGAGCATCCGTTACACAAAGACAATAAAGAGGAAATACTCGACAAACTTAACAAAAATATTGTCCGCCCGCGGAGTGTGTAATCCATAAACAATAAGCAAACAATTCTGTATCGATGGTCACTATCAATTACGCTTTTAAAAAATGCACTTTATTTTTGGTGTATTATTAATTTGTAATTTTATAATTATAGTTTGCAGCTTTGGTTTCGATTTGTAATCAATCAAATAGAATTCGCTTTGTTTTTGTTGAACAGTATCTGTCTGTGAGAGAGGTAGTATAAATCGTTTGTTAATTTCAATTTGAGTAAAATAAAAAACTTGAATACATTTAGCAACATTGAAAAAGTTTGTAAGTCAAAGGATTTGAGTGGAGTGGAGTCGATTGGATGTGGAGTATGTGCCTGCCTTGTAGCCAGCCATTTAGGAACCGTCAATGTACATTTCTATGAATTTCTATGTGTTCCATCTAACCCATTTTGGTGTATGTGTAACCGTATACCGTGTACCGTGTATCGTAGTCTGTTATGTGTAATCTGTAATTGCATCTCAATCTTTAGCCGCTTAAATGTCATTATAGCGCTTTTTTTGCGGTGGATAGCGGTAGAGAAAGTTCCAGGGAAGATATTCAATTGTATTGTCCACACCTGCAGCCATTCCATTCTGTTCAAAGTTGGGTTTGTCCTCCTCGAACTCCTCCACCTCCATCCTGCTCTCCTCCTGTGCGTTTTCGTTTTCGTTCTCGTTGTCATCATCGGCATTGTCGTCCACGTCCGTGTCTGCCACATATATGGTTTCGTTTTTGCTGGCCATCGCAGCCATTCTATCACCACGATTTTCATGATATTTTTCATTTTCAACTTCGTTTCCGTTTGATGCTTGATGTTTCCCCAGCACACTCATGCCCAGACCTTGTCCAGCACCAGCACCAGCACCGCTTAGAGATATTTTTGCATGGTTAAACAACTTTTGAACTCGTGATTTCTGACTCTGCTCGGCTCTGACTCTGACTCTGTGATGTGTCTGGGGACTGTGCCATCGAATATCTCCACTGGAGTGGACTGGGGAAATTGGTCCAGTGCAGCTTCTGCTGACGCTTGTTGCTCTGTGGCTCTTCCCTGGCCAGCTCCCTCGCAGTCAAAGTCAACTGGTGCGCGTAAGGTCTGACTCGCTTACCCACGTTCTTCAGAATGGCCCGATTTAATTCAACCTGTGTGTGCGGGTGCAAATAAAGGTATACGGTTAAAAGTAAAGGATTCTCTGTAAAAATACTACAGTGATTGCATTGCCATCCCCCACACTCCCTCAAGGGGATGGGTGGCTGAGCTTAACTGACAGAAGTTATTTAATTATTTGTCAGAGTCTCTCTCAATGCAGTTGACTTTAACTCTTCAATTACGTACACGTCATATCATAAATTTCTACAGTTTCAAGTACTACAAGAGTCCATGGGCCATGAATGAATCCTAGGACATCGTTATCTTTTCCTCATTAATTCGGAAACCTATGCCCTAAATGTACCATTAATATTAAAGCCCTTGGACAAATCAATACGAGTGTGTGTGTGTGTGTGTGTGTGGATGAAGCAAACAATTTTGTTAAACGCTCTACGGATAACCCTTTCCTTTGCCTGGATTTCGTTTCGGCGAAAGGTGAACCTACCTACTATCAAGGCAAATCGTTTGAATTCCTCGCATTAAAACGTTTGATTTTTTTTTTGTTGTTGTCTTTTATATTTTGCCTTGGGGTTGAAATCGTTTGGCAACCAAATAAACGCTTTGTTGCGAAGAAAAATATTTGTTTTACACATAGGCTTTGGGTGCTGCTGCCGGGCCTTCGCTATGTACTCTGTATACATATGCATATAAATATATTTACATATATAGAATGTCGTCAGGTCGAGCCTTTATATACATAGGAACATATCATGCTCAATTTCGTTTTCTACCTTTGCTTTTTTTAATGCTCCAATGGGCAAACGGCAAACAAAAAATTGCCAAATACGATAAGTACTTATATATTTAATAGAAAATATGTATTGTAGTTGCTTCTTGTTCTGCTTAAGGTATTAAAAAACTTTTGTGCAGCTGCTTTCTTTATGGGCTTTTCAAAATATTTCTCATTTAGCATTCTAGTTTTGATTAGCCCCGCCGCCATATTTCCATTTCTACTTCACGCCACACCAAATTACGCTTAAGTAACTTTTTCTTGGTACCTTGGGAAAAGTTTGTGTGTTTTCTTATATTTCTTCAGCTTATTAAAATACCAAGCAAAGTGGTCAAACAATGTGGCGCTCAGCGCAGCGCTTATTGTAGCAATAGGAGCCCCACATGCCACCCCACAACTTACCATACCATTTATCACACCTTCTCTCACTCACCTGGCGCGTATTCTCCTTCATTTGCCTGCGCGCTATTTCCAGGAGCAACCTCTGACGCAGGACATCCAAGGGATTGACAATGGACAGGGACGGCTTGTTGCGCTTTGCGAGTAAAAAACCATCCTATGAGAGAAAAGTATATACAATTACTTGGGGAAAAGTTCCAAAGACATCAAATGAAAACTTGGATAATGGAAATGCTTTTAATATTGCATATTATACACTGATAGAAAAAAACCAAAGTAAAATTAACTACAATCATATTTGAATTTAAAATGCGATTTTGAAATACAAAAATAGTAAAATTAAATAGAATTCACTTTGATTCAAATATAAATTTATTAAAGTGGCTTTTTAATATTTAATCTTAATACAAAACACTTTAAAAGAAATATATTATGTTCAATTTAAATACAAAACACTTCAAAATAAATATAATATATTTAATTTAAATATATTTCATATTTCCAGGAGTTCATATTTATTTTTATTTCATTTATATTTATTTCATATTTAAATTAAATATAAAATATATTGAATTTAAATATTTTCATATTTATACAAACACTCTTGGATAAAATCAATGGCGTAAATGAGTGAAAATATTAAAATTTCAGGGCTTTTTTCTATCGGTGTACGAATATTTCTATCTGCATGTAAATCGAGGGCGTAGCAGCTAAAAATATAAGTAGTGGAGCATGATATCATCAGCATATCATATCAGTTCTCTGCTCTGATCGATTCTTGTTTATAAAATGTGGAAAACTGATGTTTGGAATTAATTTTTAAAAGCTTATCATTGTTTTTTTCGGGGTTTTTTCCACTTCAAAAACCGTCAGACCAGGCTGGACGATAACAGCCCTTTACTGATAAAATAGGAGAACACAAATTGCATATGTACGAGTATGCATAAAAGCTAAAACATTGTAGCTTAGTTACCAGTGAAAAAACAAGTCCAGAAAGAGATATTTTGAAGTATTAAATCTTGAGATACGTGTATGAATAAAATAATCATATGAATAGTGCTTGGTTCTTATCGTAATTGATTTTTAAACGAAAAATATTTAAATAAAAAATATTACATATGTACAATCTGTGCTATAATTTCGGGCTATCAGGAACCACATTCTACCGATTAGATAAAGTAATGTACATGCACATGTATGGTGTATGATGTGTGGTGTATGGTCACAATGTCTGAAACGTTTAGTGTGGGAAATGATTATCTGATTTTTATAAAAGCAATTGGCAACTTGTCGTTCAGGTTAGTATACTCTACAACATTGCGAAATGAAGGTTCTTTCGCTCTTATTGCTGGCCACGCTTATGGCAACAGTTTTCGCCAAGCCACATAGTGGCTGGAAGGGAAGTCTTTCCGGCCACTGGCGGATCAGCGGGGGAAGTTTGAGAGCCAAGGAATGGGAGCACATGAATGCCCATCATGACAAGAGCCCCGAAACTTCAAAGGAAGACTCATCAGAAGAGAGCACCACTGATTTACCGGTTGAAACGACACAAGCCCCAGATGACTCCACAACTGATGCCGGTGAGGAAACCACTGCTGGTTCCGAAACCCCTGAAGACTCTACCACTCAATCTCCTGAAGAGCCTGAGGATTCCACAACTGACTCTGAGAATGGTGACGGATCTACCGAAGAAAGCACTGCTGTTACGGATAACGAAACGACGACGCAGGTGACAGATGTCTCCGAGGAGGGCAGCGGATCTACGGAAGAAACCACTGTTGGATCAGACTCTACTAATAGTGATACCACAACTGACTCCGAGGAGGGCAGCGGAACTACACTGGGAGTTGTCGCAGTCTGAAGAGCCTTTATTAATTCTAAGCTTCTAAGCATGAGTAAAGTAAATTGCTCATATGACAATAATATTTTGCGGAAGTTCCCTGAAATATAGTTAATTACAAACTTTACTCAAAGCCGCAGATTTATTTAATTGAACTTTCGAATGCAAGAGAGCTTCGCTCCCTTGTCCACACGTACTTACATGCATAAGCTATTTGTTCCCCTAAGTACCCTAAAAGTTCTTTAAAAACTTTTGATAGTCAACAAGAGTTGTAAAAGCAAATAAACATTTTGTTGTTCCCCTCATTAGGTGAGGTGTGGGGTATGAGGCATAGACTAATCAAATCGTTAGCCCAAAATTTCTATTTGTTGTTTGTGTTGTCAGGTCAGACGACACAATCAATTTTCCAATGCCAACTTATCGCAAGAGATTTGGCAGTATACCTATGCCTCGAAGGTAGCATTGTAGCATTGTAGCATTACTTGTTCATTTGATTACAGCATTATAAAAGGAAGGAGATTACATAGATTGGATTACGACTACTTGACTACAATCTAATTTGAGAGATGGTAAAACCAGTAAAAAATGGGAAACTGATATACTCTTGTGTGTGAGACTTTAAGAATCTGAGTATTCCGAATATGTTTAAATCAAAAACTTATTCTTTCACTGAAAACTACCGACTGAATTGCATAAACAATAGTTATAGTCTACAAAAGAGGCGTCAATTGATGGCAAAGCCTGTTTCGAAAAGGTGATGTCGATGCGAGTAATTAAAGAAGAACAAAAACGAGAAGGAACGTTGTGAGTCGCTTCTATGGACGCGACTCTACTTTTATACCCGTACTCATTCGGCATATACATATATGTATATGTATGTGAGCTTATGATTTATGTAGAATTTTAAAATATTTTACATTTTTACATATTTTTGCTACATCTGTCATCTACATCTAAAGATTCTACATATTCTCCGCAAAAGGGCGCGCAGAGTATGTGCGAGCGAGAAAGAGAATAAGTAGTGCAGGGAGGGGCGGGGTAAGAAACTTTAAATTAACTTCTTTCTTTAGGGCGGTTAGGGGTCGGAAAAGGGCGTGACGAAATGTTTAAATACACTTGTAGTAGTGTGATATCACATGAGTCTGGAAACAAAATTTGGTTACTCTAGCTCTTACAGCTTACAGTCTCTGAGACCTAGGCGCTCATCGGGACGGACAGACGGTCAGACGGACAGACAGATATGGCTAAATCGACTCGGCTATTGATGCTGATCAAGAATATATATATATACTTTATGGGGTCGGAAGCGTTTCCTTCCCTACGTTGCACACATCCCCTTTTACCACAAAAACAATATGCCCCTTAACTCTACCATTATGGGTATGAAAAACAGGCAACGAAAACTGTTGCCAATCGAAAACGAAACAGAAATGAAACATAAAAAGAAATATACGCAATTCGCACCTGTATGTTCCGTGCATCCAGGTAGTCCAAAGGATATCCGTTTGTGTGGCTGTTTCCATCAGGCTGTTCCCCTCGCTGTGCCGCCCCGCCTCTCTGTGCCGTACAAACGAGCCTCGTTGCACACAGTAAAGTTAATAACACCGGACAAAACCACGCTGTGGCTTTCATCATTTCTGGAATAAAGTGAGAGCAAATTCTACAGTCCGGAATCGTACGAATGAGTGAATTACAGGTTTGCAACTGACACAATACATTTTTGGATATTTTTATGTTAAGCATATCGTTCAGTTCAGTGTAGGTGTAGTAACCCCGGCTTTGTACAATTTGAAAGCAACTGTCAGGTCAGGTCAGTTAGAACTTTTGACCTATTACTTTTTCCCGCTGGGATACAATACAAAAAGTAAACCGCTGACAGCTGACCTGTGAGAAATGTGCATCATATTCTGACAACAAGAAGCGCTCTTATAATTTATGGGTCACATAAATATGAATACGAGTGCGAGTGCG
Source organism: Drosophila subsilvestris (assembly GCA_035043285.1). Lineage (NCBI taxonomy): Eukaryota > Metazoa > Arthropoda > Insecta > Diptera > Drosophilidae > Drosophila > Drosophila subsilvestris. Next base: position 3,830,651 of record JAWNNB010001730.1, on the reverse strand, counting down.
TGTGCGGTCCATCCATCCGAGCCTTGCTCCATGCCAAAGAGACCTTTAAATTTTGGCCGTCAGGGGACTCCTTTGTGGGTTGAAATATTTCACAGACATTATGAAACTATTCGAATGTATTTAATTTTCTACAGAAATAAGTAAAATATCCAGATGTATACAAATGGATTGCGCCTCCTCTGAGCCCCCTGCCAGAGGGTGGCAGAGGTAGCAAAATGGTATTTCACCTGTCAGAAGCAGTATTAGACGGAATAACTACTCGAACGAGTAGTATTTGCCGTCAGATAAATATAAGTAAATGTTAAAATGGCGGCAGCATTAGCAGTGCCGGTCGGTAATCACATGTCAAATTTGTATGAGTGCCATTTCATGGCAAAAGGATTTACGAATTCAAACGGAATTCGATTCGCACTTTGGCAGTGACGACTATTCGCTGACACCTCACTATTGATTCCTTTTTTAATAGATATCGAAGTGAAATGCTAAAGTTCACGATGCTGGTCTGCAACGAGAGTCCCAAAGGAATCGAGAACAGAGTTTTTCTAATAATATAATAAGTTATTTGGCACCCACATTCTTCTATTTGAAGTGGAATTAATATTGATTTTAGGACACCCCCAAATAGTCCTGCGAGTAATAAAAATCCACTCCACTGTGCCACTGATAATTGTGCTCTCGTCAGGCATTGTAATAGGCCACACTGTCGGAAACGTGATTGCCTCAAGCTGTGTGCCAGGATGCTCCTTGAATTTATCCGTAAAATAAAAATAAAAAAAAAAAAGCATGAATACATCTCAACAAAAGGAAGCAAATTGCTGTCTTATCTATTTGAACTTTATGTACAAAATGTACAGATTGTGCATCTATTTATTTGTATGCAAATATCCCCAGAACAGAAAAGAGATAAAAGTTTTGGTTCTTGTAATCCGACAAGGGTGTTCTTAAATGATATTTAAGGACGATAAAAAGGAACATTTTGTAATAAATTTGAGTAGTCTTTTAATATGTGTAGAATCTGTCGTCTGCCTGGTTTCACCAAGTCCTAAGTCACTTCCAGCAATTTAATTCATTAATTAAAGTTTCAAAAAACATTAACGAAATTCTGATTCCGAAGAAATCTAAAATTTGTGTACCAATTATGAAGATATTTTGAGGGGAATCTTCCACACCTTTTTATGTTTTCCTAAACATTTGAAGATTTTTTTGGTCAATTTTCTTCTAAATATTTTTTAAACCATACAGAATCTTACGTTAAATTACAAACACATGAAAAGAAAACGAATATCACCTTTTCAATAGTTATGCCCCCAATTTCTTTGTATTTGCAATGCTGCAATACAATTAATTAAATATGTATGTATGTATCTTTCGCTGCTAAATTTAAGACCGAATTCCGATTTGTATTTATTTTACGAGTTTATTATGTATTAACGAGCCGCGCCGCGATGCCAAAAGCGTTTTGGGGAAAAGCGATGCCTGAAGTTCTGTCTTCTGGCGACTAGTATGAACGCAACAGGCTGACGACGAACGGAGAACTCAGGTTCCAGAGCATTCACGGCGTGTTTTTATATTAAACACAAAACGAAGCTGCCACACGAAGTGGCAGTGTGGCAGGAACGATGGTAGACGAGGAGTCAGTACGATGGCAATGAGGAAGGAAACGATGAGGCCTTGCGACCGTTATGAATGAATGCGAACGTGCGCCACGCACCGTTTAAGCCACCTTAACCAAACGAATATTCATTATGATGAAAAGAATAGTTTCAAGAAGGGATGACATATATGTACGTACATACATACACATATTGCCTAAGGTATCTTAAGTGTAATTATTTCTAAAATTTCTAAAAGTTTTACCAACGCAGGCGCCTCACATGTGCTACTTGTGCAACATGTTGCACAGTATGGTCTTAAATGCTGGAGGAACATTGTAATTATAGAACTCAATTAATATTTAATGAATTTTATTTGCACATTAATTGTTACCCCCGTTCAATCGCCGTGGAAGTTGACAGCAACAGGCACGGAACCCGTGCACCACTCAATGTCATGTCGTAGGTGGCAAAGGCTAACGTTTTTTGACGTTTTTGTCCAACGCATTCGCATCGCATTCAGGTGTAAAATTGCTTGCCATAAATCCGTCGTACCCATTCGTATACATTGGAGAACAGAGGGTATTGGTTTCCCACAAAATATTGGTTTTGGAGAATTTCTACTACGAAAACAATTTTAATTCAACCTTTAACCATCGACAGCATGTTTTAGTTTTCAAATGGTAATAGTTAATAGCAACATTGTAGGAGTAGGTAGGTTGGGATCTGACTTTTCGTGTACAGTCCTTTTGCCGCCTACGAACTTTGACATGTTTTTAATTGCTGTCAACACGTGTCTGTGACGTGTACGAGTATGTATGCCATTTCGTAATTAAGCACGTAGCCGTAGCCAAACTGCTCTTCCAGCTTTTTTTATAGCTGATTGAATTCTGTCAAAATGTGCCTGATATCTTTTTCCTGCGTGCCTGATTGTGGGAGGTTTTTAAGTGTCCTTCTTACATATATTTTACTATACTTTCGGATAGGTCACCTCCTGAGAGACTGTCTTTAAAAGTAAACCATGAAATATTCAATCAATCAAATCAATCTCTGTACAACTTTTAGCAAACACTTTTCAACGGAAGGACCTCTTTAAACGCAAACTCATGCACTCCATCCTTTAAAAGAATTTATGGGTTCATTCCTGACATACACTTCAGTTGCCAAAGACAAAACTCATTAATTTATTTATTAACACACGGATAAAGTTCAGCATAGCACCCACATAGCCACCCGCCAGCCGCCATCCCCAGCGGGGGAAAATCTTTTGTTTGATTTGCGTAATAAGTCTATGACTCGACCAGATTGTCCCCTTCACACCCCTTTCTAATCGACTTCTAAGCGACTAAACGGTGGTAAACGGTCATTTAATGAGGAGCCAAGAGCCAAAGGCAGACGCTTCAATTCATCCAATTATACATTACCCAGGCTATCGACATGCAAAGTCTTAACAGGCTTCATCCAATTATACACGTTAATATGCAATAAAATAATGTCAAGGAACCTTAGTGCCTTTGTGTCGGCCCAACCAAGCGATTCATAATTTAATGAATAATGTAAAATAAATCTCTAGAACCTGCACAACAACATTTAATTGGCAACGTTTTGCGTCTTGGCTAAGCTCAATGTTTGGCTTCCGGTCTCTTTCAAAACTACAATAAGTTTTATTGCGGATTAGTGTTGAAGCCTTTCAATTAAATCAAGATACGAGCCGGAGGGGGAAAATACCAAATACCAAAAAAGAAGTTAGTGAAAAAGTTTTCTAAGCCCGAGCTTGGCATTTGCGTAACTTTTTATATTGTTGTTGTTGTTGCAAGGGTAGTTACATTATGTAGCCTAAAAATAGTCAACACATTAAGCAGACAAACTGCCGTCCAGTATAACTGAACAGCATCAACATTCCACATACCACCGAAGTAACATACATACCTCGGTGTTCATCTGGATAGAAGGCTTACTTGGCGTAGCATATCGAAGCGAAGAGGAATCTACCTAAATTGAAAGCTAGTAGTCTACATTGGCTAATAAACAGCCGTTCACCACTAAAACTGGGGTGCAAACTACTTTTGAACAATGCCGTTCTCAAACCCATCTGGACATATGGCTCCCAGCTATGGGGAATTGCTTTATAAATAATCCAGAGAGCTCAACCGAAGATACTAAGAACTATCACTGGGGCGCCATGGTTCATACGGAATAAAAATATCCATAAAGACTTAAATGTAAAGGATCAGTTAAAGATGAAATTGTCAAGGTGAAAGCAAAGTATCAGGTCAAGCTTTAGGCCCATCCTAATGGTGGTTGCAAGGGTAGTTACTTTATGTAGCCAAAAAATAGTCAACAGATTAAGCAGCAGCATAAATTATTTTCTTAGATTGAAAAATCCTCTGCCAAGGAAAATATATTCGTTATTTATTTCTCATTTAAATAATTTGTTCTATAACGCACGCATCGATATATTACTGTATTTTTATTTCCGATAGTTGCACAAAGTTTTAAAATACCAGTGACAGGTAACTGATATGCGAAAATAGTGACTTTGTCTTCCAATGTATAGGTAGCGTGTAGTTACCGTGTAGATACCATGAAAGAAAACGGACATTATTTAGTACCTACTTTATTTAAACTGTATTTTATAAGTAATCCAATAAATGGGAGTCTTTGAAAAAAACCAGATTGTAGAAAATTTATTCATCTATTCGATAAAATTATATATTCAGTTTTTGAAGGCCTAACTAGCTAGTAATATTAGATCAAACATCAAAATTGGGTAAATGTGCCAGTCCAACTGGTTTTTAGCGCAAAAAAATACCGACATTTTTCGCTCTTAAATCGTAGTGGTTTTTAAAATTTTCTCTCTTTCCGAGGTGAAGAGGGCGCTTTATTCATCAGTCTTTTTTTTAATATTTTAAATTTAGATATTTTAAATTTTAAGCCGAATATCAAAATCGAGGAATATCTCGTCGAGTCCGTCAGTATATTTACGGTATTTTTTGATAATGACAAGGTATTTTTCGATATGTCTGAGAATCCGCGGTCACACTGCCATAAGAAAACAAATATGGCGGAAAAAGTGTAAAATTTCTGAGATAATTGTACATTAAACAATCGAAAATTGCCATTTTTGCCAAGTAAATGAAAATGTTGCTACGTTTCTGAGGCGAGACCCAATGGGATTACCGAATCGGCGACAATTTGTTTGTGGAGTGTATTTTCTGGGTGTCGTATCGCAATGCGCCCAATTGTTATTACGTGACCTCGGAAACGCCGCAAAATATAGTTTGCACAAAAACAGAGAGCAGAAGAAAAAACAAATATCGTTCAGCATTCGCATTCAACCAATGAAAAGCGCCCCCGGTAAATTTAGATCCAGTGCGAAGGGCAGGCTTATACGCAGTGAAGTAACTACAAATACAAATAATAGTGAAATAGAACGAAAGAACAGAACGGGCATCCATTGAGATGCGAATGTGAAATATCAGCGTGAAATAGAAAAACCAAATTAACGAAACAAAATGTCTGGGGGTCGCGACAGCAGCACTAGTGGCACCAGCAGTGGCAGCAACTCAACCACAACAGCAGCCACATCTCCAGCGTTAGCCCAAAGACAACGTGGTCGTCCGGCCAAGAGGGCCACCTGCACCTGGTGTGGCGAGGGGAAGCTGCCCCTTCAGTACGTTTTGCCCACCCAGACGGGGAAAAAGGAGTTCTGTTCGGAGACGTGCATTGCCGAGTTCCGCAAGGCGTACAGCAAAGGGGCGTGCACCCAATGTGACAATGTGATCCGGGATGGAGCACCCAACAAGGAATTCTGCTCGATTATGTGCATGAACAAGCATCAGAAGAAGAACTGCTCAACCCGGCATAGCGGTGGTGGGGGGTCAGGCGGGGGCAAGGGTCTACCCGAAAGCGAGCGAAAATTGCTGAGCAGTGGAGCGCCCGCCCCAGCAGGCCCCTTCCAGTATGAAAGCTTTCACGTCTTTGACTGGGATGCCTACCTGGAAGTAAGTAATATAAAATAAATCTACTGTTCTTCCGTACTAACTATTTGCTGGTTTAAGGAAACTGGCAGCGAAGCCGCCCCTGCGGAGTGCTTTAAACAGGCCCAGAATCCGCCCAACAATGATTTCAAGATTGGCATGAAGCTGGAGGCCCTGGATCCACGCAATGTCACCTCCACCTGCATTGCCACAGTCGTGGGGGTTTTGGGATCCAGACTCCGGTTGCGTCTCGATGGCAGCGACTCGCAGAATGACTTCTGGCGCCTGGTAGACTCCACAGAGATCCATGCGATCGGTCACTGCGAGAAGAACGGTGGCATGTTGCAGCCACCGCTGGGATTCCGAATGAATGCCTCTAGCTGGCCTGGCTACTTGTGCAAAATCCTCATCAACGCCATGGTAGCGCCCGAGGAAATCTTCCAGCCAGAGCCGCCATCGCCGGAAGAGAACCGCTTCAAAGTTGGCGAGAAACTGGAAGCGGTTGATAAGAAGAATCCGCAATTAATCTGCTGCGCCACTGTCGATGCCATTAAGGATGACCAGATTCACGTGACGTTCGATGGCTGGCGTGGGGCCTTCGACTATTGGTGCAACTACCGCTCTAGAGACATCTTTCCCGCGGGGTGGTGTGCCCGCAGCTGCCATCCCATGCAACCGCCGGGCCACAAGTCCCGCATGGACTCCAGTTCGAACAAGCAACGTTGCGCGCGTCCCCGCTACACGGTTGTCACCGAATCGGAGGCCATGGTCCCCGCCTCCCCAGCCACCGCCCACTTCCATCCGAACTGCAAGGGCGGTCCGTTTATCAACAACTCGAAGCTGCCGTGCATGGTGACGGGACCGACGTATCAAACGCTGGCCAAGCTGTGCCTGCAGGAAATCCTAGCTGCAAGCACGGATACACAGCAGCTGTCCAAGCTGCTATTCGCCTTAGAAGGAGACGTGCACATTGTGACTGCGGCAGGAAAGAATTTCACAGTAAGTGCACAGCAAGGGATCTTTCGTTTCGAATCTTTATTAATTATGTGTATGGTTTAGGTTAAAATCCCATCGCCGATGCACATGAAAGACGACGAGAGTCTGGCCCAGTTCATCGAGACGCTGTGCACCACATGCCGGGCATGTGCCAATCTCATTTCGCTCGTCCACGATACCGAAGAATGCAAGAAGTGCGCCCATAGCAGAAAGCGTCAGCTGATACAGTCTACCACGCCTCCCTCATCGCCCGTGCTTTCCGATAAACGGAATCGGCCATCCTCTGACAAGGTGGTGATCAAACAAGAAACGGGCGCTAAGTCCCCGTCGGATATGAAGCCCAAACCCCTGCCGAATAATGGGAAAGAGCATACGAATCCAAAGAATCAGAATACTCAAAATAGCCACAACAACGGGAGCGAAAGCAAACCCAATGCGAAGGTGGTCATTAAAACAGAACCCAACGGCGTGACTGGCGGAGGGACATCCACCACCACGCAAGCTTTGCGCAAAGTCCGCTTCCAGCATCACACAAACAACAACAATAGTATCATCAACAATGGAAACACAGAGACAAACCAAACCACGACAGTGAGCAATTCTTCGTCGCCATCGTCTACTACAAGTTTGGCGGCGGGTGGGACGGCTAATGCAAGTTCTATTGGAAAGTACCTGGCTCCACTGGTGGCCGAAGTGCATCCAGAACAGATTAACGTGAAGCCCTCGAACAGCTATTACAAATCTCCCACAACACTATCCTCCAGCGCCTCGTTGCCAACATCTGTGTCGACTCCGTTCACAGGCTGCCAGTCGGCATCATCCACTGCACTGGCTGCAGGGGGAGTGACGGCACCCAAAGCAGCCACAGCGCCGGCAGGGGCCGCTGCAGCTGCAGCTTCCACCAGCTACACAGCAAATACCTCGCCCCTCAGCGCACACTCGTCTGCATCTTCCTCGCATCTGCGCTCTCAGCCCATCGACTGGTCCATTGAGGAAGTCATCCAGTATATCGAGAGCAATGATCACTCGCTCTCAGTTCACGGGGATCTCTTTAGAAAACATGTGAGTAAACATTAACATCTGTCTATAAATTGTGTTAACTTGATTGTTATAATGTATATATTGCACACAGGAAATCGATGGAAAAGCATTATTATTGCTTAACTCGGAAATGATGATGAAGTACATGGGTCTGAAGCTGGGACCAGCCTTAAAAATCTGCAATTTAGTCAATAAGGTAAACGGTCGTCGTAATAATCTGGCACTATAAACGAAACTTCAAGATAAAGATAAAAGGCATATACGGAATGAAGCAGCTCCACGTAGCAGGAATACTGTTGAACAATTTAGTACCTCCCATCCCATGAAATTTTGAATTCTATAATTTATTTCTATAATATATAGAATGATGCACAAAAACCCTTAATATTCTTTATATAAAACAACTGCAAATTGGAAATAAAATATTCTCTTCTTTTGCGTTAAAAGCATATTAATTATTATATGCAGTCGTGATCCGGTTTTCAAAATGATTTTATTGTAAATCAAAAACTAAACAAATGCCAACCATTTGCACTCCTTGCAGTAACAAAACTTTCCAAAAGTTTTGTTCTTTAATCATTAAATGCAATAGAAAAACTCCAAACATTTTGAAAACTAGAACCCTGCTACTTAAAAATTCATTGCACATATATAATACATATTTATTAAACACAAACACGCACACACTAGGCATCCCACATTTACAAAATTAAACAGCAAGAATACGATTAGAGCTAGGTTTTAAGAGAAACAAACACGGAACACACAAGTTTGGATTAATTGTAAATAATTTACATACATATATAATTTTGTATTGATCTTTTAGTTGCGGTTGCTAACTGTACTAATAAAACATTTTATTAGTTGTTTAACTAACGAATTCTGTGAAAGAACTCGTGTGTTGACTAAACAAGCTATGAAATACAACAGAAAGTACGTATACGTATTAAGGTCCTTCCTTTAAACTCTGCAATAATGCACACACACACACACTAATGATGTAAAGTATATCAATTTGGCTCTCATTATGTGTTCACTTTGAACCACTTACACATTCGAAATGAAAAGATAACGAAACGAAACCCCTGTAAATATACGAGTACGCATAATTAGATATTGATAAACTACCAAGATTTGTTAAACTTTTAGTTGTAATATGTATTACATAATCTTGTGAAGAATTGGTTTAATCGATAATTGGTACGCAGAAATATGTAAGTAAAATAAATTGAGGATTGTATGTACATACACACAACTCAGCTTAATGGAACACTATCTAAAACTGAATACTTATTTTAGGATCAGAAAGCCAATGGCATGAAATCAAAACAGATTGTTTTCTTTTAATTTGAATATTTAATTATTGCCTCAGAGGATTCCCGCACCTTTCATGGAGGGTCGGAAAAATTCTGATGTATTTTCACCACACACTGGCTTCCTTCTTAACAAAAAAAAACAACAACAACAAATGTACATTTTAATATATGTATAACGAATCTATTTTAGGTATACCATAATTAATCACTGTTATTTCCTTTGGATAATTATAAAAATACAATACTTAGACGTTCATACTTACATATATGACGGTATGGATCTATAAAACATAGCTTACAAAAATGGACATGGGCTGGTGGGTGGCTCATCCTTTCAATGCACAAATTAATTAAGTTACTTGTCCCTGATTTCAGTTCGAAAAAAAAGATATCAAGAGAATAATGATTTTCGTTTGCCATTTTTGTTAATATTTGTTCAATACATTGAATGTTGTTAATGTAAAGACAAATAGTAGTATCAGACTATTGAAATCTGAATAAATGTATTTAGAGTATATGGACTTGTTTGATGATTTCTCCTGTGGCTGTGGGATATCGCTCATAATTCCTACTTGTTTGAAATCTATTTGCCATTTTGGCACATCGATCAAATGTTAATGGAAACGATACTTGCACTTGGATGCACAGCTCTCCGTTTTGAGAACTACACCTTTTATTTTGAAATCCTCCAAGAGAGGGTCAGTGCATAATGGTGAATGCTCGATGATGATGATAGGGAGCCGGGCTTAGCCCCAAATCGTGTCACCAGCATCTCTCTCAGTTGCCTCTCTTCTGTGGTGGTGGCTGGACGGGGGCATTCGCCCAAAGACAACGTGGTCGTCCGGCCAAGAGGGCCACCTGCACCTGGTGTGGCAAGGGGAAGCTGCCCCTTCAGTACGTCTTGCCCACCCAGACGGGGAAAAAGGAGTTTTGTTCGGAGACGTGCATTGCAAGGCGGAACTCGCTTGCTATTACAGCGATGAGAGCAGCCCATCGATGGGCTCCATTAGCGATCTGAAGGAACGACTGCCGCCGGTGAATAGTCGTTAAACGGCGGTAGACTTGTGCCACCCAGCCACACACGCACTTTGGTCTGCGAAAAGGACGTCAACAAGCCCTAGCTATGTTGACAGCGAAGTCAACTCGAACAGCAGCAGAACAAGCATTAAGCACGTAGCTCTCTCTCACACACTACCACCTCCATGCCATGCCATGTCTGTCTGTCGCTTGCTAGCTCGATTAACACTGCCCATATCGCTAGTTACATAGCTAGTCTGTAAGGTCTGTTTGCTATTTCCGGCTTATCTAATTTAAATAATTAAATCATACATGCAAACCGCCACAACCCACCTCCACAAATGACCCCAAAACCAACAAACAATAACCAAAATGCCGCTGCCAACGCTCCTGCTCCTGCTCTAAATGCTCCTGCAACGACTCCTGCCCATAAAACCGAAAAAAAAACTCGTAAAAATCAAACAATCCAAAAAACAAACAACAAACGATGCGTGTAAATAATGCGTTAATGCAATAAATCCCCCCGGCCGAAACTCCACACTCAGCTTCGCTCCGCTCCTGCCGCCTTGCTCTAATCCGACCCGTCGACCGGTCCTCCGCGTGTGTGTGCGTGTGAGCCATTAGCTTTTTCTTATTGTAGAATAACAGTGACGTCGCCGTCGTCGCCACACATACATATGTACATATGTACACAAAATGGCACTGGCGGCCAAAGCCAAACCGGCCATCAAACTGTACACAAAATCTGAAGAGGCAGCAGCAGCTTTAAAAACCTAGAGCCAAGCAGCAGCAACATCCACGACGACATAAATTAAATTAGTTAAACGCATTTCAAAATCATAGGAAAGTGTTTGCAAATGCAATAGATCGAAGTAAATCGCATAGAAAAAATCTCCTATTCTTATACACGAAATCATCTTTGCATAACCATTCAATTCATTAATTTATTCATTAGCTTTATTAAACGCACCCACTCTCATAACTAAAGAAGAAACCAATTAAACTATGTACATACATATACATATGTATGTACATTCGAATTTTTGCAGAAGATCATCATCATTCAACGGAAAAGATTCATGACAACCCGTATTAAGAATTAACAAAAAAAATAAATATAATGTTATAAAACTCAAAGAAATTATCATTCTATTTACCATGCATTTTGGGGTGTGATTGTTGTAATAATTTTGATATTGTTGTAATTTTTGTTGGGTAACAAAATTTAAGAATTCCGAAGCCCAAATATGCAACACAAACGGCTTATTGTCAACAGATGTTTTCTTGCACATGCTTTGAACATGTCCCGTTCATGTCTCGATCGAAGACCAGCACTGTGATTGGTGTCCTCTTTCTATGTTAAATCTCTGTAATATAGCGTTCACTTGAAGCAGTGCCAAACGATTTGTTATCGTCGTCTAACGACGCGCTTGAGGTTGGCCTTTCATTTTTGTACAAACACGCAGGTTCCTAGGTCGAGGTCAATGTGTAAAGAGGACCAAAATAGGGCCACCCACTACAATCCCAATCTAACCCATTAAGTGGCACCGTTTTCCAGTCGACGACTTTGAAAACTGCCGCAATCCAACGCCAACACCAACACCAACACCAACGGGGATTGCAACGAATTGGACACGAATGTAAGGCAAGCACGCAAATGAAATGTCTGCCACGGGGGGTGGGGGGGCAGGTCCCGAGCACTTGAAAACACCTGTTTGTATGTCAAAGCGGGTCTCAGGACATCAATCAGGCAGCTGCCATACCATAAAACGGGCGGCAGTATGGCTTTTCAATCAGGATCAGCAACAGGTGGGCTTGGCTGGTGCTGCTATACGGGGAGGTATAGCACCTGCTTCCTCTGCAGGTGGTTCTGCCATGCCTCACGTCAGTGCTGAACTCAAAAACAACCGTCAACTAGGCGACTGTCAAATGCGCCGCACGTATCCGGGGATTATCGACCAAACAGCAGCGAACTTTACGCCACTTTCTGGGTCTCGTCTCCGGCTTCGTTTTGGCGCAGACACATATTGGATTTCAACGGCTGCGGAACGTCCTAGAAAAGAAGCTGCTCGAGCAGCAATTGACTCAAACTCAACCAACCAATAAGGGACACCAACATGGATGACCGCACCATAGACTCGATCTTTCTGGGCTCCCTGGAGGCCCTGCCGCCGGTTAGCTCCAAGATTGTGCGCATCTTCACGAGCTCAACGTTCACGGGTGGGTCACTAAAGGGGGGGCAAACGTGTGGGACGTGTGGGGCGTGTGTGAAAGTGTGAAAAAGAGTTATGTAATGCGGATTTTCATCCAACCAGACACCACCATGGAAAGGAACACGTTGATGGCCAAGTGCTATCCCAGGATCAAGGATTATTGTCGCGAGAAGCACGGCCTGGAGTTTCAAGTGGTGGACATGCGTTGGGGTGTGCGTGACGAGGCCACCGACGATCACATGACCACAGAGCTGTGCATGCGCGAGATCAAGAACTGTCAGCGTCTCTCGATGGGTCCCAACTTCATTGTGTTTCTGGGCCAGAAGTACGGCTATCGTCCCATCCCCACGTACATAGTGTCCTCCGAGCTGGCGCTGATCTGCGAAGAGCTGACATCGATGGGCGTGGACCGGGCCCTGCTCGATCTCTGGTACAAGAAGGACAGCAATGCGGTGCCTCCAATCTCCGTGCTGCAGCCCATCTCCTCCATACTCATCAATTTCAACAATAAGGTGAGGAGAAGCACTTTCCTTTCATTTAGGAACAGTTTCCCCAACAAGTTTCATTCCCGTCGACAGCGCGTGCCCAAGCTCCAGGCGGAGGATCAGGCCGTGTGGTGGGATACCCTCAACAAGATGCAGAAGCTGCTGCGCAAGGCGGTCGCCTCTTTGGGGGCCAGCAACAAGATGTCCAAGGACGATGTGCACAACTACTTCATGTCGGGTAAGCCCACAAGTCTCTAGACTGCAGCTGTGACCGAAGATTCATCCCCTGTGTTCATTTAGTGACGGAGCGGGAGGTGATAAATGGTGTGCTGAATGTGAAGAATACGAAAAACCATTGCCTGGCCTATGTGCGGTACATCAACAACATCAACCTGCAGAACCTAAAGAAGGCCTCGCTCTTCGTGGACATTATCAACCGGAGTCTGGACACGGAGTCGGCCAAGCTGCTGGGCGACCTCAGGGACACTCGACTCCCGGCGAAGATCGAGTCGAGCAACGCACAGAAGTGGGAGAGCGAGAGGCAAGTCAGGCCGTAAATGGAACTGACTTGGAACTTAATTTCAGGTACACTGTGGAATGGATTGGACGCGAGGGTCTGGACATTGAGACGCACGAGGAGTACCTGAATCATTTTATATCGCACTTCTATAAGAACGTGGTGAAGCTGGTGGATAGGGCGATGCGCAAAGAGGACTCCAGTGCACAGGGGCAGATAGTAACTGAGATCCTGCAGCATTTGCACGCTTGCAACAACTCGGTGAAGATATTCTACGGCCGGGAGGAAAGTTGCGAGCGTATCAAGCGCTATATGCTGGGGGATTCAGATAAGCCACTTGTCCTGTTCGGCGACGGAGGCTGCGGCAAGACCTCGCTACTCTCCAAGAGCGCCGCCCTGGTGGCCACCGAGTGGTTCGCCCATGTCAGGCCGATCAATGTCGTCCGTTTCCTGGGCACCACGCCGGACTCCAGTGCCTTGACGGCCACCCTGATTTCCATCTGTCAGCAGGTGATATCCATTCAAAATGCATCCTTTAGCCTTAACCTTTAACCTTTAACCCCATAATCCATAAAACAACCCGCGAAACCAACCAAGCAGATCTCGTACAACTATATGCTACCCTTCGAGAACATACCCGATGATCTTGTACCCTTAACAGCACACTTTAAGCAATTACTAACTTATGCTAGCCCCAACCAGCCGCTCACCCTCTACCTCGACTCGGTCGACCAGCTGACGGGCACCCAAGACTCGAATAAGGTATCCTGGATACCGACGCGTCTGCCACAGCACTGTAAGGTGAGAGAACTCTCCACTTCCTGGCGACAGTCCTCTGCATGTACATATACATAACTCTATATATATGTAACTTCTATAAATATTTAACTACCTACTATCCTTATGCATGATAATTAATATTTGATATTTAATATTAGGTATACTATCGAAAGATACTACCATTTCTGACACTGTACAAAATTCAGCATGATTCCTCTCTGCACTCAAACCATTCTATAATCCAATGATTTCTAGCCAATACTCGTATGTATATGCTGAAAGGTTACCCCAGTCCTAATCACAAGTTCCACCCTCATTCATCCAACGATCTGTATAGTTTATAAAAGCAATCCTCTCCCAGCACTGCATGAAACATCCAAAAGAATCCCAAAGTTTGAACTCAAATTAACTCTTTAAACTCCTTTGGGAATCGGTGTAAGTTTTTCCAATTGCTTGACTTGTGCGTGCTAAGCAAAATCACTCGCACACCTCACACAAAGCGACGCCTGGAGGATGGCCGTTCTGCATGAGGCAATCCTCTCTTGGTATCAGCCACTCCCATGCCACATGATCATATCTAAGCGATCCTCCCCTCCAATTCAACTCCTTACAGATCATCATTTCGTGCGCCAATGAGCCAGCGAATCCCACAGTCTCACACGAGTACCATGTCCTGTGCAAGATGATCGACGTGGAGGAGAACTTCATCGAGGTGACGGCCCTGGGCGATGAGCTGGCCATGAACGTGATCAAGATGTGGATGAAGACGGCGTGCCGGGATCTCAACAACTACCAGTGGCGTCTGGTGGCGAATGCCATCAGCAAGTGCTCGCTGCCGATATTCGTGAAGCTCGTCTTTGCCGAGATCTGCCGCTGGCGGAGTTACACACGGCCCCAGGAGACGCATCTGGCCAACACGGTGATGGACTCCATTATGCTGCTGTTTGAGCGCGTGGAGAAGCAGCATGGCCGCATTCTGGTCTTTCACGCCCTCGCCTACATTACGGCCTCGAAGTCGGGACTCTCCGAGAGCGAACTGGAGGATCTGATCTCGCTGGACGACAAGGTGCTGGACGATGTCTACCAGTACCATATGCCGCCAGTGCGTCGCATTCCGCCGCTTCTGTGGACGCGTATTCGCAACGATCTGCCGAATTATCTGAGCGAGCGAGAGGCGGACGGGGTGAATGTGATGAACTGGTATCACCGACAGTTCCGGGACACCGCCAAGGAGCGCTACTTCAAGAACATGAACATGGCCATCTACTTCCACTCGATGATTGCCGATTACTATCTGGGCATCTGGGGCGGCGGCGTGCCCAAGCCGTTCAAGTTCACCGAGATCCAGCGACATCGCTTCGGGCTGGCCGACAAGGAGGGCTCGGCGGATCGCAAGGTGCCCATCCAGCCGCTGGTATTCAGTAGCAAGGATGGACTGTCCAAGCGCTACAATCTTCGCAAGGTTCGTCAATGGTTTCCGCTACCCTGCCTGGCCCTTCTTTCATTCGAATCTCCAACAGTTTGGGGAGCTGCCCTTCCACTTTGTGCGCTCGCGACGCTTCAAGGATCTGTTCGAGCATGTCCTCTTCAACTACGACTGGCTGCACGCCAAGCTCTCGAGCTGTCCGCTGCAGGCGGTGCTCGCCGACTTCGAGGATGCCTCCACCAACACCGAGGACAAGGAGGCCAGGCGCGAGCTGATGCTGGTAGCCGATGCTCTGCGCTTGGGCGGCGCAATCCTCGCCATCTACCCCAACATGCTGGCTCCGCAGCTGATTGGACGCCTGCTGCCCGAGATTGGCGGCAATCCCAATATCAAGATGCTGCTGCGGGCCTGTGATCGCAGTGGACCCAAGGATTGTGCTCTCATTCCGGTCAATCATTGCCTGCACACGCCAGGAGGGCCCCTGAAGGTAGCTCCCTTTAAGATATTTGCGATCTCTAATCCTAATTCCCCTTTGCAATCCGCTTAGTACTCCCTGGAGGGCCATCAGTTTGCAGTGTTTGCCTTCTGCCTGACCAGCGACATGCGCTACATGGTCTCCATTTCCACGCACTTCATCACCTTCGATCTGTCCACATCGGATCTGACGCGCGACGTTAATCCCGGCATAGAGGGCATCATGCAGCAGCTGGTGCTCAGTCCGGACAACAAGTGGGCCGCCGCCTACTCGAACAACAATCAGACGGTGCTCCTCAACATGCTCTCCAGCGAGTTTGTGGTGATCAACAGTCCCTTCGAGGAGTGCCATGGTCCCGTCAGTGGTCTCCATCTGCTCAATCATTGGTAAGTTTCGTGCATCCTCCAGCCAGCCCTGTGGGTGCTCTAATCCAATCTAATCTAATCTAATCCCTGGGGCTCAGTCTCTTCATCACTTGCGAGTTGCGTTGGGCGCAGTTCGACATGCGTGGCAATCTGGTGGACACCTTCGATGTGCCGGGCGAGAATGGGGACTGGGAGATCTTAAGTGAGTGAATGGATGTCCTTCCCTTGGCTTGGCTCCCTTTACTTACCCTTTACTTTTCCGCAGCCATGGAATTCTTTAGTCCCACGGACTACAATGTGGTCTTCTGGTCGGGCTCCATCAATGACATGCGCCTGCGCCTGGACTCCAGTCGCGGGGGCCACTACTCCAATTCGGAGAGGTTCTGCAGTGCCTTGGCCATGAACAAGCAGCGCACTCGGGCCTATGGCTGTGCCAGCGAGGAGAACTTTGAGGTATCCGTCTTTGACTTTGTGCAGGATGCGGAGAGCGGTGCCATCAGCTGGCGTCTGGTGGAGACCTTGCCGCGCTTCGAGAACGACGACAAGGAGATGCTGCTGCAGCTGCGCCTGGACCAGCACGATCGCATGCTCCTGGGCACCGCCGGCAAGGGCTTCGTGATCTGGGACTTTGGCGGCAAGCTGAAGGACGAGACGGAGTCCCGTCTGACCGAGGGCGCGCTGTACCTGCCACTGCCGCATGGCGTGCGCAACATCACCACCCGCATCATGCAGTCCAACTCCATTATGGTGAGCTCCCGGCTGGACTATGCCGTCGCTGGGGTCCGCAAGAATCTGTATGTCTGGTGCCTGCCCTCGGGACAACTAGCCAAAGTCCTGGACGCCCACTTCGGGCGCATCATCCAGCTGGAGCCGCTGACGATTGGCAACTGGAACAATCTGGTGACCTCCTCCATCGATCGGTCTGTAAAGGTGTGGAACATCAACAACATTTTCGAGAAGGTGCACGTCATCGATCGCCACGAGCTGCAGATCGATGACATTAGCCTCTCGGAGGTGGACATGGCCGTGACGGTGACCCGCGGCTGCGTCGGCGTCTGGGAGACACGCTCGGGCCGCCTGCTGGCCAAACTGTCGGACAGTGCCCTGGGCGCAATCGTCACGCACGCAGAGATCACGCCCGACGGCCGCTACATCATATCCTCGGAGACGGGCAAGTTTCTGGTGTGGAATCGCGTCTCCGAGCAGGTGGTCTTTCGCGACGATCAGCCAGGGATCCAGCAGATCACCCTCCTGGACTATGGCTACAAGGTGCTGACCGTCTCGGTGCCCAACATCAATCAGCGGGATATCCTGGCGGCGTCGGATGAGGCCAATCGATTGACGGCTATAACAACATTGCGATCAGTGCCAGGTACTACAAGGATTACTATCTATATTCTATATTCCGTTCCTATATTCCGCTGACCCGTTCCGTTTGCAGAGGGCACCATCCTGTTCCGCTTCGAGTTTCCCATTCGTATGATCACTGGCATGCCCTTCCGCAAGTCGGTGATGACTGCGGATAATGCCTACATCGTTGTGGTCACCGTGGACAAGTCTAACAAGGATTGCCTGGGCGTGTACAGCGCCAGCAATGGGGCCTTCGTCTCGAAGATTATGCTCAAGGGTTGCGCAATCAAGGAGGTTTTCGCTCTGGTGCCAATGCCCCACAAGGCCAACCAGGTGGCTGTCATTAGCAGCGAGAAGGGCAGCGTCATGGACATCAAGACCAAGAAGCACATCCGCTCCATAGCCAAGTGGGGCGGCAGCATCACGCGGGACGGCAAGTGCGGGCTGTATGCCCCGACGCGAGGCGGCTTAGAGATGCTGGAGCTGCGCAAAGGCACCACCGTCAAGACATTCATTCCAAAGGTGGCCGAGGGCGTCTTTTCGGTTATCTGCATCTTCACGGAGAACGACGAGTATGTGGCGTACTACCACAGCGGCCGCAAGACCATTCGCGTCTTCCGCACTGGCGACACCGAGATGATAGCCAACTACCGGCTCCAGGCCGAGCTGACGGCCATCAAGAGCAGCAAGGACGGACGGGCCATTGTCCTGGGCACCGTGGATGGCTGCATGTCGGTGCTGGCGATTGTCGATCCCAAGAAGCAGGAGATGATCGAGTACCTCAACGAGCTGCCGTCCCGCGACGAGAACTGGAAGGCAAAGCTCGCCAAAATGAAGGCCCGGGTGGGCTTCAAAGCTGCGATTCGTGTGGCTACCATTTCCTCGCGCTATGCAAAGCCCAGCAGGGGCGAGGAGGGTGAGGATGGCGAGGGTGAGCTGCTAACCGAAATAACAGAGGATGTGGTGGTGCCCGTGGCCATGGATTAGTTGAATTATAAATATAACATTTATTTTCGCATATAATTCGCGGATAGGATAGAGGATGTTGTGTGTTACAAAAATACGCACGCGCGTGCTATGCTGTCTGACTGTCTGCCTTAAGTGTGAGTGAAGGGGAGAGGGTGACTGGGTGACTGGTGGGGGAATTAAACTGAGTGAAGCTTAAACTAAACATTGGTTAAAATGGTAGCTGCTAGAGGCTAAAAACTATGCTTTAAGAGTATAACTTAGGTCGGAAACAAATGGAGCTGTGGAATCGGACAACGTAACCAGACGATAACAAGAATCGATCCTAAGGAGGCAACAAAACAGGGCTCTATCTTCAAAACTTTAAACATGCTGCTGCTGTTGCTGTTGCTATTTGCTTTGCGCTTGCAGCCTATCCAACAAATCAATCTAATTCCAATCGAAAACAAAACATTACTCAGCACTGTACAAGTACAAGTACAATATATATAGGTATAGATATAGTATGTGGTTTTAGGAGTAGCAGCATGATCCAAGGATTAAGTGTAGCAATTATTGGTAGTAGTAGTAGTAGTAGTAGTACTGTAGCATCTGTTAATTATTGTTAATTGTTACTTGTTAACCTGCCTTTGAATCTGCATCTGCATCTCATTGCTGCTGCTGTTCTGTTCTGTTACTAAACATTATCTCTGTATCTGTATCTGCATCCATAGCATGTGTGTGTGTGAATATATATATGTGTGTATATCGGGTGTGTGCATAAGCAGACTATAACTAATGTTAAATAATAAATGATTCATTTAGTTGAAGACAAGCGTCCATCACAACATCATCTTCTCTTTTCTCTCAATCTCTCTCTGTGTGTCTTCTATAGCTGTTTATCTGTAGAGTCCTACTGGGCATGGCTCTCCTTCTTGATCTGCGCCAGCTTGGCCTGGATATGCTGCAAGCGATTCGGCGAGACATCGGGTTTCTGTAAGGAATTTTGATATTGATTAGAGATTTCTGCATAATACTGAACATCCCCCCCCCAAGTCACCTCTCTGCGGATAAGCGAAGCCTTCTGGGAGTTCATCGAGCTCAAGCATAGATTCTCATCGGCCACCTTATTGTCCATCATCATGCGCGAGCCATCGTCTGCGGTGTGGCGTGTGGAAATCATTTTCCCCCCGACACCGACACCACCGCCCATCAAATACTGCAGTCGGTCCATCCAGAAGTCGGCATCATGCTCGGCGCCAGCATTCTGATTCTGATGGTTGTTGGCATCTGTGAGATAAGAACGTGTAGCAGCTGTTGGGAGTGTCCAAATACAGAATACAGAATACATGGCCACATGTTATATGTTATGGTTAGTATAGGATGTGTGTGTGTGTGTTGGTATGGCCTGCACGCTTACCCATGCGATTGTCCGGCGCCTGTCCAGCGGAGCCGGACATGCCCTTCTGGCTGCGCTCAATCTCCGCCAGACCCTCCTCGATGTACTTGTGGAAAGTGACACTGGATCCCTGCAGGAAGGTGCTCAGATCTATGTCTGGATTTTGTTGCTAAAACAAAATGGAAATTTCAATGAGTGACAAAAACCAAAACAGAGCTCCAAGAAATTACCTTAAAATCGTATAGCTTCTGCAGCCCCTGCTGCTTGGTCTCTCTGTCGGAGATAAGCTTAAAGATTTGCGATACTGTGTCATGGGTCTGATGCGAGATACGCTTCGAGGCAATCTCCTTGGCTCTTTGTGGCGAGGCACCCGTCCCTGCCGAAGAGCCATCCTTTTGGAAATTCTAGAATGAAAACATAGCCCCATTATACGCATCTCTCGATTGTCCATTGATTGGTTGATTGATGGATTCTTACCTTCAGGATGCGTATCAAGTACGTATGCAACTCCGAGTGTGTGGGTATCTGATTAAGATGCTGCAGTATGGCGTTCCCCTTCACCTTGGCCATGTTGTGGACAATCGTCTTGACTGTGCGCAGCGGCGTGTCCGAAGGCCGTGTCTGCCACCAGGTGCTGGGCAGTGCCAGCATAAATTCGTGCGCCTCCAATATCACGGCATCGTAGTTCAGCTCATTGGTGCGCTCCGGCAGCATCTTGACGTTCCGCCAAATGCATTTCATCAGCAGATCCGTGAATTTGGGCAACCCTGCCACCGGGCAGGTTTCGCGCAGCAAACGGATTAGGGCACTACAAACAGCAGCAGCCATTAATCTGGGCACATCTAGGGCAAGGAAAGAGTTGTCCACTCACCAGTTTAGATTCGTAAAATTAACCTTGTCCAGCACTTTCAGACAGATGCCATTGATCACCTTGTTGTACTGGCTGTCCTCGCCGTTGGCCAACTTGGGATCGGCCATCAAGTGGAGCAGCGCGGACATGAGATTCTTGATGCAGGCCACGCTCAGCGTTTTGCCCAGAATGTTGGCATGGAAAAACGTATACAAAATGGACAAAAGCGGCTGGTACACCACCAAAGACTGTGCCGTCGGCAGCTGTGAAAGATTCTGCCACACAAACAAAGGAAATATAAATAAAAGGATCAGTCTACAGGGAGTGCTCGCTCACCTTCAACTGTGCCAGCACATTTTGTATGAATATTTCTTCGTAGTCGCGCAGCACGGCCTGCTTCTCGGGCGACTCAATGATGGCCGCCAGCTCGTTGATGGCCGCACGAGCCTTCATGGTGTCCGTGCTGCTGACCGCCTTTATCACCTTTACCAGCTGTGGATCATGCTTGGGCAGGACATCAGCCAGACTGCAGAACAGAGACGGAAACCAATGAAGAGTTCTTAAACTTCAGATTTTTCTTATATTTACTTGGGAATATGGTTATCCATGTGTTGCTGGTACTGCTGCTGATTGCGCGGGGGACTGCGATAGGGCGAAATGCCGCTGGCCACGCTGGCATTGGCTGAGGGGGGCGTTGTGAGGGTCTGTTGCATGTAGTGCTGACGCGTGATGAGGCGATCGAATTTATCCTGCGGATACTGGACGCCTCCACGTGTGGGTATGACCTTAATGGGCTCGTACAGCAGCGATATGTCCACGGAGGGCAGCTGCTTAAATTCCATATGATCCACACGCACCCAATCCTTCTCGATGTCTGCTATGACCTGCGAGTCCAAGCCAAAGGGTCCGCTGGGCCTCTGTTGCTGGGCCTGCTGCTGCAGCTGTTGCAGTTGCTGCTGCAATTGGAGCAACTGGGAGGACGGTGCCTGGTCGAAGGTTCTGCAAGAGGATGCCAAAGAAAATGTAAGTCGAACTCTGGCAGTAGATAAGCCCATAAACATAAACACACACAAGCGACGATGTAACAAAAGCAAACTACACTCAAACAATGACAAACAAGGCAAAGCAACAAACGAAACACAAAACATGTAAGGAAAAGTATAAAGAAAAGCCACTTTACGCCTGTCGAGTCAGGGAGTTCAAAAAGGCCGCCACTTTCGTGCCATTTTTCTCCGCGTGGTTGCTCTCTCGCTGCAAGCTGATTCGATGGAAAATTAATATGAATGGTTAACGAAAATAAAATCAACGAAAAATCAAAAAAGATCCAAACTACTGGGACCCAGAGGATGGATAAATCAGTCGGCGTAAGTTTTGTGACTTGTGACTGACTGACCACTGACTGGAAACTACTGGCTAGACTGAAGGCAGATGGCTGGAGACTCTCTTCTAGCTGGAACAACCACTGTTTATAATTCCATTGTTGTGGCTTTAATGTAATTAAATCTTAGCGCAACAAATGTAACATATTTAACTAGCTCTTGAGATCGCCCTTCTGCCAGTAGTTTCCCATCCCTAGAGCCCGCAAGACATTCATCAACACTAAATCGGAAAATAGTTACTAGTTTTTGGTCTTACCCATCGCTTGGCGGCGGCAGCTCATCCCCATAGCCATTGCCCACCACAGCGTCCTCGATTTCAATGCTCTCCTGCTGCTGGAGCACAGGCGGTGCCAGCTTTCCGGCGCCTCCACCGCTTGGCATTTCTGCGGGTGCAGCCGATGGCGGTTTGTAGGTCTTTTTGGCCCGCTTGACGCGTTCCTCCAGCATTGAGAGATCCTTTTCGTTGAGATGGTTGAGCTGCTTGTAGAGCTTCTCGCCGGTGAGGAAAAATACCTGCACCATGCAGTTGAGGGCCGCGTTGCGCACAGAGTTGTCGCGATCAGAGATCTGGCGTGAGATGTCCTTGATGGAGGCATTCGAACAGATGCCAGCGCCATAGGAGTCGATCAGGAAGGTGAGCTCGTCCAGGCACTCGGTGCGCTGGCGGGCATTCTTCGACTTGAGGCCATCCATAACGTAGGGGAAGATCTTGCCATAGGGATGGACCAACAGAACCTGTCGTAGGACGCGACGCACGCCATTGCGTACAGTGTCCTTGGGATCACCAATCTACAAAGAGAAATGGAGAGGTAACAGGGATATTCTAGAGGTATCAGCCAATGGCTCACCTTGAGCAGCAAATGAGGCACGAAACTTGCGGCCTCGTTCTCCCCCAGGATATACTCTACGCCGACGAGCATCTGGAACACCTGCATGAGATAGTCGAGACCCTTGAGCAGCACTGAAGGGTTCGTATCGTAGAAGCGGAGCGTCAGCCACTTGAGTATCAGATCCAGATTGCAGATCAAAGCCTTGCCATTGCTGGCCAAGTCATCGCTCAACTGTTCGATGACTTTCAAGTGATAACTGGGGATGGCAGAGGGTACAAATTAGAGCCTGTCTGTAGGGGGAGGCCAGGAGGACCTACCGAAAATCATCGTGGAACATGTTGGCCATCAGCGCCTTGTTCACGCTCGCCGTCGTCATCTGTTCGCGCAGCAGTTCGTTGAACTCCTCGCGGGGCGTGGTGAAGGTCCACTTGAGGACTCGCATCTTCTGCTCGTCGAGGAGTCGCTGGTTCTTGGCCGTATTCACAGCCAGCAAGGGCGATGTGTCCACATCCTCCTCCTTCTTGCGCGATGGAGCCGCAGCCTTCTCGCCTACGACTGTGGCCCTGGCATTGGCCGCCTTCTGAGCGCCTGCTCCAGCTCCGCCGGCGGCACCTCCTCCACGTACTGTCTTCTTGACGGGATCCTCAAGTATGGGCGCCTGCTGTTTGCCCTTAGGCAGCGGCTTGACGGGCAGATTGGGACGCGCCTTTTCGAGAGACGCCAGAATGGCCGCCTTGGAGGCGGGCTTCTGCTTGTCGAGGGCCCGGTTCATGGCCTCGAATCCCAGGTGAATCATAACCCCGAGCACCGCCTCGTTAGCGTTCTTCCGCACATCGGCCGTTCTATCGCAGATGTGGGCATACAGCTGTGGCACCATCGAGTGGAGATCCTCCTTGGAAATTGTTTTGGGCGGAATCCCAGGCAGCTTATCAGCCAGCCACGCCCACAGCTCGACCTTGAGGGCCGTTGAGGGTCCCTTCAAAGCATCCGCAATCATTTCGCTCTCGAAGAACTCCTTGTAGCCTCCCTTCTCGCCGAACGTGTTGATGCAACTGAGGGCGGCGGCCCGCACGAAATCTTTTCCATGGCCCAGGGCATGCAGAAAGCCCGGGAAGAGGGTGCGCACATGGTTGCGGCACCCGGAGCCCATGGCCGTGGCCAGCTGCTCGCAGATGGAGAGTGTCGTCTGGGCGATCTTGGCATTTGAGTCCACGAGACGGTGGGCCAAGGCGGGGGCCAGGTCACCGATGGAGGACTTAATGAGCCGCGCCTCCGAGATGATGGCCTGGAGCTTTGTGAGTCCCTCGTTGCGCATCTTCCAGTCCTTGTCGGACATTTCCTTGAGCAGCGCCTCCGTGATTTGTGGTGCAATGTCCACACGTGGTAGAAGATCCGCTATGTTGCAGGCCATGTCCTCCTCCTGGCCGCCAGCCTCCTCGTCGTCATCGGCGCCATCCGGTGTGCTGGCTCCGCCACCACTGCCCCGCTGTGCTCCACGCACTGGACGCGGCGGCTTCTCGCCCACATTTTTGTCGAATTCCGTTTGAATCTGCGTCTTCAGAGCGGGCTTCTCGCTGTCGAAGAACATCATGAGGGCCTGGCCAATGTACATGGACATGGTGCCCACCAGGACGATGGCGGCACTGCGCACTGTGGGATTGGTGCTCTGCACGCCCTTGCGCACGTCCTCGATCAGCATCTTGGGCTGCATCTGGAAGCCGAACTCCGTGATGGCTTTGGCCACCCAGTTGAATGCCTCCGACTGCACCTTCGGCGACTTTTGCTCAAAGGCAAAGCTCAGAACTTTGCCCACAACGTACTCCAGCTTGGTGGCTTCCGCAAAGGCGGTCAGGACATCGCCAGCGACCGGTCCATTCTTGGCATCCGCCAATTTCTCGGTGATCTCGTTGATTACATGATCCACGGTGATGGTGGTCAGGGGATAGGTCTCTGCGACGCTGCGTATGATGTCTAGCTTTAGTTTGAGCACTTGGAAGTTCATCTCCTTCAGACCGGGCTTGCGGCCGCTGACAGTGCGCACCAGAACCTGGGAAATCCCCGGCTGTTTGGCATCGTAGCTGGGTACCTCGGCCAGCAGCTGCTCCACCGCAGCCAGGCGAGTCTTCCAATTGGAGTCCACCAATCCGCTGAGTATTTCGGCTGGCAGAATCTCCTCTGCCTTGGCCTGCACCTCCTCCGAGGGCATATCACGCTCCGTGGCCAGCGCTTTGCCGGGAGCTGCCTTGGAGGAGGCGGCAGCAGACGGAGCTGCGGCTGCAGGATTCTTTTTAACCAACTTTCGTGCACCCGATGTGGCGGGTCGTGACACTGCCTTGGGTGCCCCACTGCCAGCCGTGGGTCTGGCTGCTCCACCCGCCTTGGATTGCGGGGCAGAGACCGGACGCGTCTCCTTCTTGGGGCCAACAATCTTCACCTTGATCTCTGCCTTTTCGTAGCACTCCTTGACCTTGCTCATCTTGAGGGGATCCACATCGGCCAGCAGTGGCTCCAGCGTCTTCTCGCCCACCAGCTTCATCAGGGTGCCCAAGGCCTCGGCGCTGCTGTCGCGCACTGTGGGATCCGGTTCGTTGAGGGTCTTCACCAGATTGGTGGCCATCAACTTGAGCAGCTTCTTGTTCAGAGCCGTGGGCTGGGTGCGACACAGGGCGCGGGCCAGGAAGAGAGCCGTCTCTGACTTGACGGTGGGATTCTTGTTGGCCAGCGACTCCACAATGGCCTCCTGCTGGGCCTCCAGCGATGTGGACATGTAAATGGCATCCATGGCCTCCCGTAGGGCAGCCACCACATTGGGTTTCTTCTCCTTGAACTTTTCCAGCAACGATGGCACACAGCCCTGCGAACGAAAGAGGATTTCACCGATTAGCTTGGTCAATAGATTCCCTCAAAAACCACTCACCGAAGCATAGTTAGAGAATCGCTTGACCAATCCTTTGGCCAACATGGCCAGGCACTTGCCAGCCAGGGCCACCAGGACCACGTTGGAGTCCTTGGTTATCACCTTCCTCAGGGCATTCACCAGAGTTCCATACTCGCCGCTCTCCAGCTTGGGATGATCGGTCAGCAGTTTCTCCAGCGCCTCTAGAGACTCCTTCCTGAGTGTCCACTTCTTTTCCTCGAGTTTGTCGTAAAAGTCCTTGGGCATCTTGGACAGTATGTCCACAGGATCAAGCAGGTCCATGGGATCCATTTCTTCAGCCCCAGCATCGCCATCCTCTTCTGTAAAAAGTTTCAGGGAGAGGCATTAGACGGGGATTATTGCACACAGTTCTATGTCTATTATGTTTATATTTCCCTGCAGTATATTTAATGGATTAATTGGTACACGTACTTTCCTTTGGGATTATCATTTCTTGTTCAAAAGAACACACACAACAAATATAAATATACGAACTAAAGGGTTGACATTAAAAATCAGACAAAAGATATTCCCGAATATGGAGCATGAATGGAGGTCTGATGAAGGCACAAATACCGGTAGCAAATAGAATAAAACGTAGCGTAATATAAATGTCATTTCAGTTACCATTGTACACATCCTCGCTGGCTGCTGTCTCTGCAATCTTTGCCTGCTTCTCCTGCTGTGACTTGAGATATCTGAAATAAAAGCAAACACAAATTAGAGAAATATTCCACGGTGATAAGTTCTTTTAGTTCTCTAACCTGGAGGGCTCTGCACGCTCTCCCTTGAGCTTCTCAAATTCATCTTCCAACTCTTTAAGTGTCACCTGCGGCAGGGTCGCAATCTGTGCCTTCATGGCGGCTCCGATCCAGCGATAGATCTCCACGGCCAGCTGCTTGCCTTCGTCGCGCACCGCCTTGTCGCGGTCGGACATGAGTGGAGCTAGTTTCTTGATCAGCGGCTTGACGCCCACGACCTTGTTGCCAAACTCATGCAGAGCCAGGGTGACGGCTGCCACGCAGGCGGACACAATTTTTGGGTTTTTGTGGTCCATGCCCTTGACCAGCTCCTCGACAACAGCCTCCTGCTTCTCAATCTCCACGTACATGAGCGTCACTAGCACAGAGAGCTCCTTGGTCTTGGTCTTTGGTGCGGCAATGCATTTCTGGACAATGCCCGACATCACATCGCCGACAGTGCGACCGGCCAGGCCGCTGTTCTCCACGAATATAAGCGCCGCCTCGAGACCCTTCTCCTGGGCCAAAGCATTCGAGTCCACGACCATTTTCTTGATGAGTCCCGCAAACTTGGACCATTCCGGGGATTTTTCGTCGTCCAGTTCGCGAAAGAGCTTGGCTGCCTCCTCGTAGCCATCGACACGGGCCTTCCACAGCTTGTGTACGCATCGCTCCTCCACCGGCAGCTTCTTGTATTCCGTATCCTCGGCCATGATGTGGGGTGTGGTATATCTGGCGCCTGCCTGGGGTTTTTTCTCAGTGATTTATTTTGAAACCTTCTGTCTCAATGAGCAATCTGTCGAATAAAGAGGAGAACATTGAAATGTTACACGGAATTTTAAAATGAACTGCAAAACCCCAACGGAGCAGAACTTGTGGAGTGTCAGGAGCAATCAAAGCTAATGTTTTAAAATTGAGCTTAATTGTGGATGAAGCCCCCAAAGGAATGCATCAGCCAGGGCATCCGTCACGCCTGAGCGAATGCACCTCAGGCTGCGTCAGCGGCGGCGGCGGCAGAGATGCGACAACATTTAAATGGGTCGGACGTCAGGCCGGTCCATATTTAGAAGCTGCCTTCTTTATTTGCCTCAGAAATAGAATTGGGCGTGCAAATTAGTTTTTGGGCAAAGTTCATGTCGCCGCCGCCGCTTCTTGCGGTTCTTGGGCTTGTCTCCAGACGATGACGAGGCCCCCAGGATGAGTTCATCGACCAAAAAACAGAAGACAATGAAGCGGCGTGTAGCGTTTCCAGTGCAGCAACAGGGCATAAATCAGGCATTTTCATCCCTTCCAAAGGTGACACACGCACGCAAGCTCCTGTTTGCTTTGAGGCAAGGCAATATATATAAGGTGAGGCAGAATCCTCGAGGATGACGTCTAAACCGGTACTGACTAACCTTGTATAAGTATTAAGATATACCTTCCCGTGACGTAAAAGTCAGTGTAGAGCATTCCACAAGTCGGCTATCGGCTATGACCTCGCCAAAGCGTCTCTCTTGCTCTCTCTCTCTCACTCTCCCTTTCTCGCAAACACACACTGACGCGCAGCCGCATTCGAATTAACGGATCAATTGCAAAAACAAATGTTTGCATCTCAGGGCTGTGCGTCAACAAAATGCCGCCGTTTACCGTTTGTTCCTTCCAGTAACTCAGTGGAAAGATATTAATTTCCAGTAAATGCAATCGGATAGCTGCAAAAGCGCAGCAGAGTGTCGTAAGACGTAATTCACGCCACCACCAGAGTGGCAACCGCAAGCGACGCCCACAGAAGTAGCAGCTGCCGGAACGGCAAACAACAAACCTTAAAACATTCCGATTCACTCAAGTGTTTGGGACTCACCATTAGCATGGAATTCCTTGCGGGTTGCGGGTGCAAAAGGCTGCGCAATGCAATAACTTCGATTTTTCACAGGCGGAACACAAACACACTTGCACACTCTCTCCAAACACTCACGACGCACACACAAACAAGAGGCTTTTGTGGCAGCGGCAATAATAAATAATAATAAAAAACCAAACGAAGGTCTTGCACACTGGCTGCCACGCTTTGCCACAAGCAAAATTACTTGGAATTTCGAGTTTTAAATAAATAATAAACGGAGCGTCGCGTCGACCAAAGTGGACCGCGAATTTATCAAAAAAATATATCAAACAACCATCATAAATATACCGAAAATTACCTTATCAGTTTTGAAATATACCTTTAATATACTGACGGACACGACAAGATGAGATGCGTTGATATTCCATGATTTTGATATTCGGTTTAATATTACTAGCAAGCTAAGACTCTCAGCGCTGAAAATATATTTTTTTACTTTTCATTAATCAATTTCCTAAAAGATTTGCTATTTATATGTACTCATTTTGATTTGAATTATTCATAAATAAGGTTTAATCAGATAGAGGAGCGGTCTTCTGATGTAAAATTTAATGTTTTACATGGGTAACAGTGTAGTTAGCATGTGCTAACTACACATTTGCTACAAATTAACTACATATTTATGTAAAATTCGACAGAGACCCTAGCGAGAAAATGTGTACGTTTCAGAAAAATTTTGGCCGTTGTTTTTGTATAGCAGCTCCATAGCAGCGGCAGTGTGAAAAACTGCCGTTACCCACTTTTTGACATGCCTTTTTTTCGGACATTTTTGAAAAAATTGAGATTGGGAGGATGCCAAACCACTAGGAATTCGATGCTCTTCACGAATTAGTATTCGATGTGGCCTGGGTCATGGCTCTAAATAGCAATTCTACTCGTTTTCTACATTGGTGGATTAGCACAAGAGGGTTGGCCCATAACGCGTCCTAAAAAATACTGGAAAATACTAAAAATATACGAAATATACTAAACAAACTATAAAAATATGCAAGGTGTGTGACCTGAACAGGGTGGTCAAAAAGTGAAACGCAGTGTGACCAGCCAATCTGACAGTTAGAAAAATACCTCATAATTTTTTAAAAATACCGGATGATCGCAACGACTTTTTTCTTCAATTTTGATATTCGGTTTAATATTACTAGCTAGTTTGCCCACTTAGCCCCAAAAAAATAATTTTATCCGATTCATCAATCAATTTTGTACAACATTGGCTACTTTTCAAAACTCCTTTTCATTGGATTGCTTACATAACAAGGTTCAAACAAAAACGGCCAAATCAAAAAATGAAAGTGTGAACCGGAATGTGACGTCATTGTTGACTGTCAACAAAGTTTCTGTTCTGCGTATGGACATTTGTATACCTTATTTCCGTTATATTGGTTGTTCAATACTGATATATTATTAATATTGAATTTGTCTTAGATAGACATGTTTTTTACCTATTAATGCATATAATTGATTGTTTTTAAATACATTTATCCCTGTCCCGATACCCATTATTGGTACCCATAAGCTGCAAAATTTCGTTTATATATTTAAAGCAGAGATTGAGTAGTTTGTGCATTAATTGAAGCCTGAAATTACAAACAATATCTTAATTCTATAATATCCTTTCTCCCAAGGGTAGCAGCCTTGTTGCGCATTCCGTGCAAAGTTGCAGAACAATGCTGCTAATTCTTTCCCCATGTTGCCGAAAATTTTCCCATACGAATCAATGTATCTAACGGGAACGGTATCGCTAATGGAGTTTGGCGGTCATTTTGAAAAGTACTTTAATTTACTCTAAAAAATATATTGGTAATTATACTTTGTAATTATACCGTAATTATACTTTGAACTCGATTTCGATTTCGAGCATGGTCTGGCGCTGCTTGTAGAATAGAGCGTTTTTAATTTCATGGGCAAAAATGCAGGCAAGACGTTGAAGACGTTTTCTTCCGAAAAAGAAGCTATTCCAGGCATCCACAGAGACCTGTGGCGAGTTGGTGGAACTGTCCTCCTGACCTTTGGGGTGTATCTCCTCATTACGCTGCACTAAGTTTGTTATCTCGCGACCCAAGCTGCCATTGCACATGCCAGTGCTAATATTCGAAGTCTGCGACTGGTTCTCTGACCTGACTCATCCATCCAACTTTCAGTTTCGTCTTTCTCCTGTCATGAAAATCGAAAAAGGAAAGTTCAGATTGATTTGTCATTATGTTGTATTTATTAAATCACTGTTCTCAGCACGCGTAATCTCCAGCAGATGAATGGTGTGTCCGCCCATAAACTCCAGCACATCCACGCCCGACTCCTTGCCAATGTCGTCCATGCTGATGGGTAGCGCCTGCAGCTTCCATTTTTTCAGCAGGGCCTCGATGGACCAGTCGGCGCTTCGCTCCTGGTAGGTGAAAATGAACTTGGCCCCGCAGTTCCGTTCCAGGAGAAACGCAACCGACACGATAATGTCCTCGAAGACACTGGGATCGTAGAAGCAATCGGCGGCTATGATCAGGTCGAGAGGCGCCAGCCGGAAAACGCTATTCAACAGCAGACCCCAGCTTAGGCCCACCACTTCGATGTCCACGCCGGGCTGCAGTTGATTGGC
The DNA here is from genome assembly GCA_035043285.1 of Drosophila subsilvestris. Classification (NCBI taxonomy): domain Eukaryota; kingdom Metazoa; phylum Arthropoda; class Insecta; order Diptera; family Drosophilidae; genus Drosophila; species Drosophila subsilvestris. The sequence continues at coordinate 3,799,569 of JAWNNB010001730.1, read as the reverse complement.
CTGGCAGGATTTGCGGATGTGCGCCAGGGACTTGGGCAGTATGCAGTTGTCGGTGAGCACCACCTGGGCGTTGCACTTGGCGGCCAGTATTCCTGGCAAAGCAGTTCCGCTGCCCAGCTCCAGAATCCGCTTTCCGGCCAGTGTCTGTCGCCGTTCCCACAGGAAATGAGCCAAGACGGGGGCACAGGGCCATGTGTAGAAGGAGTAGGCGCCTTGGAGCAGCTGCAATGGCGAGAGCAGAGCATTCAGTGGGAGTCAGAGCTGAAGTTGAATTATACGCACCTCGGGGATTTTGATCTCCAGACGCTCGGCGGCGTGGCTGCTGGTGAAGACGAATTTCCGTATATGCTCGGCAGTTGCTGTGGCTGCCACAATGTCATTGTCATCGCTGCCACTCTTCATTTGGAAACGCATTTTAACACAAGCATGCGGGTTGGGGTGACGAGTATTCTCCTTTTCTTTTATTGTTAATTGCAGTTTTTCAGTTTTTGTTTACAACCTGTTTGATTAGAGATGGTATATCAAAGGCGATAGACTATCGATAGACGAGTAACGCTTTCGCACAAACAGTGACTGAATATGACAATTTCAGTCAAAGTTTAATGGTTTATATGGGGATTGTGGGGTAAGGACAGATTGGCAGAACCAAAATTATGTAAATCAAGTGCAGAAAAAGACTGACTTTTATTAAAACTATAAAATTTGTGATTTTGTAAAACAGCGTGAATATTATGAATATTTGCCCATCTCTATCAGTTTGGCTTGTGCTATTTGGGTGGCGGGCGGCTCGTTTGTGCGAGAAATGGATAATTTTAGTTGGAGCTGAACGTTTAATCAAGTAAATAAAAATGCACTCCTGGGGCAAATGGCAACTGCAAGGAAAGCTGGGCCAGGGCGGCTTTGGCGAGGTTCTGCACTGGCAGGATAAGACTACCGGCCGCGAAATAGGTAAGAAAATGTTCATACATACACCGCACACTTGCGCGCTGTAATTTCCATATACGGATATGGTTTTTGCGGATGTAGTGTGAAAACAGTCCGATTCCTGGAATTGTGCTGATGCAAGCTTTTCCTCAATGCAACGATGCCCGTTATCAAAGGGCCGTTTGGTCGTGTGTGGTCTTGTTCTACGTGTGCGGTTGCGACTGAGTCATGTAGAATCGCCTTCTGCGTCTCGAAGATAATAACCCTTCGTTTGTTTATTTTCTCCAGCCACCAAACATATCAAAGACGTGAGTTTGCTGTCGGCCGATCAGCAAGTCAAGTTGAAAGAGCGATGGATAGAGGAGCTGAAGTGGACGCGTACGTTTCAGAAACTCCCAAACATTGTGGCTGGCGTGTGCATAGAGAAGGAGGATTCGGCCTTCGTGGACTACCTTAATGACCATCACATCTGCCATCTGCCCGTAATCATACTGGAGTACTGCAATGGGGGGGATGTGCGCAAGCAATTGCAGATCCCTGAGAACGCCAACGGACTGACAGAGTTCGAGGTTCGGGAGATACTGGGCGCCATGCGGAAGGCCCTGCAGTTTCTGCACTCCGAGTGCAACGTGTTCCATCGCGACCTCAAGCCGGACAACATCGTTATACACCGCCAGAAGAATGGCTCCAAGACGTACAAGCTGACGGATTTCGGCTTGGCGCGCAATTCACCCGACAAGACGGTACTGCAGAGTATGGTGGGAACACTCAACTACTTTGCCCCCGAGGTGGTGGAGACTGGCGTCTACAACACGACGGTGGACTACTGGTCTCTTGGGATCATTGCCTATGAGCTGGCAACCGGAGCGCTGCCCTTCATACCCCACCAGACGCTAAAGAACATTCTAGTCAATCTGCTCAACAAGAAGCGCGAGTGCATTGCCATTACAGAGGACCCGCAGGATGACAGTCGTTTTATCTTCCAAACAGATCTGCCAAAGGAGCACCATCTTACGGGGCCATGGTCCAGGGAGTTCGTCCGGTGGCTGCGACTGGCCCTCGACACCAACTACAAGCGACGCGGCGAATTGGCACCTGATAAGGTACATTCGGGTACGGCTCCTGTTCCTGTTCCTGTTCCGTTCGTCTTCTCCGAGCTCGACAGGATCCTCCAGATGCGCGTGCTCACGATTGGCTTTATGAACGGCTTCAAGCGTCTGGAGTACGCCGTCACGGCGGACATGACGATGCAGGAACTGAACGGTTTGATTTGCCGCGACACAATGCTAGCTAGTAGCGAGGTGTACTGTATCCTGCCCACCAATCATCCGCACGAGAGGATAAAGCCGACTACCCGACCCCTGGATCTGTATGTCCACGAGTGGAGCGACACAAGCAGGGAGAAGCGCAAATCGACCGAAATACCCCCACCTCCTGTGATGTTATTCGTCTTCCAGGCGACGACGGGCGAGTGTGTTTATGGTAACTCCGATCCGAGCGTCTCCGAGCTGATGAAGACCTGCTCGCTGAGCAGCTTCCAAACGGCCAAGCCCTGGGTGCTGAAGCGACTTGCGCTGGACATGCACTACATGCTGGCGGAGCAGCAGAAGGTGCTGGAAATGTTCCTATCGGGCACCCGAGAGCGTGCCCTGCTGCTGGAGGATGAGATTGTCACCAATCAGTTCATTGCGGCCATAAACGATGAAATACTCACCACAGCCGATGCATACAAAATGCTCCAGAGGCTGCGCTCAGCAGTTGTCCAAGAGCAAAATATGTCCAAAATATGTCAGGTAGCTACTGATAGATGGATAGATGGATGAATCTTCTGGAGTAGTTGAATAATTATTTGGATTTCAGTTGAATGATACCGACTGCAAGTTACTCGCAGACACTTACCAGGAGACGAACGCCAATGCCAAAACCATCAAGGAACACTTCGAGTCTTGTTTGCGCGGTGCCCGACGTATGGTGGCTGAAACAAGCCAGCTTTTAAATGAATGTGCGGCAAGGGATGTATTTGGTTTGTAAGTGTAAGTTCTCTGCCACAGGCACAACCATTACTGATCTCCGATCTCCCTTCGTTGCTTCGCTTAGGGCTGCCTTCGAGCGTGATTTCTTGGCTGGAATATCTCTCAAACAGTTCCGCTATGCTGTTAAGCAGTTTGCCACGACTCCTCGCCAGGAGGAACGGCCAAAGGCCAACTCCATGGAAATTGATAAGCTGCATTTGTTTTTCATCAAAACCAAGGAGGCTGTGACGACAGCCAGCAAGAAATTTGCCGAAATCAAAGAGCAGCTCTTTCAATTGCATTTGAAGATGTGGGTCACCGCTGCATCTGCATCGGCATTCGTGCCACCTTCCGTGCAACTGCTGAGCAACTCGATGGGACGACTGACAATGAACTCAATGAGCGACAGCTCGGATTTTAGTTCTCTAACAACAAACAATATGATCGACGAGGCGAACCGTCTCAATCAGATGTGAGTGCAGCAGCCACTTTGCCAGCTTTGACATTTTTTTGTCTTCACACTTGGATTTTGTTTTCTTTCAGGCTGAGAACTGACATGGAAATCGATCTGTCTTAGTCTCTCCGCTGAGGCTTCAGCAATTACTGCCAGCAGATATTTAATCAAAAGCATCGCACGATGCTGCACTTTGTTTTTAGTCGCTATTTACTCGTTTTTTTAATGCTTTTTTACAATTTTTGTAGATTTAGATGCAGAAACTGCATTGTAATTTTTGAATATTTTTTATTTTTTTTATTTTTTGCACCAAAAGTGAGACTTGATGAGTGTAGATTCAATTCTCCTTTTGCTATTAAACGATGTTTGTTGTACGAGCGTATACTCCCCAAATCGAAGTGAGTTTGGTGTGTGAAATGGAACACTTGGGTTTTGTCTGTAACCCGAAGCCCAGCTCGCAGCTCTCTCTCTATTTTGACTGCCTTTTGGCAGCTGTTGATGCATGTAATTACCTGTTCTATTTAAAGCTGAGCAAATGGGTGCAAAATGAGTGTTCCCCGGGTGTTCCTTCTTAGAACTTCATGACAGCAAAGCTGCCTACAGAATTACTTTGCATATAACACAACACAATACAATATTTGTACATACATACATACATACATGCATATATCGAACGAATTAATGGGTAGGGGGAAACAGCTTGGCTTTGAGAATTGCTGAGGATTGCAATGTCACGAGAAAACTGCAAGTGCTGCAGAAGCGGAATGCGTCAGCTCGTCTCGAGGCAAAGGCAGAGGCGGCTGGCTATAAAAGCCATGGGAACAGCCATCGGAGCCAACACTCGCCACCAACCACCAGCGCGGAGAAGCCAGACTGGAGATATAGAACAAGGAACACTGCAAAATGGATCACAAGTGGATAACGAAGACGTGGCTGGTGCTGCTGCTGCTGGGACTGGGACTAGCACGAACAGAGGCCAAGCCCCAGGGAAAGAGTCGCCTGCGTAAGTAACCGAATCTCTTTTTCGGACTGCGAATCAAACTTTACTTCCTTTTGTGCAGCATCCTTCCTTACGGTTTGCCATCGAGATTCGGCAACGCTGAACGAGTGCGCGAGGAAGTCCTTCAAGTCCATAAAGCCCCGACTGATGAACGGCATACCGGAGATGTATATACCGCAAATGGAGCCGCTGGTGGTGCCCGAGGTGAAGATGGACCAGGATTCGGGGGCCATCTATCTGCATTCTGTGTACAAGAACGTCAAGATCTCGGGCATATCCAATCACACGCTGAACGACCTGCGGATCGAGCCCAGCAAACTGAAGTTCATCGTCTCGATGACATTCCCAGAGCTGCTCATGGAGGCGGAGTACAGCATTAAGGTCGGTACAGAGTCAATGAATGAATCGCTAAGTCACGAATGATAACTGATCCTCAATTTAAGGGCAAAATCATGATGATGCCGCTGCTGGGTGATGGCCACTGCAAGGTGAATATGAGTAAGTAGAGCCATGGACTCTCTGCAGGGGATTCTGACGTCTGATTCCACTGATTCCACAGCGAACATCACCATGAAGACGGAGCTGTTCGGCCAGGAGTATCAGAAGAATGGGGCCACCCACTTGAAGATCATCGACGTGAAGGTGGAGTATGATCTAGCCAATGTGCACATGCAGTTGGACAATCTCTTCAATGGGGACGAGGCTCTGGGCAAGCGGATGAACGACTTCCTCAACGAGAACTGGAAATCGCTGGCCGAGGAGGTGCGCCCGCTGATGACCAAGGCGCTGGTGGATATCCTGCGCGCCTCTGTGGATAAGATGTTCGCCGAATACAGCTACGACGAGCTGATGCCCAAGAAGAACAGCAAATGACCTTAGATATCGTACGTCCTAGCAGCTAATGATTTAATCGTAATGCGGAAGTTAGCCTAGCGATAAACACACACACAGTTAGAGGCGAAATAAATTATCATAATAATACAGGTAGAGCACAGCTAGACCTAGGCAGCTGGACAGCTAGACAGCTAGACCTATACCAGCCACAGCTTGGTGGGCATCTTGGAGAAGACATTGTTCCACAGGCCATGGAAGATGTCGGCCAGCCCGAGCTCCAAGTCCGGCCGCAACTCGGCAATCACCTCGTTGCCGTTCTGATTCAGGAACGTGTTGATCGAGGCGGCCAGGATGTCGTTGCCGTTAAACAGATTCTTCAGATGGATGCGCATGGCCCCCACCTCAAAGCTGACCTTCATCTCGTCAATGTGGATGATCTCGTCCCCCGTCTGGGTCTCGTTTCGCAGCGAGATCCTCGTGTAGACGGTGGTGTGCACGTTCTTCAAGGCCATGGCCACATCCCCGCTGCCAATCAGCGGGAGGAGCAGAATGTTTCCCTTCAGATTGTACTTGGCCCGTATCCGCAGACGCGGCAGCACCAGCTCAAAGCTCAGCAGCCGTCGCTCCAGATCCAAACTAAACCACAAAGAAGAAACTTCATTAGGAACTCTTCCTTCTGAGCCACTGATTCCCCCTCACCTCGCCCTTCGCACTGTCGCATTGGAGGGTCCGCGTATGACCAGGTTCTGGAATCCCCCAGACAGCACTAGATTCCCACTGCCCTTCGACACGGACACCTGATCGATGTTCAGCGGCTCGAAGCTCTTGACACCGATCTCTGGTATGCCAGCGGCCAGCGCTGGAAAGAGCTGGAAGAAGAGCTGCCGGAAGCACTTGTCCTCATTGGGATTGGATCGCTTGCAGGTCTGCAGCCAGACAGCTGAAACATATACGAGTATGATATATGATATATAGATTAGATCACTTCCCTATCGCGTTGACCGCGTTGACTCACGTCTCTCCTGCAGCGGCGGCTTATCGTTCACAATCTCTCGCGTGTAGTGGTTGCCGTGGGTGCCTGGCATCACACAAACCCCACCGATAATGCAAAAACTAATTGCCAACTTCCAGTTTGTTATGGTAAACATGTTTAAGCAATCCTTGGGAGTGTATTCAAAGAGGGATATTCAAAGATATTCAAACTGCGATCTGCGATCCGTACACCCAACCGTTGCCGTCGCTGGCTGGAGACCAAGTGCTGGAGCCATCGCAGAGAAATGTTGCACGAAAACGAAAGAAAGAAACCATTGACAATAGTTGCTTCGTTTTTGTTTTTTTTTTTCGTTTTGTTTATGGCCAGTTTTTCGCCTGTGCACTCGTGGTAGGAATTCCGCAATTTGGGAACTGCCTGCCGGTGTCCGGCTGGCCGGCTGTCCGCTGTTTCCAGATGACCAACGAATCATATCATCCATCCATCCGTCGACCTGCCTGGGGGCAGAAATGTCGCAAAATAAAAAACCGAGTTTGACATGCGCTACAATCATTAGGCAGTTTTGCCTAGCCAACTAATTTGAAATGAATTTAAATATTTTCCACTTCAAGGGACTCTTTCCATCCCATCCCAAGTGTAGCGCACCAGCAGGTTCCCTCTGGCCGTTTCACTTGTTTGTTATACTCGTATTAATATTTGGATTTTTATTTTGTTTTGAATTTAACTTTCGTTCAACGCGTAAACGATTCCATTCCAACTTGTTTGCCTTTGTAACAACACAACTTCAAGTTGCGCCACGCCATGCCCATACGGCGTCCGTCCCCCTGGCCTGCTTCGGGGCAAGCTGCAGCTCCGCTTCGCTCCGCTCCGGCTCCCCTTGCAAGTTGTTCACCTGTTGACTACTTCTGGTATTACGCAGACGCGACTCTGCCGCTGAATGTTGCCGCTTCATTGTCATGGGTGCTGTGTTGTGTTGTGCTGTGTTGTCCGGTTGTTCATTTCATTTCATTTTCTTTGGTTTTCGGTTTTTGTGCTCCATTGCCTCTGGCTGCTGGCCAGCGGTGCTGTTGTCGCGTGCACCTTGGTTGCAAGTTTTTTTTGTTACGCAGCCGCCTTAATTACCGTTGATCTCCCCCTCCCCACCAAGAGTTGGTTGCGTGACTTATGTGGGGAGTGGTTGTGGGAGAGAGATGTGAATGAGTCCTACAAGAGAATCGATCTGCACAGCCTCTGTGTGTTTCATTTATTAATGCATAAATATTCAAAGTTGCGCTTGAGTGATTATGTGACTAATAGATATCTTTCCATTCCAATGTTCAATGTTGCATGTTGGAGCGCCAGCTCTGGCTCTTCTCCTTTTGCTCTTCATCCTTTCTTTCTTCGTAGAGAGTCGCGTGCGGAAATGTGGCAACAGTCGCAGCATCTGTGGATTGCGTTATCTGTGATTGTAGCTGCTGCCTCGGCGACAGGCCCATCAAAAATGAAATCAGGCAGAAATCCAACAGCTGTACAGGCCCCCAAAACTCTACGGAATCGCAAGTTGGCATTGCCGCTAAACGAACGAGTTAAATCCAGTCCGAGTATTCACTGATAGTCGCTTCATTTTCCTTCCATTCGAGCTTTGATTCGGTTTATTTTCGTGTCGATTCACGTTTTATTGGCGTTTATTTTCACACTTGCAGGCGCGCATTCCCCGATTCCAGTCCACAGATGTTGGGTCCCCAGCACCAGCCCACCTGTCAGTGGTCCAAGGGGGGCTTCAAGTGATGCAATAGCCCAGTCTTCCGACTTTTTTTGCAATGTCATAAAAGCAAACATTTGGATTGGCAAAAGGCACAACTTTCCACCAACTAACCGCAATCCGGCCCTGGTCACGTGCATTCCCTGGCAAAAGTTCAATAGCTCTACTCGAACCATTCCAATTGTTCACTTATTATGTCACTCACGCAACGCGTATTATCGGCATACACTCTATTTTAATGTTTTCTTTGAGTTCAGGCGCCAGGTGACATTGACCAAATAACACAACCCATCCGTCAACATGCATTGTGAAAGGGTCTTTATTAGGTCAAGAAATGATTGTTAGATTAGCTGTTTGATTATCGAATTACCTGAAGCATCCAAAGTTCGGACGTAAGTTATCTGGGAGTTTATCTAACGTGTTTTAATAATCATAATATTTAAATATGCAGCCTAAATTCTTACTTTACATGAAGAATACATTTTACGCGCACCCCTGAAAGTATGCAGTAAATTTTACTGCTTGTGTGGTTCCAAATTCACACACATGGCGCCACTGTGAAGTAAAAACCAAAGAATCGATTATATCGATGTTTAAATCGAGTTTCAAGCTCAAAATCGAACACATTTTGAATACAATTTTATTACGGATAGATTTGTTAAATGGATAAACATAATAATAATACTAGTCTAGTAATTACGCCTACTGCCAAATGGTCTATGGGGGTGAGGGTGGGGGTTTGGAGTGTGGGCGGTGCTGGTAATATTTAAGCTATTGGAACAATAATCATTACACTCATTAAAGTAAGAAGCTACAACGAATCGAATGCAACACAAACGATATCTGTACACACACACACATATACACATGTACACATGCACATATACTCGTACTATAGCTCTATGGAGCGATGATAAAGATGCAGATTTGTACAACGAGACTTGCTATATGTAAGTATAGTTAAGCTATTTACAGGCCATAGGGGATAACTTTGTAATCTTAGACTAAGAATGGTGGAGTGTGGGGGCAGGGAGAGGGACTAACGTCTAAAGTCTTTTCAATGCCATTCCAACGAGGACTTCCTCTGGTGCGGTTGCTGCTGGAGGGGGGGGAGGAGGACACAGATGGGTGGTGGGAATGGGAGAGGAGATCGATCACAGAGCCACAAAGTATGGGTGTGCGGCCCTTAGGAGGTGGCCATCAGCTTGGCCGCCTGGATGACATTGTGCTGATGGTGATATCCGGCCAACTCGGCTCCCCCCGCCATGGCGGCCGTCGAGGCTGCTCCGCCCAGTGCCCCATAGGAACCCCCAAAGTAGCAGTTGTTCACGTAGTCGTAGTTGGTGGCAGTCGCCTCTGTCTTCACGCCATAAGCGGCTGCGGCGGCTGCCGCATGCAGGTGATGGTGTGCCGCCGCTGCCGCATGGTGGCCGTGGGAGCTGCTTAAATGGTGGTGGTGCTGGTAGTGGGGCGACGGGGTGCCATTGCTCAACGAGGGAGTCTCGGCGCTGTGCGAGGTGTACGCCGAGGCTCCGGATCCTGCGCCTCCCGCACTGCTTCCGGGCGTGTACAGCTGGGAGCCGGTGGCTCCATGGATCTGCCTGGCACTCAGCTGCGACTGCGCGGTGGGTGTGCTCATGCCATGACCGTGTTGCTGATGCTGCGCCTGCTGCTGCGCCTGCGTCGCGGCCTGTCCGTAGTGGGGGAAGCACTGCGAACGCGCCTGCTGCTGCTGCTGCTGATGGGCCTGCTGTTGCTGCTGCTGCTGCTGCTGGACATGATGCTGCCCCATTAGGCTGGCGCTGCTGCTGCTGCTCTTCAGATCCGTGTGCAGCTTGCTGAGGCTGTGGCTGTGCCGTTCCAGACTAAGCGATGGCTTGAGATCTGCAGAAAATGCCAATAATATATATTCATTCACTTGTCCACTCCCACATGCTTAGGGACCACTTACCGTGCTCCTCCTTGCACTCCTTGATGGCCTCCAGGACCGCACCGGAGGCAGTGCCCGCTCCTGACCCTCCCACCGAGCCGCTGCCTGTTTTCTTGGGCTTGCGCTTGCGCGTCTGGATGCCATCCTTGCGCATGGCCAGCGGCCGGTTGACGCCATGCAGCTTGTAGTAGAGGCCGCAGGCGTTGCACACGGGCTCCCCGTCGTTGTTGCGCCGCCAGAGGGTGGTGGTGCGGGTGCCGCAGTTGGTGCAGCAGAGCCCCAGGCGCCGCGTGGCCGTCTGTGAGGGAAGGTGATCGTTTAGTCTCGCATAACCGGAGAAGATCAGGGGCGGGCTACTCACTGCACTCACCAGGCGCTTGCTGGGCTTGATCAGGGGTCGGTTCATGCCGTTCATTTTGTGGTACAGCCCGCAGGCGTTGCACAGATAGTGTCCGGTGCCGTCCCGTCGCCACAGCGGCGTCGAGATGGCCCCACAATTGACGCACTCGCGTCCCTCGCCGAACTGAAAGTCCATGGCGGTCTCGTACGGCGAGTTGCGCTGGAAGCCCGTCGGATCGTAGGCACTGCGCCAGGAGCCCATCATCACGGCCGCATTCTGTGTGTAGAACTGTGCCGGCAGCTGCGCATGCGCCGATCCGAAGCTGTCCGTTGTCCAGGCATTCTGCGCAGCAGCCGCGCTCCCAAAATGGGCGGCCACATGGTTGTACTGCCGATTGGAGGGCACATAGACGGGCGCATTGACAGCCTGCTGGTGGTGGTAGCCGGAGACTCCCACTCCGGCGCTGGCTGCACTGCCGGCGGCGGCCAGGTCCGTGTAGGCCGCCACGGCGCTGCTGTGGTACATCTTGACGCTGGACGCAACCTGCGGCGGCGGCACGTTTTGATGCTCGCCACTAAAGTGCGGATAGTCGCGTGTCGACTGCTGGTCCGATGTGGACTGCAAAGAGTCAGAGGAAGAGGATTATCAATTAGTTGGATCTTTAAGTGTGAAGGTCCCAGCATGCATGCCCCTTTCCCCTTTACCCTCTCTCTATCTTTCTCTCTCTGCTGCCATTGGACACTCTGTTTTTGGTCTCTTTGGGCAACTCCCCCTTTGGATCTGGCAGCCATTTTGGTTTCGCTGGTTTCTGGCTGCAACTCCTTCTTCATCTGCTCTTCATCCCTCGCCTGTGCCACTATGCCACAAAACCCTGCCTCAAGCTGTGATCGGAACTCGTTTTTCCAACAGACTGCGCCCTTTTCGGCTGCCAACTCCATTCAATGGCGCTCTCTGCATCGCTCTCTGTCTGTGTATCTGTATCTGTATCTGCATGTGTGTGTGTGTGTGTGTGTGTGTGCCAGCACTTATCTGATGCGTGGGCTTTGGGGGGCAGACAGCCAGAAGGTGGTTTGGGCTGCACAGCCATACCCAAAGGCCATAAAGTGTAATTTACGGGTAGTCAGCACTCATATTGGATATTTACTGACGAGGATTCGTTACACGATTAAAATAAATAGAGATGGAAAAACAGATAGAAAAACTGCAGCATGTGTAGAAAGCAAATTGGAAAGGAGAAGCCGCCCGTAGGAGGATAAATATAGAATACAAAATATCTCTAAAAATATATTTTATTTAAATTTAATGTTCCCTGAGTTGTATCTTTATCCTCGAAATACTCAAAAACTTATTCAACATTTCATCTTTGCATATTCGTTTTTGGGTTTTTTTCATGGTTCGTTCAACATTTTTGCACCAAATGAAAGAAAAGTCTTCAAGTGCCTGTTCTCCCGCCCCACCAAATTGAGTTTTTTCTCTTCACAAAAGTTCAACAGCCAAAAGCTGAAACGATCATCGAAATCTGTGCCTCACATCGGATTCAATTAAGGCGCCAATTGCATATTTTATTTATGCGGATACGAGTGTACATATGTACATACATACATACATATACGGAATATATTTCCAAATTGCCTTTACAGTCAAACCGCACAAAAAATCGAAGAGAAGAGAGGGGGAAACCATTTGACGTCTTTATCTTATCCCACAAATTTAATGCGATGATGTATGAAATTTTTAATTTTTTCTCCATCTCTGGGGTGGCGATCCGTCCCCTCCCTGGGGAAGACGCAAATAAATTTCTGTTGCTAGCAGATGGCCTTTAAAGGGGTGGTTGGGGGAAAAGGAAAGCCTTGTGGAATGAAATAATAATTACTAAATTGCATTTTGTATTCGAATTTGGCTAATTTGTTGAAAAATCTTTATACGAGCAGAATACGTTTTGGGCAATGCCGTCGGTAAGTTTACGAATTTTTAGTTTAAGCCAATAAAAATTGAAATATGTACTTATGTTTATTTATTTCAAGTAAACTTATTGGCAAATTAGCAAACAAAAATATGGAAATATTTGAATAAATCATTTCAAAATAAACTCCAAATAAGTTATGGCACACTTAAAAATGCAGTCATAAGTAAAATTTTAATTTATAACGAATTTATACACGTTTTAAAGTACGTTTAATATTCCCCAATGAGAAAGTAAGACCAAAATTCACGAATGTAAATAAAATATGAATTTCTGGCATACACTTTTAGCCGAAAGAATTAACATAAAATGGAAGTTAAATATTCTTGCCAAAGTACCCCTGAAAATGTCCTTTTATTTTGTCGTATCTCATGCCTGATTTAGTGAGTGGAAACATGACGTATGGGCAATAATATTTAAGACCCCAACACGCACATGTCCAAACATGTTAATCGGCAGAGAGCGTGAGAGATTGTAGATCAATTGCAGCCATGGCATACCACCATACCGATTCCCGATGCAATTCCTTAAATTCCAGCAAAGAACGAGAGGGAGGGGGAGCAGGAGATCCGAGAAGAGGGAAGAGGGAAAAACAACCTCCAAACTATCAAAGAGTTGACCACGCGTGCATAATGATGTCGCTCCCCTTTAGAAGATCACTCGATCAAAGAGAGCGCCGTCGCAATGCAGAGCATACGAGAGAGAGCGCGAAGATCAAAGCTGGCGGCGACCACACGAAAAATTGTCAACAAGATGCAGTTGAAGGAGGGAGGGAGGCAGGGAAAGGGTGGAGAGCAGAGCAGAGCAGCGATCCATGCAGATCATGCAGAGGATCGTCGCTTGGAATTGGTTGAGAAGGCGCTTGGACTTGGGCTTGGACTTGGGCGCTTATTAAAATGCGATCAGCAAAAGGGTAAAACCGAACAGCAACAACAAAAAATCCACAAAAACAAAAGAAGGAAAGACCGATCCGTTGCGATCGAAAGAAATCCCCAAGCGAAGGCGAGGAATTAAAATAAACAGCAATAAAAAATCAATTTCATAAAAGAGAAGAGCCGAGAGTGATCAAGGGATCAGGGCAGCAGTGCTAGTGGAGGAGATCTGAGGACACGGCGATGAGTAGAACGTTAATAATTTGTCACCGCAAATGAAGGAATAAAAACAAACAGAGAAAACCACTTGGGAGGATCTCTCGGACAACAAAGCAGAAAGCAAAGCCAAAGGCGGGAGTGGGATCAGGAGAGTGGAGAGCGGTGGAGAGGGGAACCCTGAAGATGAGCGGCGCTTTGAGTGGTTCTGTCTTTCTTTTCTTGTTCTCCTTTTCTGTGTTTCTTTCTTAGAGCTGGCGCTCGGCCATCAAGTGGCGGATCCTGTTTTCCCATACACTGCACTCCTCCTGTACACCTCTTCACATCGCAGTGAACACTCCACTCGAGTGTCTCCACTCCACTCCACTCCACTTGACTCATTCATTGATCTCTAGGCCTCGATCGTTGCTTTCTCCCGCTCTTTCTCCGGCTCTAACGGATGCTGCTTCAAGTCTTTGATTTTGTTTTACTTTAAGCGTTAGCTGTAGCTGCCTTCGATTCAAGTTTGCCGCCGCCTGTCAATTCGCAGCTAATAAGCCCACAACTTGCGGCGGGAACTACTACGGGATTTGGATTATTAAATTATAACCAACAAGCGATGGCAACAGATTCCATCCGAGGAGTGTATTAATGAGATAACTAATTACTTGGTTAGTCTTCGAACAGATGAAGAGGATGGAAAGTGTCAACGATGAATAGTCGTTCCTGTTGCTCTCTCTCTCTCTCTCTCTCTCTCTATCTCTGGAGAATATATCACTGAACAATTCATCGATTATGCTGCTAGCTATAATATCCTCTATATAATACGTGTCCTTGAGTGGTTCCCTATACAGCAGACTTGCTAACACATTTATTTCAATTACAATATTTATGTTTTAACCTGCCCAACCCCATGGCTACTTTAACCATTAATTCGCCCCTTAAATCACATGTTCAACGGTATATTTACAAGCATAATTAATGGATAAAAACATAGTTAATTGATAAGAATGTGAGGGGGGGGGGGGGGGGTAAACTTACATCGCCATCACTCAGCAAGATGCCCATGATTTATGGCCGAATAATTCGCGTTATTCGCTGCTCGTTTTAGAATGATTTATGGGGCACACACGCACACCACTTTGATTGAAACCGATATGGATATGGATATTGTATCAGGTATAGGTACGATGATTATTCGATATTGATGGGTTATGGGAAGTGTAAATAAATGCAACACAAATGCATTCAAATTAATTGCAACAAATTCAGAAATGTTTTATGGCACATTTACACGGCGGAACAGAGCGATTGGCTGGCTGGCTTATTATTTATATGGCATTTTATGGGCCTTGTTGTAAGACATTTGATTAATGTGCTTTATAACGTTATAAATTTTCGGCTTTAATCCATTTACGAGCACTTAACCGATTTTTCTTGATGTCTCTTGTGTGGGGTTTTATTGTTACGATTTTTGGAACGGTAGATCGGTGGATCGGCAGAGCACAGCAGCGAACCGACTTCCTTGAGGCGGACAAACAAACTAAAAAACGCCACACAAAGTAAACAAAAACTTAATCCCAAATTTCCAGATCCAGTTCCCGACGTCAGCGTGGACAGAGGCAGCGGCAGAGACTACGACAGCGACAGTGACGGTGACGGCGACTGTGTGTGTGCCACGCAAAATCGGAAAAGAAGTCAACGGCAACGGCAACGGCAACAACATAAAAAGTCAATTTCATCAATGGGCCTCCCTCTGGCTCTCTCTCTCCGTCTCCGTCTCTGTCCCTTCGAGTGTCACTTTGCAGGCGTCGCCTTCACACACAACCACACTGCAGAAAAGAGACAGCCACATAGCGAGGGAAAGAGCAGGAGAGAGACATTGAGCACTGCTGACAGGTAAAAATTTGTAGGTGCAACGCAACGGCTATGGCAGCAGCATCAGCAGCAGAAGTACCCGAAAAATTAGTCAATTTCATGTAAGTCTTTGAAAAATGATGTCCCCCCTCTTCCTCTTGAGCAGCTCAAGTGCAGGTCCCGTCCGCACTTGAGAGACACGAAACGGTAGGCACTCCACTGCACTAAGCCAGCTAATCCGCTTTCCCGATTCCCGATTTCAGATCCTAGAGAGAAACTGAAACCCAAGGAGCGGTTAAGCCGAAGCGAGATTGTGGGCATCGACGGGATCGGCCCATTGTCAGCAGCTCATTAAATCGCTGGGCGTGTGTCTCCGTCTTTGGGTAAGCAAAGGATCGCAGGATCACAATTAATTGATTGCCTAGTGGAGGGAGTAGTCGTATTTGGTATGTGTGTGTGCGTGTGTTTATATAGCTCTTAATGGAAGGCGATTAATTCAAGATGACTCAAATCGCAACTAGGAAAAAGGAATGACACATAATTCAGTGGAAAGAGTGGCAAGGGGTTCATTGTTCCTGGAGAAAAATGTCCTTCAGCAGTAATTGAGGCAAATGGTGTAAAAGAATGTCGATCAATGATAATTTTGTTTGACTAAAAAAACAGACATTGATATTTCCATGCTGCTGTTGAAGATCTAAAAGAGATTCGTACGAGAAAGGAGTCCAAACTGGAAAGGGTCTACTCTTTACTTTGCATCCAGAAAGATCTAAAAATAGACATAAATCTATCTCTAATTGTTCAAGCCGTTCCAAGCAGTCCTCTTGCCTGTAGAACCAATCTATTCCGGGTAGTCCACAGCTCGACCACAAATCACGCCCCTGCCAAAAACAGTCCCCAGCCGAGTGGCGATCATTAATCAAGCAATTTGCCTTAGTTTCGGCAAATCGAGAAAAAAAAGGTTCCCTCTTGAGAAGAGGACAAATTCGCTCCATTAAAATGCAAAGCAAAAGTGGGAAGAAAAAACGAAAAGAACAAAAGCAGGAAAGTCAGATGATGGCCAGACGCAGAGGTGAGGTACGAAAGATGTCAAAACAGAAACCGCAAGGCGCGTCGGAGGTACGGTACGGATCGGAGAGCCAGCGTGCGAGGTGCGCGGCTCGGGGTTCGGGGCACGTTCGTCGGGGGCAGACATGCGCATATTTCAATCCGCGCTGACACATCCTGCTGCGCTAATGGACCTTAATTTGTGAACAGCTTTATATATCATCATGCGCCCAGACCGTTAATGTGATCATCCACACGATCAGAGAGAAGTCCAAGCTCGCGCGTCGAAGGTGGGAGATAAAGTTTTATGGAGCTTATCGTGGAATAAAATGGAATTGGAATGGAACCACAGAGAGCACTGGCACTCATGGCACGCGCTTTCCAGGAAATATGGAAAAACTTTCATGCCCTGCCAGCTGTGGGGGGGGGAAATGTCATCTCTTCAAGAGAGTGAGAGGGAGTGCCAGAGTGGCAGAGTGAGAGCAGTTCTCATGCACATATTGAGCCACTGATAACGAGCAGACAAATGATAATTGCTCTGGCTCCACTCTAATCCTTTCCTGCCCCGAAAACACAGAGAGAGAGATGGAGAAATGTCACCCGAATTTTCAAAGTGGCGTCACCGCTGCCAACCACTCGAACAAGACGCCCCCCTCGTCTGGCTCTAAGCCCGTTGAAGTCTTACTTGGATGCATTGCATCTCGATGATCACAATTTCCATTTATCGTCATCGCGCTCTGGCCTCTATCTCTCTCTCTCTCTCTCTCTCTCTGTTTCACTCTCTCTCTCTCTCTCTCTCTCGCTTGCTCGCTCGGCAAAGATGAAAGCAATCTTTATTGGTTTTTGTAGTGATTTTAAGTGGATTTGTGGTTCGATTCTTAATGCCGAAGTGCGCCAGCCAACCCCATCCACATCCCCGAACACCACAGCCTCAGCCTCAACCTCAGTCTCTGTGGGTTCACCTTCTGTGGTTGGATCTCTGCGGTTATATCGTTTTTATTCAAATTTGTATGTTTATTTCTTTCTTTATGCGTAATTATGAGAATCTTTCAGCTGTCGTCTGCCAGACGAAGACATACCATACCATACATGGGCTCTCGTCTCTCGCCTCTCGCCACTCGACTCTCACTCTCTTGAGGGGTTGAGTGTTTTAGGCCGTTGAGGCTTGTAATTATGGACTTTGGTTCATCTTTAATGTCGCAAATGCATCTAGTCGGAGCAGGGGCACGGGGATAGATGGGTTGGGCTCTTTGATGACATTTCGATCACTTGGTTTTGGTTTTGGGTTTGGGGTTGGGGAAAAAGGGCTATGGTACAGGCGAGAACAAAGTTCTTAAGAGCCTTGTAGAGAGGAGTGTTCCTAGTGGAGATTTTAGCTAAGGAAGCCTTTGAAGGATAGAAATGGAATTCGATTTGTTTATTTTGTTACCTCATTCGGTAACCCTCTCAGCACCACCAGTCCCATACACCTTATGGGAAGGTGGCTTTCCTTATCGCTTGAAATTCCCTTTCAAAGGCCTTAAAGTTCTTATAGGAATACGAGTACTACTACGCGTACATATGTATGTACATATGTGGATAATTATCATTACTTGCACTGCTCAAAAATTGTGTGTTTTATTTTGTTTTTCGTTGCGCCACCAAAGTTACGATCTGCATGTCTTATCGCATTGCCATTAGTGGGCTCTGCTCGCTCTCTTCCCCACAGAAACAGCACCGATAGAACCGACAACCAGGGCAATTACTCATGCGACAATGCGTTTACCATGCCTCCCCTGGCTACTCCTCTCTCTCCATAAGCCACTTGACAAAAAGCAAACTGAAACGCAGTTGAAGTGCGACGGCTACTTACAAATTCCTCAACAACAGAACGAAGAACTCTCCCATTTGAATAATGCCAACGGATAAGCACTCCAAACCAACCCTCGGGCACCCTTCTGATGATTGTTCCAATCGCTGATTTTGGAGTCGGAAAACAGTGTCAGTCAATAAACATCGTTTTGGATACAGGCGCCCCTCTTATCAGAGCAGAGTCTACTTTTGGGTGGGGTGGAGGAGGAGTAGGGGGATACTTTTGCTGATGGCGGAAATGGTGACTTACTATACTGCAATCCTCGTGTTTTGTTGCGACCGATAATGTTTTCTTTTTTCGTCATTTGTTTTATAATTAATTACCAGACCGATGGGTGGCTTATCTGTGCCGTTTCTATGCTGGCTTTAGGGGCACACACACACACACACACACACACACACAGAGTGTCTCTGTGGCCATGGGCCATGGGGCATGGGGCGTGTGAATAAACGAAAGACTTAGGCAGCGAACTCGATTCGGACTGTGTGTCCTTTGTGGCATAGGGCATAGATGGCGTCTAAATTAAGCCACAGAGAGACCTCTGTGTTTGATCTTTCCGCCGATACGACAGAGAGAGGTTCCCTCTCTTTCTTGCATGCTCTGCCTGTGTCTCTTTCCCTCTCTCCGGCAAGTGACAAGTTTTCGGCACGCGGGCAGACAAATTCCATGGCTCAGTGGCAAGGGGAATGTGCCCCGACCCGTTCCTCCACCCGTTCGTTCGTTCGCTCTGATCTGTCCCTGCCCCAAAGCTTTTAAGTGTCTTGGCGTCGGTGCGGCTTATGGCTTCTCTTCTCTTCTCCGCCGCACCGCACCACACCGCACCACACCGCACCGAACTGCCAGTGACATTTACATTTGTGTGTGATCAGGGAGAGAGAGATGGAATTAATTGCTGTGGAAAAATCAAGATTCGTTCGGTTCGTGAAGACTGTGAAAAGATGTCGCCTAATTTTTCCTAGTCTTTAATTAATTAATTATGGCCACCAAAATTTGGATATTTGGGGATACATATGGGCGCTTTCGAAAGTTTATTTTACGATACCCTGGCGCCCGTCGAACTTGAAGCCTGAGAAACACGGAGATAAACTTCGACTGCACCCGGGAATCCCATATCAAAACAGAATTTACAGTCGAATCAGACATCAAAACAGAACTTATAGTCGAATATTTATCGCTGGGGGCGAACCGAGTGGTTGAACCGCTTCCTCCAAGTCCCAGCGATAAGTCCAGAGATTACGCCTCCCTCCTCCACTTGGGTTCCACATGCCAACGGGCTGTGCGATAAGTTCGCCTGATTCCCGATATTGCCATGAATAAGCCAAGCTTATCGAGCCGGACTTTATATCTCTGTTTCTCTCGCTGTATCCAGGGCAACAATTATTATTATATACAAATATAATCGCGGTTGTTGGAGAAATGTGCCTTTTATCAGGGCAAAATGGGTAAACAATAAAGCGGATAGGCAATGCACTGCGAGATTGATGTAGATCGAACAAAGAGTACAGATATACAGAAATACAAAGGGGAATAAACGCTTATACCATATATTTTATGGGGGAATATTAGCTGCAGAGAACTGAGTAGTCTCCAAGCTAATTCCCCATTCTCTTGGGTTGCTGAATGTTGAGCAACGAAATCTATAAATCTAAAGTATTCCTCTAAGCAGCAGCTATAACCCTCGCAGCAAGCCACTCAGACGCCTGACGCCATGTCCTGTGCTACCGAGAACCGAACCTGGCAGAACCCAGTACCCAGTACCCATGTAGCCTCTGTCTCGCTTGCCAGTTCCTGTCTGTTGCAACTGACATGCAATTAGGACACCGTCTCGCAACGCACGGCAGGACTTCCAGCCTTGGGTCAATGGGTCGTCGCTTGGCTACGGGCCCCGTCAACTGGCACTTCCTATTGGGCCATGTTTCTGTTTCTGTTTCTGGGCCCTCGTTGACCTGCTTAAAGTGCATATGCACATATATCATTTTCAGTTAGTGCTTCGTTCTGCGACACTTTCCTTTCCACTTGCGTGTTGCATATTCCGAGAGCTGCTACCTGAATGAATATGGCTTGAGCTTCGGTTTGGGTTTGAGTTTGTTTCTGTTTCTGTTTCTAGTGCAGTTTTCGTGTGTAGGTTAGCCAGCCTCAAAAGCGAGTGCTTCAATTGCATAATTAGCTTGGGGTTTTGCTGTTTTGAATTGGCAGTCAAGTGTGTCTGGCAGTGCACGAATATTGAAACGAAAAAGTGTTCTAAAGGAAGGTCTAACATTTGAGGAAATGGCAGTTTGTAGGAGAAAGAATTTCTCTGCTCCAAGCTCGAGTATTTATTTAAATGAAAGCCACTACAATTTCGTTTCTCTAAATGCATTTATCTATGCCTTGCAATGACTTCTTAAGCCTCTGTTGGAGTGACCCTTACTCTGCTCCTCGCTAAACGATTTTGGTTGAGATTTATGATGCAATTGTTCCAGAAACCTCGCTGGGCCCAAAGCCATGGCCCGAATCGAAGTCAGAACCATTTAACTAGTTTTGTTTTGGCCCTCTAGCTGGATATTTGCAGCCAATTTCAGTTTTATGGCCTTTTGCGGGTCTCATAAAATGTGTCATAAATTAAAAGGCGCTTGGGCACGCACACAAATAGTACAGAGTGCACTCCTATATACATACATACATATGTACACGGGAAAAGTATACAGGAATCATGTAACCTGTGCCACTGGTCACACGCAGTGCCGTTGTGTCACGGGCAGGACCTTGCTTTTGGCCTTCTGCAACGGCCCTAAGGACGCGTCTATACACTTTTCCAGCTAATGATTTTATGACACTTTTTGCAATATTTCAAGCACTCGAGCATCTCGTGTCATGTTGTGTCATTGTAGCCTCCTGTTCGAGTCTCTGTGGGAGGCCACTCGGCTGTCTGGGCCCTCCATTGAGCCCCGTTGTTGTCCTGTTAGTGGTGGCGCCAGCAGTTAATTGCTCGCAAGGAATATGGCCAGCATAAATGGCTGAGTTTAGGAGTGAAAGTGTAGCAAAGGGTTGCAAGCGGCTATTAAGGTTTGTCTGATAGAAAGGGTACGCAAAAGGAGTCAAGGACACATCTTGCTATAAATACAAAATAAATTATTTCTTCTACAAATTTCTCTGCAGGAAAAGCCATGTAGTTTCCATTTCTTGAAGCTCTCACTCCGCGTGTCAGCCTGCTTACACCTTGCCTCTAATTTATGTGCATTGGCAAAGAGTCTCGAGAGCTAGAAGCATGTCCAGAGCGGATCACAGACCCTAATGAATAGTCACACGAATACAATTACATATAGCAATGTAAATGTAAATGTTAATGTAAATGTTAATGACTGATGTTTGGTGTTCTTTTGCAGTTTCTCGAGTCTTTTGTTGAGGGTTGAACGCGCGCAGATCGCGGCAATGCAATTTATGTATCTGCAGTGCAATTGTGCGAATAATTATGCCAACTACTGTTTGTGTTTCCGAGTGGAGTAGAGTGTTGAAAAAGCATTCCTGTTCTCCAATGTTTGCCTGCTACTTTTCAGCTGCTGCTGATTGCCCGGACGGCGCCCATCAATTAACTCCGAATGGATTAGATGGCTGAAAGATTTTTGACAAAATAACAAAACTGCGCTCATGTCAACTGCCAATGGACGCCAGGTTCATATCATATACTCCTCGTGTCTGGCCCCCCTCTATCCACACTTTGTGACAGCTCAAAAGTTGCTCAGATATTTATGGGTTTTTCTTGCAATATTTTATGGCAATTTATGCCTGAATATACGCAAGCCCCGGGATGAATAAATTACAATTCAATTAAATTATGGCCACAATGCAAACATTAATAAAAGGCCATAAAAGATCGCTGTACCGAACCAAACACAGCTAATGGCATAATCGAGAATGATTTAGTTGCCAAAATTTATGAGCCCCTTCAACCTCGGTTGCGGCTTCTGTTCGGTGTATCCGCTGCCACTTGCCACTGCCCCTTGTGGCACAAAAGAACTCCGATCTAATCTAATCGTGGTATCACATTTCAAACGGGTTCCCCTGCCCTCTGGGGCAGATCTGGGGTAGATATCTGCTCTATGCATCTATCTAACTATCTCGATCTAGCGTTTACATGCCCAACATTAGTCCCATGCTAATTTCATTGTTGATCCATAAAGATTGTGTTCTGACTGATCGCGGGATTAGCTAATTGAAACAACGGCAACATATTGTCAGTGTCTAAATCTCAGACTGCACTTTTCTGATGGCTGAATGGCATCTAATGAGTGTCCACTCTGATTGTAACAAGAGTTGGGGGATCCAGTTTGTGGTTGGGAGGCAGTACGAGTAGAATAGGTACGAGAGGTGCGAGCACATTTCAATGGGTAGAATATTCGAGAGGTGTTTAAAATAGAGAGTAAATCAAATTTCAAGAATATTGGGGATCAAGGCAATGATCTTAGCAATAAAATATAGTTGGTTTTCTTTTAATTTTGTTGTAGGGGGAGGGCTTTGAGAATGTCTGCTTAGGAGAGCTCTGATAATGTGGGATGCAAGTCTATGTAGTCTCGATTGCTGCTACTTTTCCTACTTTCAATATTTCATACTCCATTAATCAGAGGAGTAAGAGTGCTGTACATCCATTCATCATTATCAACTATTCAAATCCACATTTTGTATGATTTAATCTAATGAAACCACCTCGTAATGAATACAAATACTTTTTTAAAGACAGATTTCAACTTAC
Organism: Drosophila subsilvestris; assembly: GCA_035043285.1. Taxonomy (NCBI): domain Eukaryota; kingdom Metazoa; phylum Arthropoda; class Insecta; order Diptera; family Drosophilidae; genus Drosophila; species Drosophila subsilvestris. The sequence goes on along the minus strand of JAWNNB010001730.1, from coordinate 3,776,831 downwards.
TTGACTGTGGATGCGATTCCCTGCCGCCCAGAGTGTCGCTCTGCCCCGTCCAATTGCTTTTGTGTGCTGCTGCTGCTGATGTGTTTGATGTATGCAAATGAAGATTCGTATGCCAATTGGCAGTTATGGGGGACTTAATGGCCTGTTCGCTTTGCTTTGCTGTGCTGTGGTTAGGCTCGAATGCCTAACTGCCTTTGAAGCCAAACGTTTTGTGCTCTTTGTGGTTTGATTTGATTTTGAATGGGTTGTTTCCAGTCTGTGGATGCCACAAATCACACGCAATTCACAGATTCAAAAACATTTGCATAATGTTGGCCAAAAAATACACAGAAAACACACACGCACACACACACGCACTCACACTCGCAGATACACTATCGCGATGGACAGATAGACAAAGGCTTCCAGCCGATAGCCAATGGAATTTATTCGAGGAATCACGCGACTCGTTTTTGGGTGGCTAATTAATCACAATGCGGCTATTTAAGTAGTCAGTTTACCAGTTTGTTTTTCGTGGTTATACTTTCAGAACGGATATTGGCTTGACTTTTTGGCGACGGCAATTCCACGTTTTAGCTTTTTCCATTCGCTGCGTTTCGCGTTTCGCGCATAAACCGATCCGAATCCAACTGAAGGCAGAGGAATATCCGATGCCAACACGGACTGACTGGCGCTCCTTGTTGTTGTGTGTATTCTGATTGGAACACAGATACACCACACACACACAGAAACAGATATTCAGAACAAAGATGGAGTGAGCGAGCGAGCGAGCGAGCGTTTCGTTTTTTGGGCTTCCGGTTGGACGTGCACTGAGAGAGCGACTGCCTGGAACAATTTGCTGCTGTTCATTGCTTGTGGCTTGGCTCGCTCTCCTGTCGCTGCGTGTTAAAACAAACGGGTTTCACACACACACACACAGAGAGAGAGAGAGAGAGAAAGAGAGAGAGACTCCCTATCGCACTATGAAAGTGGGTGTTGCCCGCGGCCTCCCCGTCTCGCTTTGACGCCTGGGGCTCCCAGTCTACAGCTGGCTCTGTCGCTCTCCCACATTCGTAATCGGTTATGTGGCCATATTAAAGTTTGCTTGATTTGCTGTTTAGATATTCCTATATGAGTGTGTGTGTGTGTGTGAGTGAGAGAGAGCGCGCTCGCCTCTCGGGGGACAGCCCACTTTATGGTTTGTGCGGCTCTCATGGCGTATGCGCAATGTCTTTCCGCACGCCATTTAAAAGCATATAATATTCGATAATAACTAAAGCAATAATGACAACAAAGATAGGGTATGGTAGGGTATGCGGAACAAGCACCCAGATACTCTACAGATATGGCAGCTATAAGATATAGTTTTTCGTTTGGAATACAATTGTGATAAAGCTACTTTAAATTGGTTGAAATGTATTATGAAAAAACTTTATTTTGGGCACAAAAGCATAGCAAAGGAAAGCTGTATGATATGGGGATTAGAACTGAAAGTTTTACATAGAATACATTTAATTTAACACCGATAGAAAAAGCCCTGAAATTTTAATATTTTCACTCATTTATGCCATTGATTTTCATTCAAGAGTGGTTGTATTAATATCGAATATTTTTCACTTACATTTTGATATAAATATAAAAATATTTAAATTTAATATATTTAATTTTAATATATTTCATATTTAAATTGAATCTATTATATTTACTTTAAAGTGTTTTGTGTTAAGATTAAATATGAACGTATTAAAAAAGCCATATTTGAATCAAAGTGAATTCTATTTAATTTTACTATTTTAAATTTTAAATTCAAATATGATTGTAGTTAATTTTACTTGGTTTTTTTCTATCAGTGAATGAACCGTTTTGGAAGCACATGGCATCCCATCGCGTATTCTCTTAATGCGGATCTAGATAATGCATTCATTTGATGAGGCATTTCCGAGTGTCTTCTCAGAATCCTAATACCTTTCTATTCCAAGGGTATCTCCAAATGTTAAGGCAATAAACCATGGCCCAAAGTTTTTGTGCTCCTTTATTTCTGTTTGGATTGGCCATTTTATGTGCACTTTAATTGGCATTTTTCCGCTCGTGTCATAACTCTTCCCCGCGATAGCAATTAAGGGAAATAAATTATATTTACGAGTACTCGTACATAGTATCTGTAAGTACTCGTAGCTGTGCCTGCAATTTATAAGTTTAACGCCTACCCGTGATTTATTTATCTGATAAATGTCTTCATTAAGCGTTTTCCATTCGCTAGGCAGGTGTTTGGGGGGAATCAGCAATTTCCTTTCAATTTACAAATTAGTTATGCCATTCATTTGTCTCAATGAAGATAAGAGTATCTGTCTGTCTGTCTGTCTGACTGTCTGTCTGTGGCGGGATTTGATACATAAATTCATATTAAATGGCACATCCAGAAGATTTGTAATCCAATCATATGATGGACTGACAGCAGCTCTCGAAAATGTTATCTATCTTCGTAGTGTTGCGGAATTTGCTTCGTAATAATTCAATAAAGATAATTAATCTTTCTTAGCTTGAACAAATGCTTATATGCGTAGAGTAATGCTGATTAAATTTGTATGAAAATCATGGATTTAGCCAGGAAGTAGCTTAATATTTCAGCATTTCCTTTCTTCTGAAGATAAGAAATAGTAGAAATTCCGTGGTTTTTTTACTCAGTTATGTTCCAGATAAACTTATCCATATTATCCACCCTCTCCCGAAAATAGTCCCATGACTAGCTGCAGAGCCAGAACTCAGATAAGCTTGGCACTCTCTCTCCATCGCCCGAATAGGCAGTCATAAATTATGGAGAATCAGTTCTTGGACGAGGAAGAGATTGCCGATGGGGCATGACACATGTCTCCATTCTCTGCAGAGACTTCCTCCTTGTTTTTTTTGTTATTTTTTTAATATTAATTACGCGACAGCCTTGAAAAATTAGCAATTTCAATTGGAATTTCAGTGCGTGGCATGGCGTGTCTGTGTCTCTGTCTGTGTCTGTGCCTGTGTCTGGGGCTTGGCTACAGTTCCTGCCATAAGTTCAATTACCACAAATTAAATTTATTAAACGAGCAACGGGTCTGGCGAGCGATAAAGTTCAATTATTTATAGGAACTGCCAAAAAATACGAGCACTAAAATCATAAAGAAACAAACCAAAGACACGGACACGAAATGCGTTTGCCTTTACCTGTTTGCCAGCGAGCCAGCGAGGCGGGGGCATGCCCCCGAGGGAGTGGGGCACAAATCTAGCTGCAAATGAATTGGACCTGAAATGCGTGTAGCGCCCGTGCGATACCCCATTGGACTCCCAGACGAACATCCAGACATGAAACGCTACAAACATGCAACAAAATTTATGCGAAACTTTAATGAAATCCGAAAGAGGGGAAGGCAGAGTGCCTCTGATGGGGCAGGGGTAGCGACCATGTGGCATGAGGGTCTCCCATCTCTCTCTTTCTGTGTGTGTGTGTGTGTGTGTGCCTCAAGTCTCTTTGACCAATCGAAGCCTTGCTGCCCGACCGCCTGACTCCACCTCAAAATGGGGAATCAGCGTTGTGTGGCACCCGAAAACAAGTTTTTCTGTTGCAAGAGAGCCAGAGCCAGAGCCACAGCCAGAGCCTGCAACGGCGTCCTGCTGATTGCCCGGCCTGATAGTTGCCACAACAGCGCGGGGCATAAGCCGTGTGCGTGCGTGCATGTTGTTGTTGTTGTTGTTGCCATAGCCTGGCCCTGGGTCTCGGTCTGGGTCTGGTTTTTGGTGGCACGAAGACTGAAGACTGTTGTCTTGGGGTGTGGCAGGCCGCCTGAGGTTGGTTAGGGCTAAAAGTGGTAGAATTTGTAATGGTGGCCCAACTGTGGCAAGAAGGAGCTGCAGCCCACAGAGGCAGAGGCGTCTCTGAGAAGGGTTTTTGTTTGAAATTAATTTGCACTCAATCTTCACTCTTCCTTTGTTTTTTTCTATTAAATAACCCTGTAATTTCCATCCCAACTCCACCCTTGTTCCTTCCTCCAGCCCATAATCGCCTTTGTGGCGCCCCAAAAGTGGGCTGTGGCCTGTGGTCTGTTGCTCTTTGGCTCCTTGAGGTGGCAGCATGGCCGTTGCTGACTCTGTCCCTGTCTCTGGCTCTTATCCCAGGCACTGCCATTGCAATTAATTTTGGCATTTTGACATTTACGCTTTTTGTTGTGGCTGTGTGGAGCTGTGGTTGGGGCTTGGGCCATGGGACTTGTGGCACTATCTCAAGCATACGCACATACATTTTTGTTCAGGTATGCTGGCCGCTCGATAACCGAGACATTTTGCCTATATAATTTCGAGCGGAATTTTCTCACGTTGAAGGGTCTGCCGCTGTCCGCAGAAATAACAGCGGCGCCACCTCAAGAGAGCGCAGACCTTTAATTGCAACTGGTTTTGTGACCACTTCTGGGGGCCGCTCCGCTTCTTTCTTGTGGCAACATTTGAAATATTTTCCCCATGCCACTGCCGCAGCGATAAACTAATGAAAAGCTGCCGCAGGGAGATCTTCTCGCGCACTTAATTGAAGAGGATGCCAGTCGTCATAGGCCACCGATACCGAGATATGAGCGATTCTCTGGGGTCCATACATTGTAATTGTTATGGCCAATATCCTGGCGGGTGGGGGGTGGGGAGGTTGTTCCCATTTTCTGGCTGGCTCATAAAACTTATCGTTTATGGGGCTTCCACTCTCTGTGTCTCTCTGTGTCTCTCTGGTGACTGATCTTAACAAAATGGCACTAAAAACGTGGAAACAGCATTCGATTGGATTATATCTTATGTTTGGTTTATTGCTTGTTTACACTGGGTTTCCATGTAACACTTAGTTGCAATGCTTTTAGCGCAAGGATTATGTGGAGGTTACATTGAGTTTTGTGCCTTGGAAGGGGAGAAATCTGTGGGTAGTGGAAGAGTCTTAGTTGGAGGATGATGTGCTCCTTTGTATCACAACTTTAAAGATTAGTTAGAGTACTCTGATAGATCTCTACTTTAACTTATTCAATCATTCATCTCGGGCAAAGACACGCCTTGATCGAATGCCCCCTTCGTTTGCTTCCCTTGGCACCAACAAATCCCTGATGATATCAGTAATTATTCCAATTGAATACACACCAGAGTCTGGCCAGAGATGTGCATCAGAGCAGTTGCCCAAGTTGGGGCTGAGAGGGGATTACAAGATCACAAAGTGGCCCAGCAGGCAAAACAGATCTGATGATCAGAGGAACAGACTGGAGGACTGCAGGACTGCAGGACTGGAGGACTGTGTTCCTGGTGACATTTAAAAAGCTGCAAGTGCATTAGTGTGAAACAAGGATCGAGGCGCCGTCTAAATTACAGTCACCAGGCAGAAGATCCCCAGTCGAGCCTCCTGCTGGCCTTCCAAGAGAGGTGCGGCGGGTGCGAGGAGGCATCGCGCGGTAAGAGTCATCGCGATCAAGATCAAGTACCATTTTCAACGCTTCCTTTGGCGCCACATTTCTGAGCTCGAGACGGAGAACCCTTTCTCAGCCTCTGGCTGTGCCCCAACGTCGCGTCGCTGCATTCCCTGATGCAAATGCAAAGGGGCAACAAAAAGTCTGCAGTTCGAACGATAAGCAAAGACACAGAGACACAGGAACACATATACATACGCAGAGAGGGAGCAGATGAGCAGAGATGGAACCCAGGCCGGGTTCTGAATTCTTTTCGGGTTTCATCTTCTTTTTTTGTTTTTATTTTCGTTCGTTCTCTTCGTTTTCTCCCTCGATAAGCGCCGCATCTTCAATCTTCCTCCTGGCGGCGTCTGCAACCATCACCCCATCGTCATCATCATCACCATCATCATCATCTGTGATATGTGGCAGAGGCTGGGACTGGGACTGCAACTCGGGTCTCTGGCTACGGCTGTGGCTGTGGCATATCCATTAGCTACGTCGCCATCGAAGGAACGAATGGAGGCACCAATGGAGATAATGTGATTTCGGGTACGAAGAACACCGCACAAAAAACTGAAATGGAACGAGACGCGCGTGAGTTGTGATAAGCGTCGTAGAGACAAGGGAATACCTTATGCATGCCCCTATACTACCACTCTCTCTCTCTCTGTCTCTTTCTACTTGCCTTTCGGTGTCTCTGTCTGTCCTTTCTCCCTTCCCTCATATGTGCCTTGCCTTTCCTTGCGTTGTGTTGCGGGGCCTCTTTCAGGCCAATCTCATTTTGTCTTTCGTGTGAATTCCTGGAATTTCGATTGATTTTCCTAGAACCTGAAAACGATGCGGTCAAGTTCTTTAGCTGCTTGCTGCATGTGACGTCAGAGTTCCCCTTTGCGTGTGTGTGTGTGTCTTCCCCATGGGATGGTGGTGGAGAGTGCTGCAAGTGGGAGTGAAGATTTTCCAGAATGGTAAGAAGGGAAGGGGATATAGGCAAGAAATATACAGAAGAAGAAGGAAAGGTACAAGGAATAATAAGGACAGAATCTGGAGAGGCATGGAATATATTTGAAAAGAGCTTCTGAGGAATATGGAAAGAGTGGAAATTCTATAAGTAGAATTAATTTAAGTTAAAAATTCTGTTCAAATTTCATTCAAATTCTTCCAAATCCTTCATGTCTCTCAGTTATATCTCAAGATGTACACCCCAAAGTAGACACTTAAATGGCTTCAGTTTAAGCTTAAAGCCCATTTAGTAGATCATCTTGGACAGCTCTCAGATACATGCACAAGTGAGTGACTAATAGATACAATTTATTAGCATAATCCCAGAGCAGTGCTCTCTCAAAGCTTTTTGGCCATGCGTTTTTCAATCTTTTGGATTACCTTTCTGCTCCTCCGCCTCCTCCCCGCTCCTTCTCCTGGCGGCGTCTGACTATCGGCTTTTATCTATTTTAACTGCGCGATGTTAAAGCGCATTTTCGTGTCGTTTGTCGATTTGTAATGCCAGGCGATGAGGCCTGATGATGATGGTAGCTTAAGTTCCAGTGCCAGTCGCAGTCGCAGTCCCAGTCCCAGTTTCAGCCCCAGCCCCAGCCACAGACGAAGATGCACCACCAACCAGAAACAACTTCAAGCTGAAGCAGCGGCCTGCACTTTGAAGTTGACTAAGTGGCGCCTCGAACCCGGTTCTGGCCATGGGCTACGGGCTACGGGTCTTTGAGTACGTGGCGGGTTCAAGAGGCCGCCTGGCTAGGTGGTCACCTCTCCGATATACACGCACTTGATGGCTGATGGCTAATTAAATGCAGAGACAGAGGAGTGTGCTCAATGTTGACAGTTTCCACTCTTTATGTTGGCTTTTATACCCCTAACCCCCTGCCATACCCCCTGCCATACCCTTAATTCCGATGATCCGAATCATATCTGTGGAAAACAATGATGTATCTGCCATCTGTTACGGACATGAGCAAATGCTCGTTCCCGTTTCGTTCCGTTCCGTTCCCCGCTCTTCATTTTTAGGAGTGCAATTAACTTAATAGAAATTCAAATGCATGCACGGCCCCGGAGATTAGCGGATCGTTCCTCGTTCCCCGTTCCCCGTTCCTCCTGCTGCTCTGCTCTGCTCTCCTCTCCTCTCCTCTGCTGCGGTGTTGTACGTCTGTCATAATTCCACAGATAGTGTCACACACAGCACAGCACAGCACAGCAGAGAGAGACACAGAGAGAGAGAGAGAGTGAGAGCCACAACAAGTGTGCCATAAGGAGAGAGATCTCGGGGACGTACATACTCGTACGTACGTACATACATAGGGAAGAGAGTGGCATCTGAAAAATGGCGCCCGTTGTCGTATCTTGTTGCCTGTCACATTGAATTATTATTTTACGGTCTCTCCACTTCTCTCCACCGCAACTGCAAGTTCTCTCTCCCCCCTACTCAGGTTCTCCTCCCATGAAATGGAGAACAGGTTAACACGCTAATGTTTTAATTTCTTGCTATATCGGAGGATATACTCGCACAGCTACGTACAGGTGCGGCAGGCAGGCAATTACTGCAATGCTACTCGTACTCGTAATTATGGAATGGAGTGGAGTGCTCCTTAAGCATAAATACAATTGCCATTTCGATATACTTTATGTGTCTGGCGGCGAATAGTTAGAGATTCGAAATGAATTCGAAATCGATTTGGAAGGAATATTTATAGAAAATGATGGAAAAGTCTGCAGAAAGTTGAGAATTTGGAGAGAGAGAGAGAGCTATTAAATGGGAAACTATAAGTAGTTTTGGGATCATTTCGAATGTCTACAGTAGCAAAAGATAACTAAAAAGATGCTTTTAATATTTACAGAATCATGTTTGATATTTCAATAATCTTATTTGACAGATACTAAGAAAAGGAAGTTAATTTGTAAGGAAAAGCCAAACAATTTTAGCATTTGAGCCATATAAATCTTATACCAAAGAAATGTATGGGCGTTGCTCATTTGACTATTTATATTGTCTTTGGTTTATTGGAGCGTCTTTTCATTACCATAATTCAAACAAACAAAAAATATACTTTAGATCACATTTACTTTATCCTGTCAAGACTTTCGACTACTGCCAAAGGTTTTTTAAAGCGTGTTTTCGCCTATAAGTAGCTATATAAATGGACTTCCTCTATTACTCTATTCTACTTCAAACAGAGAGCGAGCGAGAGCTCCTCCATTTCCATTCCATTCCCATTCCCGTATCCCATATCCCATATCCATTCCACTTGCACAAACTTCACGCTGCACATAATTTTTGCCAACACATTCCATAGCTGCTGCCGTGTGTGCTGTGTGTGCTGGGGTGCTGGGGCCGCCGTCCCATTACTCATTCGCACTCGCAAGTCCAAGTCCCAGCTCCACTCTTTTCTTTGGTTCGTTTCGACTTGGAGCACCGCCGCTGGTCCGCGAAATGCTAATAAAAGCGGTCGTAAAACAAGTTTGCCTAATTGATCGAGCGTACGCCAGCAAAAAAAGCAAAAACAAAAGAGAAGATTCAGCGATCCAGCAAAGAGGCGGCAGAACTCAGGGTCCGCTACTCAAGGCGTTAATATTATACCAGGCATTGCGCCTCCTGCAGACCCCAAAAGAGTCGAGAGCAGCGTCCAGTCCGTCTTGCCCTGCCCTGGCCTCGGAATTGGTTGAAGCATTTTTGCCATACCGATCGACACAGCAGATCAAAGGCAGCGGCGGCACCAGGCACCAGGCGGTGGCGTTACTCCAGCGGCGGTGGCGGTGGTGGCGGCGGCGGCATTGTGCGTCGGACAGGCTTTTAAGCGATGACACCAAATCGCTATTTAGACACTGCTCCGTGGGGTTCGTTCGCTTCGAGGATCGCTCTGGGTCTGTGGGGATCTTGTTAAGATTTTATGGTCTCGCGCTGTGGTCTGTGGGGGTCATTAAAATTAATTTGGATCAATTTGGTTTGCTGCCAAATTGTTGACAATGAAATATAACGAGGGCCGGGCCGGGCCGGGCCACTCTCCTCCGCATCGGGCAGGGCCTTATCCTGGCCTGTGGATTAGCAGCGATCCTCCTGGTAGAGTCATCAAAGTCTCTTAAGTGTCTCTCTTGCGTTTACAACTTATTTATTTTATTTTGTAGAATAAAAAAACGTGTGCTTAAACATACAAAATCGTAGGCTTCTTTATGGCCTTCTTGTGCTTTTGTCTTTGTCTTTGTTTTTCTTTTCTTTTCGCTAAATTAGTTCTAGAGTGCTCGCTCGGAATACAATACGCGTCTCTCCTCCCTCCACAAATCATTTCAAATGATTGACTAAACGGAGCAATGATTGATGCGAAATTTTGTCCAGCAACTTTTCAAGTATTTCCTACCGACTTCTCTCGCGACTTCTAACTGGGACATTGGATACTAAAAATACTCGTAACTTAAGCTAAGACTTAAATAAATATTTTGGCAATCTTGACATTTTGGTTGGCATTTAGTTTTAGTTTTAGTTTTAGTTTTACTTTTACGTTTACTTTACTTTTAGTTGGTATTCAAGTTTAGTTATTCGATGATCGCTCTGGCAGTCCAGTGCGCGTTATGACGCTCGGTGTGAGTTCGCTGTTGATGGCACTGCGACCGCTCTCAATGGCAGGTACTCTATAAAGAAAGGACCAACCATTAGATTTTTAGATCATGCTAATAGCTAATGGCTACTTACGGCTGGACTATCTGGCGATTAAGGCTGACGGGGCTGGGTAAATGCGGCGACTGACTCTGCGAGGGCGTCGTCTGTTGGCTGTACGGCGAATGGCTCTCTCCTGTGACATGGTGCCGAGCGGACATATTCAGCGATCCATCGGAACTGGGCGGTGCACCCGAAGCATTCACCTGAATGGTCACCACACGGGATCCACCACCCGCCGGTCCCGTCGTGGACATGTCGTGCAGCTCGGGACTGGCATTCTGCTGGCTATTCAGCATATTCACGGGCACTTGGGATGGGTACAGAGGGGCGCTGTTTCCCATCAGATTGACACCTTGCGACATGCCTGCGGAAGGGGTTAGAGAGGGATAAGGTTCGGTATGAGATTCGTGTTTAATTGGAAGATCTATTAGACATGGATAAAACTCCAGATATATTCCAATCTTTTCACTCACTTGGCAGCGGTGGCCCCCTGTGCATGGGCGCTCCTCCATTGTTCTTTGGCTTGCGCTTCCGCTTCTGGATGCCCTCCTTCTTCATCGACAGCGGGCGGTTCATGTTGTGCAGCTTAAAGTACAGCCCACAGGCATTGCACACGGGATTGCCCTCGTTGTTGCGCCGCCACAGCGTCGTGGAGTTGGTCTGGCAGTTGGCGCAGGTCACGCCATTGCGACGATTGTTGGGTGCAGCGGCGGTCTTTGGCTTCGCCTGCCGCTGGGGCATGCGCGGGGCCATGCGCATGAAGCCCGTGCAGTTGGGGCAGAAGAAATCGGAGCCCTTGCGTACGAACGGCGAGTGGCAGTTCTCGCACTTGAGGTCGTGATTCGGGGAGGACGTGGCGGAGGCTGTGACCAGGCTGCCATCGTACTGCCCGATGCTGCCGGCGGGCGACCAGTGGGTGGTGGCCATGTTGCTGGAGGCATACTCGTCCATCACCTGCGGATGGAAGTTGGTCTGCAGAGCGGATGCGATAAGTGTGAGACATTGCCTGAGGGATTTCCATGGGATTCGGACTTACAAAGGGCGCATTCTGGTACTCTGGCGGAGCGGGCGTTGTCCACAGGTCGATGGCTTGGCTGCCGTCTGGGAAGTGATTCAGGAAGGTCGTTGGTCCCGTCTGGCGAAGGGAGTTGAGTCCCGCCTCGGACTTTGTCAGGAACTGCCCCCCGGGCACCGTGTAGATGGTGTTCGTCTGCTGCAGCGTAGCCGCGTAGCTGTTGCTCGTGAAGCTGGAGCTGGGGGGGAAGGCGTAGGCGTTGCCCAGATCCGCATACGTCTTGGACTCGTTGGCATGGACACTGGCATCCGCCACGGGCACATCGTAGTACAGCGTGGAGCCGCCTGCCTCAGGCACGGCGCTGGTGAAGCGTCCATCCTCGGACACGAATCGCACGGTGCCGCCGTGGGAGGTGCTGGCGATGTGCACCGCTGACGTCGGATGTTGCTGCTGCTGCTGCTGCTGGTGGTGGTGGTGCTGCTGCTGCTGCTGCAGTGCCTCTGCCTCTCGACTGATCACAATGGTCTCCCCATAGGCGGCTCCATTGGGGGTGGGACACTGCTGCTGCTGCTGTTGCTGCTGCTGCTGATGTTGCAACTGTTGTTGCTGCTGCTGCTGCTGGGATTGCTGCGATTCCCCTGGCACCTCACCCTTCTCGATGGTCTCTATCTTGATGGCCGTCACATCCTCGCCGCTGCAGATGATCTGCCCCGAGGGATAGGCGTAGAGGGTGCCCGGTGGCGCACCTGGTGGCACCTCTGGCACTTCTGCGTTGCGTGGCGGCATCTGGACGTAGTGCGTCGCGTGTGCAGCGCCCGGGGAGTGATGGGAGCTGCGCTGGTACTCAATGTGACCCTCGGAGGCGGAACCAGAGCTCCCACTGCTGGGCTCTCCCTCACGAGCTTCGTTTAATTCTCTGCAAAGAGAGAAAGGATCAGAGGATGTCTAGAGAGGAATTCTCCGCCAAAACCTACAATGTTCCCGCAGTGGTAAGGATGCGCCGCTGCTGGATGCGTGGCACCACCACGTACTGCTCCTCCGGCTCACTGCTGACTCCTCCCTGACTCGTCTGCACCACCACACCCACGGAAGTGGCTGGTTGCGGCTGCTGCTGCTGTGCTGCTGTTGCTCCTGTTGCTCCTCCAGGGCGCTGGCTGTCTGCTGGCTCAGCTGCTCGGCTCCATTGCTGGCCTCTAGCTTGATCTTGTCCAGCAATTGGATCTGCTGCTTGGTTAGGACTTGCTGCGGCTGCTGCTGTTGCAGCTGCTGTTGTTGTTGCTGCTGCTGCTGTTGCAATTGTTGCTGCTGCTGCTGTTGCTGCTGCGTTGTCTGCGTTTCCATCTGCAATGGACAAGCGACAAATGTTGAATGCCTCAGAGACTCAGTCAAAAGTGTGTGGCTACGTCAAAAGTGTGGCTCCAGTTCCGGCCACAAATGTGCGAACTGGTTGCCTCGATTTCCGCCACAAAAGTCAACAGAGACGCAGACCCAGAGCCCATAGCCCAGAGACCTCTCGCAACTTCAAAGGCGGCTCAATTTGTCGCCTACAACCTCAAAGACGTTACAAGAAGACGTTGAGTTGACGGGGGGCTACGAGAGGGTACATACAACTCGCACTCACCGTCAACACTGTCGTACACATTTTTCACTTTTATTCGAGAGATGTTTGCACACAGAACCTCGGAACCTCGGAACATCACAACTCCAACCTCAGCTCGCGTCGCGTCGCGGCTTAGTTTCGTTTTCATTTGCTCACTCATTTTGGTTCCTTTTTGGACGGAAATAAAAGTTGGCCATAAAAACGAAATCGTTTTGTTCTGTTTTGTTTTCCTATACGTCAGTCGATTTTTGTTTATGACCTCATTCCTCCTCCATGCCATTGGGGGTGGCCACGTACCTCCTGCGCCGTTTGAACCTCTCCCCTCCCTCGCCAAACTTGTGTCAACACATTCGAACGTCATTGTCACCTGATTCACCCGATGGAGAGCCCGAGCCCATGCCCATGCCCATGCCCAAGCCCAAGCCCAAGTCCACCGCGACAAGTGCCATATAATGCAAAAGGCTTTGAGGTGCGTTTCACCATAAACTATAAATATATATCAACTATTTATTTGCATGGGGAAATCCACAAGGCACAAGCAATCGAGAATGGAACAACAATATGGTGGGGTTTCCATGGATAAATTGGGAGGGATATCTGAGCTTCAATGGAGAGTAGAATTAAGCATATATAGGAAAGGAAATTAAGTATTAATATAGGCAAAACGGGATACAGTATGAAAGGAATATATATATATCTCTGCCCTCAGGTTTCCATCGAATTATTGCCAAACGAAAAGACAAGCACCTCCCTGTGTTTACCTTCCAGTATAAATTACGAGTATAATTGATTCATTTTACGCGGAATTTACTTGTGACTAGTGCGTCCAAAATGATTGATCCACAACTTAGGTCTAAGGCCGATGATTCATGGCGACTTGTGGATGAGTTGACAAGTCATAAAAAATAAAAGTGAAAAATTACCCGCTTGGCGCTGTGTAAAGTCTAAAATCCAAAGCAGAAGAAGAAAGGAATGGGCCCCAAGAGGAAGTGGAAGTGGCTCGCAGTGTTGACTCTCTATGCGCAACTATTCCAAGTATGCGCTTTTTCTTGTGCTTGGGCAAAGTTCAATGAATGAAACGGGGGAGGTCCGGACTCCGTCAGGAGATAATGTGCTGCAAATCGTCACTTTGGCCAAACTGCAGATAAACCCCTCCAGGGGGGAGCTACGACTTTGGAGTAGTACGATAGGAGGGGGGAGGGGAGCTGTGCACGTGTCCCGTGTACCGCGACAAAAGTTAAGATACTACAGCCGAACGATACGATACGGACAATATCTTATCCGAGGCGCTATCAATGTACATAATCAGTAGCTGCTGCTGCTGGGACTCCGACGAGAGGTCATGGTTTCGTATCCCACCTGCTCCATCGAGTGTACGTCATCGATAGGAACAGATATACAGATACAGATACTCGTACTGGCACTGGCACTGGCACTGTATTCGTAAGTATATTTAAGAATTACAATAAGTTGAGCAAGTGGCCCGTGGCATGTGCTATTTGTCAAGAGTTCGAGCTTTGAGGGAGTGGCTCCAACTTATGAATGAAATCTGCCCAGTCACACCCTCACAGCCGTACACATTTTATCTATATAAACAACAGATATTGGCTGTATATATAGATACCTACAGATATGCCCATGTATAATCGCAACTCATTTCGCTTTCGTTGGAGCTTGAGCTTGGGTCGAGTGTTTGCAGTTGAGAAGGGCAGAAAGTAACTCAATGAAACATTTGCCAGCTTAGAATTTCTAATGGAAAGTCATAGAGGAATAAAACTACTCCCTCCATTATCGTTCCCTCTCTCTCCAACTGATCGTTTGATGATCCCCTCGATTAATTACAGTCTACTGCAGTCTTTGGGCACTAATGAAAGTGCGATAAGGCAATCCATTTGCCAGCTGCATTTACAGCTCTATTAAAGGGCCATCAATCCAAAACTCTGGGCCCGACCTTTGCCTCTGCCTCTGCCCTACCCCTATCAGGCATCGACCATCGGGCGTGGCGAGGGGTGAAGCGACGCGACGCGTGTCTAATAAAAGTATCTGCAACTGCAACTATCCGATGCCGATGCCGCCATTGAGCAACTGTTAAGGAATCAACTCGATTGCGATTGGACAACAGGGCACTTCCGGCGGCGGCTGCAGGCCCAAAAGCAACCAACCCCCAGTCTAAGGGTTGGCTATTTCATTCATAAACCCTGCTCCATCCCTTCTGCGATAAAGGCAGCAGAGTCAGAGAGCCAGAGAGCCAGAGCCAGAACCAGGACCAAAGCGAGGTGATAAGATTGACATAAATTTCACATTATCCGCACTGGCGTTAGTGTCCTTTTTTGCCCTTTCTTTCCTTCCTTTCCTTTTTTGTCATGAATGAAACGCAGACAAAGTCAAAGTCAAAATGTGCGTGTTTCCAATTTTTTGTTATTTTTTGTCAAAGGTATTTTGACGCCACCTCCGATCGCAGCTGAATTTCAGGCCTCATAAAGATTAGCCATCTTTCCACATTTAACTCAGTTTCAGTGTCTGTTTTTTGTTCGGTTTGCGTTTCTTAATGGATTGTTTCGGGTTTTTCCTTTGAGCGCCAGAATGCCAGAAAGTGTCGCAGTTTTGCCGCTGCATCCCACAGATGAGTCGATGAGTCATTCATTATAAATCAATTTGTCTTATCTCATTGACGAGGCCCCGCTGTCCACTGGCTGTCCCGCTCCTGAAAGCGAACAAATCTATGGCAAAGTCTGGCTGCCGTTTGAGCCAAATTAAATGCCTCGAAATTGCTTTCAGAATTAAGTTTAAAATTGTTTGCTTTGTATGGATTTCTTTGATCCTTTTTTACAGGTTTTTAAGTTTTAATATTTCTCTAAACTACAGCGCCATTTAATCGAGTTTCATAGCTCTGATTTAATGGTGTTCCAAAGCCAATCTATAAACATTTTTAGAGCCTGCTTTTTATGGTCTCATATAGCTTGTCTATTTAGCTTAATGAACTTGTGTGAGAAACGGTTAACAACATTTTTATGATCCCTCAACTCTTCCTCCACAATGTTGCAGATGATAGATATGCTTATAGAGATCTCGTTAATTGATCTTCACAAACGTTATAAAAGTGTGTTCAAAATGTATGTCTGCTCTGATCGTTTAGTTGCCTAATTTCTGGTTTTGCTTTTAAATGTTTTTAACGTTGATTTCGATTATTTTTGAATATGGAGGTATTTCTTTATTTGCAGCAATTTATTCATTTAATTTGCACTTTTAAAGTCACTAAACTACCATCAACTTCTTGTAGATTTAATAAAATTTTGCCAACTTTTTAGCACAGTAAATTTACTTGACGTTTAAATATTTTAATTTATTTAATACCCACAAATTTTGCTTCCTTTATCTCTAATTTATTCAAGTTAATAAAATCATATTTTATTCTGCCTTCTAGGTGCAAACCTTTTACGGCATCCTCTGATTTATAACCACCCTTACTTTAATTTCTTGAAATTCTATCAAACACTTTTAATTTCCTAAACGATATGTAAATCTCTTATATTTTAATTTATTCTCTATAAGTTTTATGTATCTGTATTTTTGCACCCACCTTCAGCTGCATCTTGACACTCGATGAGATAGTTTTGCAGACCATCAAAGTGCGTTTCCTTCCTCCTTCCGCGTTCTCCTGCTGTCCTCCTTGCAGTCGCTCTTCGTGGGAGTGGTGCAGTGTTTGATGCCGTTCCAATGTTTTTTATCTAACTTTCGTTTTTATCACTTGTTCTTTTTTGAAAAATTATTATCACATGCACTGGTTGTCCGTCTGTCCACTGCGTGGGGGTCTATCAGAGCCGTGAGGGGGCGGCCAACGGGCGTGGCTCAAAAGTGGCGCGAAAAAGTGTAAATTATTATTATTATTATTTTTTCGGTAGGAACTTTCAGTTTCCGATTTCCGCAGCTGGTTTTCCGTTCGGTTGCTTCCCGCGCGGCATTTAATAGCAATTAGTGGGAGGAAGGAAGAGAAGTGAGTGCTCTGTGTAATTCGACAAGAGACGAGACCGACTCCGGCTCTGGCTGTGGCTGTGGTTTTGGGTCTGTGGTTGCGGTTCTGCGGCGGTTCTGTGGGTCTGTGGGTCTGGCTGGGTCTGGGCCTGGGACTCGGAGCAGCAGCAGCGGTACAACAACGACGTCGAGGCGAGGCGACGCGACGCATTGCGGTCTGCCTGCCTCTGCCTGCCGCCCAATTAGATACCCACACAGATGCACCTCCATATAGCACCTCCACACCTGTGCCTGTATGGGTGTTAGTGTTACCTTATGCCTGCCAGTGTGCGTGTGTGGGTGAGTTATGATTTATTCCTATGCGTATATGCGAGCCACAGCTGTATCTGTGTGCGTATCCGTGGTATTGGTTATCTTATCGCACAGATACAGGTATACAGGGCAGGCGGCGATAAGGAGTGTGCCCTACACCAGTATGGGTGGGTGTGTGTGTGTGTGTGTGTGTGTGTGCGAGTACAGTTGTCGACGACGATAAGTGCTCGCTCGCTGGCGGCATATCCGTGAGCTACAAATACCAGTGCAAGTATTGCTCGACTGCCTGCCACCAGGGTGGGGATGGCTGCGGCCCATGGAGAGGCACCTCGACACCCTCGACACCCTCTCCACATTTGGCTATTTGTCAATTGTGCAATTTAGTCTAGCGCATTTTCTAATTGCACTCATAAAACACTTTTCTGGCAAACTAATAAACATGGCCAACGTTAGTCAACGTCAACAGAATGGCTCTGAATGGGGTCTGTGGGGTCCATGGGTTCTGTTCTGCCTGCCCAGGCATATGGGCTTGGAGACCTGTCGCGCTGTTGTTGTGAACAAAACTTTATATGACCATACACCATACCCCCATATGTGGGCCGCTTTTGACGCCACAGCTCCACTTCCCCACTTCACAATCAGCCAGCCAGCCAGCCAGCCAGCCAGCTCTCAAGTGTTGTAACTAATGAAAATCGACAGAGAAACAGAGAGAAACACACTCCACCACGCTCCACAGCCGATCGACGATCGACGATCACACACGTGGTTCGAGGATCAGGTGCTGTAATTATTGCAAAACCACAAAAAATGTCACTCTGCTCCACAAAAGCAAAGATTGAATTTTGTGATTTCCTTTTTGGGTTGAAGTTTCTGTCTTTCAGGTCTTTTTCTGCTGTTTCTGTATCTGTTCGAGTGGAGGAATGCTTGATCAGAGATCTGACCAAAAGTTTGCACAATCGCGATAGATTCATTGGGTTTATAGTTAAAGCTATGAAGGGAAATAAAGGCAGTAGAGGAGTTTGGGATTTTAGGGAGTGTTTTCTTGGGTGCCTTCTATTGCTTTCTATTGCCAAATCTGTTCTGTATATTTACCATATTTTGTAATCGATCTACATTAAGTGCTTCAATGGCTGCCTCTTTCTGCGGAAAACTTTTAACTCTTCACTCCTCCCATATTAATTATATTTGTTCGTGATAATCAAACCTCTAACAACGATACTCTCTCAACTTAAAGATGTTTAATTTGCTCCTTTAAATATTGCGAATCTCCGCAAGAACAAGACACACAAATCACATATCGTAGACATCCCCGGCAGTCATGGAGCCACACAGCCTGTGCGGGGCCAATCATAAATTGTTTATAGTTAAAGTCATAAACCAAGCAGATATATGGGGGGCCATTAACATGCACGTTCTCAACGTGGAAGGAGATTACCCCTACCCCCTACCCCTGCTCAGAAGAGGGCCTCCCCCGTTTCGCTTATAATGCCGACATTACTGGCATTTTTGCTGGCAGCTGGCAAATGGTCTCCCGTTCCGCCCCCCCATGAATGGAAATCGGTTAGTGCGATAATTTTAATTGTTGCAACTCATGTGGTGCATAAATCATGGTGCAAATCTTAAGAGCAAAACCGCCAGACAAAAAGTATCTAATAGCTTCGCTCCAGCTCTGGCTCTAGCTCAGGCTCCAGCTCCGTTTGCTAGTAGCGGCTGGCCTGGCTGCGTGTCGCAAAATATCAGCTCAGTGATTAATCACTCAAAAAGCTGACAGACAGCCTCCGAACCGAGTGAGCCTTACAAATGGCGCTACACGAATTCAACATTACAAGAGATTAATACAAGAGAGAGAGAGAGAGAGAGAGAGTTCACTCCCCAAACAACAACTGGAACTGACTCATGGTTGCATGCAGGAGGGTGGGCTGGCTTTCGTCTGTAGAGTCGTGCAATTAATACCCTAATTGATGGCACCGCCTTGGCCGGGACTGGCCAGGGCTTTAGGTGCTTTTCTAACTGAATTTACGGCACTGAATTTACGTAAGACGCAAGAGCTTAGGAGGCGGCAAAACAGACAGAGTACAGAGGCAGAGGGTGGCAGACTTAACATTGCTGACCATTGTCATAGCCAGGCGATATCTTCCCCAAGGAATCAAGAAGCCACCACACACACACCTTCAACTTGTCCACAGTCCACAGTGTTTCCAAGTTTTCAAGTACTGCTGCGCCACCAAACAAAAGACAAGCTCCAAGCTCCACGAAATGCTATCTACTCGAAACTCGAAACACTTTTCGTGCTTGCCCCGTCATGACAGTATCGGCCGATGGCGATCAGTTCACTTGTTTCTTTTTCTTTCTTTTCTTCTTTTTTTCGCTGTGGAATGACTGTAGAGAATTTAATTTATATATGAGTTGTGTACAATTTTCGTCACTTGCTCTGCCATAATATTATTTTATTTTTTTCCATGTTCCGTGGCGTATTTGGCGGTCGTCTGTGGCGATAAGGGGAAGAACTCTTTTTGGGAAATTAAACTGTTCGAGTGCCAACAAAGGCGTGCGCCATAGTTTTAATTATAGACTGCCCGTCCCCTCCGTTTCGAGGGTGGGTCCACCATACCAGCTGCCACCACCCCCCCACAGCATTGCCCAATCCGTGGCACAGGGCAGCCATCAGCCATCAGCCATGGCGTGGTTCGATCACATAAAACTGGATGGAAAATGGAAGTGCTTCCTCGAGTCTACTTTTGACCCTGTTCCAAGGCTCCCTCCCTCTGGGTTCCCGTATTCTGGTGAAAGCATTTTGGGTTCAAGTAAATTCTTTTAACACGCCAGGGCTCCCCGTCTCTGTTTTCGGGGCCATAAATCATCCGCTACCGACATTTTGGACATGAGTTATGGAAAATGGAACTGCGCATTCGATGAGGCAATGGGGCACAAGCCAGGCCAGGCCAGGCCAGGCCAGGGTCTCTGCTGTCTCCTTCGCAATGAAGAAGGAGGAGTTTCTGGGTGAAAGAGTTAAGCTTTCTTTGTTTGTGTCACTGGGATAATGAATGGTTCCGTGATGTATTTATGGATTGCTTACTGCAGGAGGGTCTGAGTCAGGGTTAAATTTTGGATGTTCATTTCAGGAATATCAAATACGTGGGACCAATATATAAAAAAGAGTAATATCTATGGCAATTTACCACAGGTTGCCATTCTTTAAAATTCCTCATTAATCCATTCATGAGATCATTAAAATGAAAAACAATAAAAAAAGCTAAAAATAATAGTAGCAAATTTTGACAAAATACTACGAGCTCTGCAGATGATGCTGATGATGATTGAAAGCATACAATAAAGGAGATCTATAGAGAACTAATACGGGTTTTGTTCGACCGCAAACCCTGCGATTGGCAGCAGAAGCAGAAGCAGCAGCAATATGTTTTCGAGTGGAAGTCTCCACTCGTCTCGTCTCGTCTCGTTTCGTTAGTGGGTTCGTATGGGTACGCACCTTTGTTTGCCAATGAGGCCAGGCCAGGCCATGGGACGTCGCTGAGTTGTGAGTCATTATTAATACTGGCAATGGCAATCCATAATAATCCATGAGGTTGCTGTGTGCTGCTGCTGTGTGCTGCTGCTGCTGCTGCTGTGCTTATTGTGCATTGTTTTTGCATGGCCAGCAGCGGAGGTGAACGTGGGACGACAGCAACATCGACACATCGACGCCATTAACGTTAACAATCATGGCTACTGGGGTTGATTGGGATCGCGCTGCTGCTTCGAGTGGCTCTGGGGAGTGTGGGTAGGTAGAGGTAGCTTGTTAAACGGACCCCGAAACGTACACACAGAAGACCAAACATTATTTATTACTTATGAGCGCTGACATTTTGTTGTTGAAAATTCAACCAACAAATAAGATAAACATTTAGGCATTTAGGCGGTAGCGGGAGCTGCTTCCACACTTGAACTTTCACGGAAAACAAACAAATAAATGGAAAATGGGAACATCCCCGTGGATGCACCTTCCGCGCCTGCCTCTCTTACCAAGGAAAATGATCTGTGTATGAAACAAAAACTTCAGCCATCCGATTGCTCCTATCAACCACAACCTTCCCCTTCCCTTCCCCTCTCACCGACCCTATAATACACGCCTGCAGATATGTGTGGCATATAGAGCGAAACATATCGAATATCTGAGAATAGATAGTGGCCTTAGATAAGTTAACGTATCTTAACGGAGAGAGGGAGAGAGATTTCGACTCTGACTCCCCCACGAACACTGCGGTCGAGCCCCCCTCGTTAGGGATACTCCTATCCTCCTCGAGAGGGGGGTAGACAGAGAGGCTCCCTCCGATAATGCTCCAAGACAAGGCAAGACAAGGCTCCTCTCGTGACGTCGATGATTTCTTAGGCGGGCGGGGGTTCTCGTTGACCCACAGTTAGATAAAAGTATCTAATCTTGGCTTTTTAGCAATACAATACACAGCACAACACCAGCACCAGCACCAGCACCAATGCAACTGTATTTATAAGATAATGAAGATTTGCTATCAATTTGTTGTAGCTGTAGAGCCCCCCCCCCCCCCCCATGCTGCCCCTCCTGCCAACATGCTGCCGTTCAGCCTGCTGGTAGGATATCGGTATCAGTTTGGGGTATCTGCAACCGTACCGCCATAAGGTTGCCACTGCCACTTCCACGCGAAGAGTTCCAGTTCTGCCTCTGGGTGGTGGTGCCATGTTCCATGGCCTGAGCTGTGCTCTCTCTCTTCTGGGCCTCTGGGCCTCTGGGTTCTGCTTTCTGTATCAGTATATCAGTGTTTGAACTGATAATGTCCCAAGATAATAAGCGATAATAATTTGAATTTTTCAGTAATTCCTTAAGTTTGGACGGCCCAGCGGCATGGAATCTAATCACAGTTGGTGAGTGTAACTGGGATTTTCAACATGGAAACATTGTTTCATGTCCGCGTCCGAGAAAAACAGTGTAAATGGAGTGACAGACTCTACAAGGATATTAATTCCCCATAAGACGCTCATGCCACCACAGTGAAGGAAACTCCAAGTATCCCAGCAATTAAAAGAGTTTTCCCAGTGTCAAGTGAACTATTGAACGAAATTGAAATATATACGTATAGCCCATGGAGTACCAGTGTTAATTTACAAGTTGTATTTTATATATGTGGAGCAACCTTCTCATGGGATTAGCTGGGCCGATCTTTGACTCCCAACATCGATAAGATATCACTGGGACTTTTGTATAAATTCTTCAACTGCCAAAAGCAACGCTCAAGTAACACTTGAGAAGGCGAAAGTCAACTTTGGAAGTTAATTAATGATCCGCTGATTAGATTAGAATATGCTTATTAAGTGCCAGGCGATAGCAAAACGAACTGAAACCGAAGAATTCCCAGAAATTGCCCAATGGAAACTAACCAAATGAAGTGCACTTTTCGAACTTATCCGCAAAGCTGATCTTTGGGTTAAATGAAATTAATTTTTGTAGCCAAAATTTGTAGTAAAAATAAGGCAGAGTGATACAGTGAAAGCAACTCAAGGAGATTTCTGCTAAAGTGTAATAATTGGGGAGAAATATATTTATAGTGAAAGATCTCTGCAGAATCCCTCCATACAAGAGCATGGATTGGGGATATAAATTAAGTAAAATAAACCCTTAAAGTTTCACATATTATAGAAATTATGATGGTGAAAAGCTACTCTGTAAAAGTCTGTTCTTCAATCAAGACAACACACATATCCATCTCCAGAGTTTGCCCTGTACCTTCTATGGTTGAAAGCTGTCAAAAGCACAGGGAAAATTGTCAAGCGATGACAAGCGTCTCGTCTCTTCTGCCTGCATGTACAATGTACATACATTTTCATTTAAGTTGATGTCTGTTGATGTCTTGTGGATGTCTGCATTGCGATACTTCCATGCCATGTGTTGCGACCCGACCCCCCTTCGTGTCGTGGCCCATGTCCCATGGCCCATGGCTGTTTCTTCCTCATTTTCATTATCTTAAGTACACATTTTGAAGTACAAACGTCAGTTGGCGATAAGAAACAGCAACGGGAATGGGGATGGGGATGGGGATGGGTACGGGTACGGGTGGTGACGGCAAAGGTAGCAAACCCAAAGAAGACATCAAAAAGCAGTCAAGTCAACAACAAACACTGAAATGAACAGAACCGTGAAGGAACCGCGCAATGGAATGCTCTAAATGCAATCTGTTTGCACAATTCCACAGAGAAACGAAAAACCATTCCATATGAGTATCCCAAGAATCAGAGAGGGAATTTTCAGCATTTTAACGCTAAGTAAATCAGGCAAATGTCAAACATTTAATTAGGTGCACCTCAGCAAGGGGGAAAACCCATGCCATACCCTAAACAAAATATAAGAAAATCATGTATGTACATTATATAAGGAGAGAGAGGGAGAGAAGAGAACTTCAGGTTAAAAAAAACCTCCTGCAGAGTTGTTGCTGTTTCTGTTGGCTTCAGTTTCTGCATATGGTAAATACCATTATCAAATCATATTATCTTATTTATAAGCATTATCGTGCCACAGATACAGATTGCCTATCTATGGAATGGGCATGTAAAAAATCATATATACACAGATATCTTACTGGCGGCTTCGTTATTTCGTTGTTCAGTGTCTGCCAGTAAGTTTTGCACTTTCCATTTAAACACGTTCCGCGCCCGCCAGCCACCAGCCACCAGCCGCCAGTCGCCGCCAGTCGATCCGTCGAGTAATTAGGAAAATAATATAATTATAATGCATTATAATGCCCCCAAAAACACAACGTGAGAGAGTGGAGAGATCGTAAAGTGACAAATCCAAAAGAATAACAAAATGGTTCTACGTTTCTGCGAGTATTGTACAAAATAAAAAAGAGCCATAAAATGTCTGGCATGAAATCATCGCATGTTATGGCATGCGGACTACAAGTGTGTGTACCGAGTACAATACTCGTATATGATAGTTATATTAAACCAACAAAGTGAGCAGAGGCTTACAGTGAATCTCTGACAGTTTGTGGCACAATTCGAAAGAGGAAAGAAACCCAAGTACGAGCACTCCTCAATGACAACGATTTACTTTGATATTTATGGGCAAAACCACATGAATAATTCCTGCAGAGCAGCTACAGACGTCAGTGCCGTTGACTCTCCATCATTCAGCCCATTCCACATTTGTTTTCCTCCAAGAAGCAAAATGATAAGAGCGCAGAGCAACTGCTTAATAAGCTTGATTAGATTTATTTCTGGCTCTGCTGCGCGTATTTTTAGGCACTTTATTCGAAAGAAAACAACATTTATGCAGTAGGTAATGGTGTCTCGCTTTTTTAGACATTTTTAATCGTTTCTAGAAGTCGAAGGATTCATTCGAAGATTCAAAGTTTCTACTCTACACAATACTTATGCATCTATCTTGTGCATACTGTGCCTAAAGCTCTTGTTAAATAATCGTAAATATATATATGATTCTAGCCCAGTTCTTTTTCAGCAATTAACCAACTTGTTTGCTTGCAGCAAATATCATGGAATTGGGTAAACAGCCTCATGATCTCCAAACAATGATTCATTTTAATGGCTAACAAAACTTGAACAAATGAAGAAAGAACCGCTGTAGAGCTCTAATAATGAATATTGATTGGGTTCGAGATGCCTTTTCCACCAATCTCCTTCTGAAACGTTACAGATTTTGAGGCAGATCCCTATGGATTTTCCTGCGATTAAGTTCTGTCTCCTCTGAATTCTTCTTTCTATGGAAAATAAAACCCTTGAATGACCTCCTGCTTCCCCCAACAACGGATCTCGACTAAGAAACTTCTACGAGTTGGAAGGGGAGGGCCTACGCGGAGTATGATTGGAAATCAAAGCCCAAGACCATATCTTTCTATATCTTATCACGCTTATGCTTGTGTGTATGATGCGATATCATGTAAGACAAGGCTATATGTATATGCCACTGGCATTATCATCCCATTATCTGGCCCAAAGCGTTGATAGGGAAACCCTGACCCAGCCAGCACCGAAAAAAAACCAAAATAAATAAAAGAACTTACAATCTCTCTTGCTTAGTGTTTGAGTGAAAGTTTTGCAAAAGCGACAGAATCTGTACAATGACCGATTAGAGCTCGAAAGGGAGAGAATCAGCTAAAAACTATATGGTATTGGAGTGCCGAAAAGTGCACATTTTGATGCGTATGGAATGAGGATTCCGCTCTAATCAAATGGGTTATCAATCAGAGTGGACGCGGATCGCGACGAAGGCCCATTTGGTGGCACTTGAACCAGTCCACACGAGCCACCGCCGTCACCGACATGCGACACTTTGGTACAGTCACGTAGCACAGGCGCGTACACTTCCCCATTACCCACTACCCCTCTGGGTAGCAAAGAACCCTAGCAATAAACAAAAACTGTTTTGCCACATGAAATGACTTTCAGATTTGTTGTTCTCGTTGTTGTTGTTGTCGTTTTGTAACGCGTGACACCCATAAAAAAACAAAGTTTATTAAAAAAAAAATATGAAAAAATAGAGCAAAATAAAAGGGTGGAGGAGGGTGCCTGATGAATGGGGGGATGGGTAACTCGCGAGAGAGTGACAGGGGCAGAGGGGGTGGGGGAGGGGAGTTGGATGGGGACCTCAGCAATGCGACGTTATCTTATCGCTGAAAATGTCGCTTTCGTAAATGGCGGCGCACAAAATAAAATAATACACAGCCACACAGACATGCAGGCACATGTATGTATGTATGTATGTACATCCCCCCACACACACACATTCTATATAGCATATATACACACATATAGAGATATATATATGTATATACACCCTGTTACCATTATTACGTTTCTGTTTGTGGCACCAAAATTGTTGCTACGGGATGAGGACTGGGAATTGGAGGGTACCTGCGCCGCCTTTACAATATTTACACGTTTATAGCAGCTACCCATGAAAATTGTCAATAAAATGGATACAAAGTCAATGAAATTATACCAAAATGTACATGTGTTAGTTCATAGCCCAACTGCAGGAAACAGGTGCAGCGAAAGAAACAATCAACTGAGTAGATTCGTCGAAGAGATCTATGCACATGTTGGAATAAATCGTAAAAAATCAGCACATACATAGCTTAATGGAATTATTTTTCCATTCAAACTCAAAATTGGAATGTGGCTTAATTTCGGTTTATTATATTTTAGATAAATAATTATTAATTTATTATCTAACTTAAATTGTTAAACTATTACAAATCTGATGTACATTTTACACGAATTCTACACAAATTTCTGTTTGTAAATAATGTAGAATACATGTATCATACACGAATTAAATACATATGCGTATGCGGCCACTTTTGGAACTACTCAGAATGGTGGCGCACTACAGGCATCGTGTGCGAGAGCGAGCTCGCGGCTGTGAAACTCAAAAATTACACATACACCGTGGAAGCCAAAAACCTTTATAATTGGGGAAATTAATAGACAATTGTCGTTTATTTGTTCAAAAAGTAATAAAATTAATATTGCAAAATGATGTAAAAATGCGTGTGTTACGAGACTAAAACTTAAATTGCCTTAAATATTTCTATATGTAGTGGCATAAAATATATATTTAAATTATCAACTAAATTGCATGAGATTGTTGGTTGTTTCGCTTGTCATTCGATTCTTGTCATTGTTTTCGCTGTGGGGCGCAACTAAAATTAAGATGCCTAAAATCTAAGTGGAATTTGATTGTAGGAGAAATCTCAAAAGGTATTCATTCGATTTGATAACAAATAAAAAAAGTTAAATGGATGCCACGCACCAAAGAGCCCGGCCCGCTTCCCTCAGGCCTTTTGCTGGCGATTAACCTAGGATCTGCATTCGATAATATAGCATTTTGCTAAGAATTAAACTAGATTTTTAAATAACGAAAATTCGAGTAGTGCGCGATTCAGAGTCGCCTAATGGAAATGTCAATCAATTTGCTTAAATCTTATGTACAAAATATAATGTGATAGGGGGAGAGAATAAACGATAGAGGATAGAGGAGGGTTCTTGGAGAACTGCTCTTGGGTATACACGCTATAAATTCTTTGGAGCTTTGAGATTTAACAACAGGATCTTTGGTCATGCTATATCGCACAATTTTCAGCTTCATCGTCTACTCCATCTTCACCACAGTCTCCCGATCCACCCCGTACTTGCGCTCCAGCTCCTGCAGCTGAAGCTGCTTTGCCTGCATGGCATAGCTTGCCACAGCCACCTGCTGCTCGTGGAGCAGACTCTGCTGTAGATGGAGCTCTTGCTGTTGCCGCTGGAAGGTCGCCAGTTCGTAGTGCTCGTCCAGCGAGCCCGATCGGCTGAGCATTATCTCTCCCTGATGATGATGATGATGATGCTGCTGATGTTCCATCTGCTCCAGTTTGATATGCTGCTCCTCCTCCGTGAGATAGTAGGGCGGGGAGGCACTGCGTCCTCCTGCCTTAGACAATGCCATCGCCTGCTGCCCAAGCCCCAGCTGTTGATAGGGATTTTGCAGACTGATAATGTTGCTGTTGCTGAGGCTCAGTGAGGATAATGTGCTCGATGCCGTGGTCGGTGTTGATGCCGTGATTGTGGCTGTGGCTGTGGCCGTGGCTGACGATGTGACTTCTGGCTTGATCGTCGTCGCTGCTGCTGCTGCTGCAAGTGCTGCCGCCGTAATGGAGTTCGGCATCAGGTGCGCCAATAGATGATGATCCGTGCTCCCGCTCCTGCTGTTGCTGTTGCTGCTGTTGTTGTTGTTGTTGCTCCCGCTCAATTGTTGAGCTTGCAGATATTTCTGTATAATTTTCGAGTTATTCTCATTGCTACTATTGTTGTTGTTGTTGTTGTTGAACAATGTGCTATTGTTGTTGTTGTTGTTGTTATTATGGATACTGTGTTGATTATGGTGGGTGGGCGATGGTGTGTTGTAAATGGAGGCCGTGCTGGAGTTGGGAGTGCTGGGCGAATGCTGTTGCATGCTGCAGGATTGCTGCTGCTGATAGGATGAATGCTGTTGCTGTTGCTGTTGCTGCTGCTGCATGTTGATGGGTGACATTTGATAGGGCGACGAGGGCGACATGTCCAGGCCAGAGCACAACTGATGCTGCTGCTGTTGCTGCTGATGATGCGAATGCGAATGTGATGTGGCTGAGGGGGATAATGAGGAGGAGGCCATGCTATGGGGCGAACTGGCAGCCGATGAATGCTGCTGCTGATCAGCAATGAGCTGCTGATGATGCTGCTGTTGCTGCTGCTGCTGCGATTGCTGCTGCTGCTGCTGTTGCGATGTGGTTGTGGTGTATGGCATGTATGGTTTCATATCTAAGACAGAGCAGAGAGACAGACACACGAATTAGGCATGCACCCACAGAGCGAAGGATTATTCAAGAGACACTTACCTTCGTTCACATCCAAGCCCATGCCTCCCACATTGTGGGAGCCAGAGCCAGCAGAGCCTGCACCTCCCTCTAGATTGGCATTCAGTGTCATTTTCATTTTCTTTGACTTTTCACCTTTCGCTCCCTTGGGCTTACGCTTGCGTTTCTACGAGAAGGAGAGAGAGAGAAAGAATATATCATATAGAATATCTATTTTCGGGCTTCTCTCTTTTCTTCACTCACCTGAATGGTATCCTTCTTCATGGCCAAAGGACGTGTGACGCTATGCAGCTTGAAGTACAGCCCACAGGCATTGCACACAGGCTCTCCGGCAGGATTGCGGCGCCACAAAGATGTGTAGGTGGTTAGGCAATTGCTGCACGACAGGCCAGCGCGCTTCGAGGCACTCTACATTCAGGGGCAAAAAATTCATTAATTAGTAAGGTTTGAACACTTCCTTCGAGCCTTTCATGTGGAACAATATTTTCTATATATTTTCTGGGATTTCTACTCTACTCTTTCGTTTTCTTTCGGTTTGTTAGTTGTGGGAGTTTTTTCTTTGGGGGGTTTGTTTGTTGTTTTGTTTTGTTTTGTTTGTTAATTAATGAGCGACCTACCAAGCGTCTCGAATTGGCGCGACTAACATGCTCTTCAAGCGTCGTTGTTGCATTTACCGCTGCCGTCGAAGCTGTCGCTGTCGGGGCTGCCGCTGCCCCCGAAGTTGCAACAGCAGTGGCTATGGCCGTGCCTGCGGCTGTTGGGGTGTTGGCCTTACTACGGCCACTGCCGCTGGCGTTCACATTAAATGGGTAGCTCTTATAGAAATCCCCGCCTGATTCAGCGGCCACTGTAATTATATTATCAGAAGATTTTTGATTGAGCAAAAAAGCAGTAGGCAAAAAGGCAAAACAGTAGTAGTAGAAGGAGTAGAAGAGTAGCAGAAATTTGTACGTTTTTTTTTTATCATCTTTTGTTTTGTTTTTTGTTTTTTTTTGTATATAAAACTAATAATAAATTCAATTAATTTTTGTACTCTCTTTGAGGTTCGTTTGGACAATGGTTTTCCGAAGGGGGAGGGGTTTCGGAGGGGCTGTCAGAGGTTCAGAGGCTGGCGGTTTCGGATTTCTATAAGTTTTTCCCATATTTCTTTACAATACAAATAAAATTTTGTTCCACACAAAAAAGCTTTTTTGGTTAGTAATAATTAGAGGATTGTTTTTCAAGAGAGAGAGAGATGAGGAGAGACATGAGAGAGACATTTACCAATCTTCTAGGCTGTTTTATTAGTGGACGATTCATGCCGTTCATTTTCATGTACAAGCCGCAGGCGTTGCACAGATAGTGTCCCGTGTTATCGCGTCGCCACAGCGGTGTCTGGATCGCACCACAATTGACGCACTCTCGCCCCTCAGTGAAATAATCGGCATCGAAAAATGCTTCAAAAAGATGCGAAACGTTTTACATGGAAAAAGTCATACAAATTATCATCAAAATTTTGTTTGTTGTTTTTTGTTTTTGTTTTTGGTTGGGAGTTGTTTTTGTGTGTGTTGTCTTTTTTTTTTTTTTGCTTTTTGTGGTGGTGTTTTCTGTTTTCTTGTGGTTTGGATATTTTTTTTAAGCTCAAGAGTGGATGTAAAATTAATTGAATTTATTATAGAGACGTAAGACTTAAAGTAATGTAGATCTATGCTAGGGATAGTTTCGGGCTCGAAAAAAAGTGTGTGCGTTTGTTTGTTTGCATAGGAAAACAGCAGTTGGCAGCAGCAGTTGCAGTTGCAGCTCGTTCGTTGCAGTTTCGGACGTTTGCTCAGGTTCCGTAAATATCCATCATCCCAAGTCCTGCGGGTGCGAACTTCTACCTAAGGAGAGGCCTCCTTCTTCCTTCTTCCTCCGCCTCCTCCTCCGTCTTCTTGTGGCAAGGAAAACAACGAAAACTCACTCTCCACTTTGGATGTGTGCACTCGTATTCTACATACATATATCCTATATTCTACATCCTAAAAGAGACAAAAACTCACTTGCTGACAGCGATGCCGATGCTGTTAGATAGGATCCTGGCTCCACTCGTCCTGTGGCGCCTTCTACCGCCGCTACATTGGCCGCATAGATCTCCCTGCCGTTTCGTATCACATTCGTGACCACTCCGGCCCCACCAAGGCCGCCTACAAGTTGCGTCTGGACACCGGATGCGGTGGCTGCTGCGTAACTGATTGGCTCGTAATGACCCGCCCAGGCATCGCTCTGAAGGGGAGAGGGCAGAGTGTTAGGAGGGAATCAATCAGCAGGGAATCCCTGAGGGGGCAACACTCACCTGAGTGCGATAATTGGCCAGTGATGCGTAGCCAGCGGTCCGTTCGGCTCCACTGACCACCGAGGAGCCATTGGCCACGCCGCTGCCATAGCCGCTGCTTGCCGACGCAATGCGCTGGAAGGCAGGCAATGCGCCACCGCCGCCGCTTCCACCTCCTCCGCCGCCGCCGCCGCTGTGGCTGCTCTTTGGCGAGCCATAGCCATCGTCCAGGAGTCCACTGCCATTGACAGTCGTTCCAGTGGCCAGACCCACGGGTCCTGGACTGCTGCTGCTGGAATTGTGATGCTGATGGAGCTGTTGCTGCTGCTGCTGGTGGGTATGTTGCTGCTGCTGATGGGTATGTTGCTGCTGCTGATGGGGATGCTGCTGGAGATGCGCATGGGCGTGGCTGGGCGACTGCATGCCGTACTGCATCCCATTTTCCGCTTGGGTAAGCAGGGGTCCAGCATACACGGAACTGCAAAGGATTAAGGATACATTTTTATTATAACTATTACAATTAAAATAATTAAGATTACGATTAAAAATACTATTTGAATGATTTTACCTATAGCAATAGTTCTTTAAATACATATTATTGTAGTTGGAGAAAAACATTTTGTTGGGTTGTTATGGAATATTCACGCTTTGGGCGATTGTTAAGAATTTTATCTATTTTCAGGCGTTTAAAACAGCTGGAAAGATACACGTTGTCGTACGTTTAAAAACGCTTGGTACACATTTACGCGCGTTTTTAGCCGCGAGGCTGTTAACAGCTCTGTTTTGGTGCCTGTTACTGCTGTCGCTTCTGTTACTGTCCCTCTTGCTACCTCTTTCTCTCTGCTATTGCTCTCTTCTTCTCTTTCTGTCTTTCTGTTAGGGCCAAAAGGAATGAATCTGCTATTAACATTTCCTGATTTTTGTTTATTTTACAAGATTGTTGTTGGAGTTTTATGCTGCTGTTGGACCACCAAAGTGGATCACATTTTGCAGTGTACTGTGTGTGTGTCTGTTTGGGTGCATATTTCGGTATGTGCATAAGTGTGTGCATACAACTTTTGATTAAAAAAAAAGTGCTTGCAACTCTGTTTACAAACCGAAAATCTCTTTCCCTTAAGATCGTCCTCTCTTTCTCCTTAATTCATTCTTCCGTTTCTCTCTTTCTCAAACAGTAGCCTGTACAAATATTTATTCCCCCAAAGGCCCCAAAGGAAAGGTTATTTCCCCAAACAAATCGTATAAAATAACGAATAAGAACCAAATGTGCAGCGTTGTCTAAGGTCTCTCTTTTTGGAGGATTTTGAACCAGAAATATATGCAGGATTTATTGGGAACTATAGCTTTAATAGATGTAAACCTTCTCGTCACCGAATAGATTGATTCTTCCTTAGATGAGTTCTTTGATCACGCACTAAAATTCCACTAAGCGGACATTCTTTCACATCGTAAAACGGACACAAAACAAGACATCCACTTGAAAGGATTTCTTCCTTCTTTAATATTGATGTAGAATGGATCTATATCTAAAAATATATCCTTAAAGGCTGCAAACACATTCACGGACACTCAATCACGATCCATTATTCTCCATAGTTCTCTTCTAAAGTCTTGTACTCGTACAACCCTTTTTGTTTGGTTTGTTTTGGAAATACAATTATCATTTGATTTGGCAACAGGCGCAGGCTGTAACACTCGAATATATTTTTCTTCCACTGAATTTAAGTTTCATTTTGATTTATTTTTATTTTTTTGATCGATCCCGAAGCTGAAGCTGAGACTGACGCTAAAGACGAGAACGAGACCGAAAGCACAACCGAAACGGGGCACGCGCGTTTGCATAATGACTTGACGTCGGGTTTTAGATTTTATGCCAGTGGAAGTTGCAGTTGCAATTGCAGTTGCAGTCACCGCTGCTGCTGCTGTTGCTGTGCCTCTGCTGCTGCTTTTGCTTTTGGCTGAGACGGAGACGGAGACGCAGAGAGAGTTTAAGCCACAAAATAAGCGATAAAATTGTGTGAAAAACTTGCAAAAAATACAAATTGGAAATAAGCCACATGAAAATATACGTACAGTGATCGCTCGGAGAGCGAAAGCTGCAGGAACAGAACACACAGACATATAACAAATTTTTGTTTGATTTTTATGGAAATTAAGCAATCTAAGAAACGTTTCAAAAAGCTTGTAATAAAGCTGTACATGAATTTGAAAATTATTAGCGGTTTGTATAAAAGGATAGTTTTGTGGATTCAAAAGGTATCGAAATTCTAAGCCAAAAAAGGTTCTTCATTCCTAGCAACCACTGTAGCATTTTATTATCTACCAAAACGGTACAACTGTAGCTCTTCTTTAACATTAAACAAAGTCTTTCCAAAGTCTTAAAGCACGCTTTCTGATAACACAGTCATTCCCAACAACAAAACCAATTTTCAACTTTCAGAGATGCTTTTTCTTTATCTCTAGCTATAGGTACTCGTACCGTAGCTACACTCTACGCTCTACTATATAGAGAATGGCATACAATTTATATAGGAAGTCGACTGAATGACAACAAAAAATGCACGACAACGATATAATTTATCATCGCTTCAGTTTTCTGTCGGTTCTGTCGGCTCGCTGCTGCTGTTTGTTGCAGGTGAGTATTTTCTGCATTCAATTCGACTTCTTGTTTTTCCACAATACTCGTACTCGTATGTGAGCTCTCGACGAATGTCGGGCGTTCTGATATCTTCTTCTGGTTTTCTGGTTTTGTCGCACTGCCGCCACAAAATGAATAAAAAGTCACATACAAAATGTTCCGAGCATCGTCATCGCTGAACCAAACCAAACCCAAAGAGTTCTCCGAAGATCTCTCAAGAGTCAAATAGAAGCTACGAGTTCTACTGTTCCTTGAAGCATAATTCGATATACCTTCTATGATATTTTGCCGATCTATGAGATCTATAATTCGATACCTCTCAAAAAGTAGATGTCTTTCAATCTTAACGATCTCCCCTTCCGAATTCTCTGATCTTTAGCGCTGTTTTGGGGCCCGTATATCTTGTTGCGAATCTCAATTATATGTATTCGAAGCTCAACCTTTCGAAAGATCAAAATAAACAATGGGAAAACATAAATAGGGTTCGCACTTGCACAAATGTTATGAAGCGACGCGTCGTGGGCTCCCTTCCGCTCCCTCCTGTCTGTTTGCTCCTCCTGTCGTTGTCGCTGAGTTTTCAGGCTCAGCGAAAAAAAAAATAATACGAATTGCCGCTCAAATTTCGTAAACAAGAAAATATGCAATGTCTCCAATTATTGACGTAAGGGACGCACTGGCTCGGACTCTGACTCTGGCATTCTGACTCATGAGTTTTTTCGTGGCCCGGCCCAAACAGATGTTCGCACCCAACCAAATGCTTGACTAACTTTTGGCCCAAACAGTAGGGTTACCAGCAGCATTTGTGGCCAAGACTCGTCACACCGCACACACGTGTCTAAAAAAGTCAGGCACGTGCCGCACTAAAAAAACATAAAAAAAAACAAAAACAAAAAGGGGGGCGTGACCCGCATTTGATCGGCAGTTCCAAAATGCAATTGTAGCGCATTTTTCTAGCTTGTTTGTTGGCTCGGATCGGATCGGGGTATTCCAATTGCAAAGCTCTCTATTTGAGGAGGACCAGCAGGTAGGTGGTGTCTCTGTATTTCTCGGGGGTAATCCAAAGCCATCCCGTGACATAGAAACCGCCACCCGAAACTCAAACCCAAACACAAACTCTGAAAACAGCTTCAAAGCCGCTGCTGAGTCAGCCTAAAGAACCCCTCCACAATACCTCTAAAAAGGAGGAGCACTGGGGGGTGCTCTAACGATCCAAATCCAAAGGGTGGGATCCCAGCCCGCACAATGAATGCCCGGCCCGCCCGTCCGTCTGTCGCCTTTCCATTGATCTCGTTTCAGTTTTCGCTCTTGGCTCTTATTTTGTTTCTTTTCTGTTTTCCCTCTGTTTTTGAGTTGCTTTGAGTTCTCTCCTCTATTTTTTGCCACATTTTGCACTTCATTTAGGATCGTTTTTTGTGTGGTTATTATTTTAAATTGGAAACGTGTTTTGCATATAGGAAAACACAGGCATAGCATGAATACAGTCTGTAAGTCAAGAAAGTCAAGTGGGGAATTTCTGTTCGGTAAATGATTGGATATTTATGAAAATTTGTGAGAGGAAATATTGTTTTTATGGACTTATGTATGTGGAATATTTCCTCAATATTTATATATTTATTTATTCTGCAACCTTTAACACACATTTCATGCCACACCCACACAAACTTTAGAGGCTAGCACATTTTTCATGTGACATCTGTGATGGCATGGCGACAAAATCGCAACTGTTTTTATGGATGTTTTTTCATTTGAATGCAGAAAACACACAGCAAACATTCCTCCAGACATGAAACACAAAATAGATGGAACCAGATTTTTATAAGCATTCCATTGGGTGGTGAATAAACCACCTGAGAATGCCACCTCCACATACCCCAACAGAACTGAAATGTGTGTGTGGAACGATCGATCCCACACTTTCTGAGAGCAAAGTCTGAAAGCTGGAACAATGAGCAACAATTATGACTAAAGTAATACACCTATAACCCATTGGAGAACTGGAGAACCCTAACACAGAACAGCGAACTGAGGAAAAATCATAGTCACAGTCGCGACTGTCGGCGGGGGGGGGGGAAATATGAATCAACGAATGCGCTTCTCTGATCATGACTTTTGGCGGTGTCGCTCGGAGCTCGAAGCTCGGTTAAGGCACGTGCGATATGGATCGTGATAATGAGCTCATACTCTCGTTCGAGTAGCACGCGGGACGGTCGGTGCAACACACACATTCACACTCACTCACCTGGTTGTCTGCAGGCTGGGACTGAAGTATCCCCCATGCTGTTCCGGCGAGAGGCTGTCCCTGTGGCTGGCGCTCGTCAGCTGCGTGAAGCTATGGAGCGTGGACAATGCATGCGAGGAGGACGAAGGGGAATCGCCGCCTGCCGAACTGGCGGAATTGTTGTGATGGTGGTGCTGTTGTTGTTGTTGTTGATGTTGCTGCTGCTGTTGGAGGTGTTGCTGCTGTTGCTGCTGCTGCTGCTGCTGCTGCTGCTGTTGTTGGTGGTGATACAATTGTTGTTGCAACTGTTGCTGCTGCTGCTGTTGCTGGTGGGTCAGCGAGTAAATGGTGGGACTGGGATCCTTTAAGGAATGCAAGTCTGAGACGGAGGTCAGCATGTGATAGCTGGTGCTATGTCCATCATCGAAGCACTCATCCTTCAGTGTGTCCTGGATGACCTCGTCAATGTTGGGCGTATTCTGTGCATTTGCTGCCGCTGCGGCGGCTGCCACCACATGATCGTGTGCGATCATTCCTCCTGCTCCTGCCGTCCCTCCTCCTCCTCCACCACCATAGACGCTGTACAGCGCAAAGTTATTCCTCATTATGGATGGATCCGTGCTGGCGCCGGTGATGCTCTGGTAGTGTTCGTACAGCTGTGCGGGCGGATGCGGTGGCGGATAGCTTAGGTGGCCAAAAAAATGATGATGCGAGGCCGCCAAGGCATACAAATCTGGGGGCTTCTGATCCACTGCTTGGACTGCTTGGACGGCTGCTGCTGCTGCTGCGGCCGCTGCTGCTGATCCGCTGGTCAAATCGTACGCCAACCAATGTTGTTCCTGCTGCTGTTGCTGTTGCTGCAGTTGCTCCTGGTGCTGTTGTTCCTGAATTAATTGCTGACTGAGGAATTGTTGTTGTTGCTGCTGATGCTCGTAGATTTGTTGCTGCTGCTGATGCGCATAGTTTATTACTTTGATCTTATTATCGACACTTTCACTCGCGTTGCTCTCTTGAGTACCGTTGTCTATCGCCGCTGCCACACGATTAGGATCTCTCTCGATCTCTGCTGTAACTGTTGTGGCTGCTGCTGCTTCTGCTGCCTCTGTGGATTCTACTGTTAGAACTGCAGTAGTAGTCGCTGTGGCTGTCGCCGTGTCGCTGGTGGTAACCGTTTCGTTTGTGAGTTTCGCTGCAACTGAAGCCTGCAAACGCGCGGACTCAAATGACGATAAATTTGTGGCCGAAGTCGGCGTCGTCGCTGCCTCATTGTCGTCAGCGGTGGCGACGGCGGCCACCCTCTCCGTCTCTGTCTCGAGCGCTGTCGTAGGCTCGGTTTCGGTCGCAACAGCTGCTATAGTCGTCTCTCTCATTGCTGCTGCTGCTTCTGTTGCTGCTACGACTGCAGTTGTTGTTGTTGCTGGATTTGATCCTGTTGCTGTTGTCTGTTTTGTTTCTTTTGTTGCTTCTTTTATTGTTGCTGTTGCTGCTGCTGCACGTCCTTGCTTGTTCCGCTGCTGCGTCTTGGCATTGGCCTGGGCTGTGCTGATCTTAATTTTGGCCGCATTTGACAGCAAATTGGTGGAAGTACGCGCCGGCGCTGGCGGCGCCTTCTCCTTGTCCTTGGGCTTCGTGATCTTGGTCATATCGTCTATGTACTCCCCTCACACTGCCCCCTCACAAAAAACACGCGCGCGTCCAGAGTCCCGTCTCCCACTAATCAATCGATGATCCGGCGTACGTGTCCGTGTCCGGCGAGTTTTTCAAACAAACTGGGGCTACTGGGGCTCTTGGGGCTCGACCGCTGGCGAGCGCTTAACAATTTCAAAAACACGGACACACATAAAAACTCGGGTAAAAATCATACAAAACATTTTTTTTAGATTCCTCCACACACTACACGAGATGAGATGATATGAGAGGAGAGAGAGAGAGCGAGCTTAAGTTCTCCTCTCCCTGGCTCCACTTCCATTCATCATCCACGCTCACATAACTACACACTTTTGTTGGGTCTGCGCTTTGCTTTGCTCCACTTGCCGTTATACGAGTCACAATAATTATCATCATCATCATGTACAGCTTCAAACGGCTGTCAAAGCGAGGGAGAGAGAGAGCAAAAGCTTACGCTCTTTTTTCCTCGTTGCCTTTTAAGCGCTCTCTCCTTTTGCTGTTGTTGTTCTGCGACTTGTTGCTTGCTTGCTTGCCAGTTTTTAGCTACGCCTCTTAATATAATACAACAGCAACAACAAGCAGCACGCAGCTGGAGCTCATTTGTAGTTGTTGCTTTTGCTTTTATTGCTTCCATTGTGGTTGGTTGGCTGTTGCCAGCGAGCACAATACATTTACATACGAGTGTACATGTGTATGTACTTACTTATAGTATGTAAAACAAGCAACAATTTAACCAAATAGTAACACTGACTAGAGTTAACAGTTCGATCTACAACTTTGATTAAAGTATGGATTTTCGCTGTACGTTGCCACTGTATGCGACGTGATATATTACCGATTAAGGAATGATTTTATCAACCCGATCTTCCCATAAATACCTCCCCTTTTTCAAAAGTAATTTCAAAATTTAGTCGCACTTCGTTAACGAAAATAAATCGATCCCCATTATACATAGTCCGACTCTCCTTTCGTTGTGGCCAATAACCTCTCTATTTCTTCATGGTAACTTTTAAAAATCCTACGTAAATTGTTCCATAAATCAGCTCGATTTAGAGCACACAAAATGTTCTCTAAAATTTCATATAACGAGCGTATAGTATAGAAAGGGGAGCCCAGAAAACACTTTCATGCCTATCGCGAGGACGTGAACATTAAATTTTCATAGGAGACGCGTGTTGAATTTCAGAATCAGGGCAAAGGACATAGTCCGGATCGCAGTGTCGCAGCGACAAGTGATCGCCTGGAGCCGGGGACCGACTCGACGAAGGGGCGCCGTGAGAAAAATCCAAGAGGAAAGTCTTTCCCTAGGAGCGTGCATTTTTCTTTTGCAAATTCCCCAGACGCCGCGCCAAAATAATATTCAAAAACGATCGTAAAATGTTCGTCTTTGTACTTGAGATCCGTTCTAATGGTTGATTAAAAAATTGTTATATTTGAACCAGGACGAAGAGTCGTAAAACGGCGAGGATCGCTCTGAGATTTTTATGGCCTTTTTATCGTCATTTGAATAGGCGGCACCAACGATCTGTTTGGACATTTTGAGAACACTTTTACGATCCGATGGATCGATGGGATGGATGGTCAATTGGATTGGAAAAAGTAGGCGGCGAGACTCAAGTGGGTCGCCTCCGTCTCCGGTCTCCGTCGTCCGCTCGTCCCGGTTCGGTGAGGTTCAATACGGATCGGTTCGTTCCAAAAACAAATCTAAATTCGAATTTAGATTCTACATACCCGGCGAGTACATAGACATGGCTTGTTGTTAACCTTTGTGGCCATTAAAAAATTATAATTAATATAAAAAAACGAAGGAAAAAACACTGATAACGTGCTTCAGCCTGGCTGTGGAATGGAATGGATGGGGGACCTGTCCGTACCGGACCTTTCCCCAGTCCCGCGGACACATGCGGTCCGTCTCCTCGCCGATCTCCCCCCACTTGCTTTATATGTAATAAATATATTTTGTATGTATTTTGGTTGCCACAGCCACAGCCACAACACTCTCGCTCATTAACAAAAAGTTTTCAATTCCATATTTAACGCAACAAAAACAATTGAAATATTTAGACATTTTCAATACGTCTGCTGGTGGGTTGCATGTGTCAGTGATTTATATGGAACTTTAACCTTGAGTTTATTAAATAACACAGCTCGAAAAACCTGCAGTATAGACGTCACCCGGCGGCGCCTGGAGCAGGGCTTTTTGGTATATAACACGCCATTCGAGCATGTGGGGAGGCTATAAAATATATTTCTA
Organism: Drosophila subsilvestris; assembly: GCA_035043285.1. Taxonomy (NCBI): domain Eukaryota; kingdom Metazoa; phylum Arthropoda; class Insecta; order Diptera; family Drosophilidae; genus Drosophila; species Drosophila subsilvestris. Next base: position 3,737,409 of record JAWNNB010001730.1, on the reverse strand, counting down.
GGATGAGAAATGTGTAGAAATCTTCAATGAGCAGTAAGAGCTGCAGATTCGTTGTATTCGATTTCATTTCTACCTCTATTTCGGTATGTTCTTCGCCAGTCAACTTTCTCACACTTGACTTGTGGTTCCACCTACATATTCGTGGCTAAGGCAACCCCCTGGGACATACGATCCGAACGCGACAAATGTTATGCTTAGTTAAGTCCGATGATAAGTTTACGGTTCTACTATAAACGAAATGCATTGAGCACAAATGCAAATAACGGTAGACGACCTCAAAAGCCCCCCCCAACTGTCAGAGAGGAATAGGAGTGCTAGTGCGGCGAGTACGACTCCGCCATGTGAGTCAGGGCTGAGTGCCCCCGTGCCCCTGTGTGTGGCACAGAGCTGTGTGCGAGGAGTGCGACTGCAGAACAGGGCATTGAGTGTCAACAAACATGAAGAGATCTCTTGTGGAACCAATAAATCATCCAGCGAGCCGTGGCACTGCCTAAATGCTAATGATCTGATTTATTACAATCCTGAGAAAAAAAGGATAATCTTTGTGGGTCTTGCGGGTGCGGGTGCGTGTGCGTGTGCGAGTTCGGGTGCGGGTGGTGCCCTGTTTCACACTCGAACTCCAAATGTAATGGGCCGTGGCGACGATATTCGAAAACTCCAATGTGGAACATATCGAATGGCCCAATGTTTATGGCAAAAAGCAATATAAATAATTAGTTTTATACACAAATGAAAACCACCGAGGGCCAATTTAAAGAGCACATACCATACCATGCCAGCCAATGGTATTTGTATATCCCACGAGACCTACGAAAACACGAAGTTTTTTTTTTGGGTTTGCTCTGGAATTATTTTGACATATTTATGGCTGGCACGAAAAAATGGGTTGCTCTTGCAACAAGTGTGGACTGTGTGGCAAAGTGTCTCATGTATCATAGGAACGATCGTCCATACATAGTGCCAGTTCCAGTGCTGATGTATTTATGCATTTTTAATATTTTCGTGTACATCTCCTCCGCCCATAAATAATTTTTACACTCTCGGTAATCCAATACGCCTCGGAAAGAGGAGACTCTTTCGTAGGACTCTCTCTCCGCCTATCTCTCGGATACAAGTCGTTTGACTCCTTAAGCGCCAATTATCAGCATCGTTATGTGGTAGGAATATTCCAATAAAATGCCATCAAAGAAAGAACCAGCATCTGATTCAAGTGGTCCTCAATTGAGTTCTTCAACTCTTATCAAAAACCCCATTTAACGACCACGGAGTACATGTCTTTAACACTCTTTTAGGGCTACGATAACCGAAGGCACTTGCTGGCCCAAGAGTTGTTATCTGTATGGTCCGAAAAGGGTAGAAGGGGGGCTAAATATCCATAAGGCGGTGTGTTTGATATTACTAAAGGATCTCTACATGGAATCCAGTGATATATTTGGAGTTAAAAAAGGCTTTGATCAAATCTCTCTCCATATGTCCACCATAATATCAGAATTTCTCAATATATTATGCAAATAGAAAATAACATTCCCAGCTAATTTGTAGAGTCAACATTTTTACTTTTACTTGAGGATTTGATGCAATATTCCCTAAGTGACTCTTAGATCTCTAGATCCTGTTTCCTCAACGTAACATATTTCCTGCACATGAAAAACTTTTCCCACAGCCAAACAAACAACAATAAACAATAAACAACAAACAAAACATAACGAATTGAACCTATTTAAATAGAGTTTTATATTGGGAAAAGAAAACTGTCAAGAAGCCACGATTAAGCCGCTCAGATCAGTGCTAATCGGGAAACAGTCCACAAACCAAACCAAAGCCACAGCAAAAGCAAAAGCAACAGCCGCAGCCGCAGACGGCTGCCATTTGCCACAAGCAGAGAGGAGAGAAGAGAGGTACGGTGCGATCCACAGGTAGAACTCATTCCATCCCCCCATCAGGTAAGCCCGGCACGGCCACAATTTGTGGCAAAGGTAAACACAAACAAAATGGAAACACGCGCCGACACGATACAAATTGATCATGACAAAAAGGACATGAAAAGGGACAACAACCATTGTATCTCACTCTCTCTCTCTCTGAGGGTCCTGTCTGTGAGCTAACAAACAAACAACATCTCAACGTCTCCTTATGAATATTGTTTTCGCTGACAATATTTTCTATTTTCCCTTCTCCCTTTGTTGGGTTATATAATTTTTTTTTTTTAAATATGTTTTTACTTTTCCTGTGTCCTGTGACACGTACCTGGCGCTGTCGCTGGCGCTTTCTAATTAGGCCGTCAGCACTTAGGAATGTACATATATTTTTTTAAGGCGACCAATGTTTGTTTGATGATTATTTAATGGCCTGAAAGGCTAATTGACTGCAGAGGCCCCCTAGCGGGTGGTTAGCTAATGGGGGAAGACAGTGAGGATAGGTCTGAGTTTGAGTTAAATTTTATTGTTTATGGATTTAAGGGCAGGTTAGTATACCTAAATGACAAATTTCTTTTAGATTTGCAAACTTAAGACAAAGAAACGAATGAAACTAGAAAAAAAAGAGCATAAAGATGGGAAAGAAAGAGCAGAAAGCCAGGAAAAAAACCATAAGTAAAGTATGTAAGTAAAAAAAAAGTAAACTAAATAAAAATAAGAATTATGGGAATTACAAGAAACCAGCATGACGATCGTCGAACTCCACAAGAAAAAGCACAAAAACAAAACCAACCCGTGGCCCTGGGGCTGGGGCTGGGGCTGGGGCTGTTGGGCCTCTCTCCTGCGTTCGATGTGGGATCGTGAGCGTTGGATGGAATGGAAATGGAATGGGGATGTGGTACTGCTGTCACAGAAACAAGTGGTTATATACCACATAAGACTGTGGATTATATATGTACATACATATATGTATATGTATGAGCATTACTTAGTACTTATAACAGAAAAACAAAATGCGAGTCGTTCGTTTGGGGCCCTGCCCTCTCGAGTGTCCGTCCGCCGGCTTACAATGTGCCTCTGGGCGCTCTGCTCTGCCTCAGCGGTCGTTGAGTTGCGACGACGACGACGACAACAAACGACCGACAGCCTTATCAACATGCCCCTACAGCATGCCCCTACATATATATGTATGTGTGTATATGGGGGGAAATATATACATACATATTATTGAAGAAAAATAAGCATTTTGTTGAAGAGAATTCACAAAACAAAAGAAATATAAATATATTATATATACGAGTATACGAGTCAGTCGTATACACATGACTTCCGGCCATAGGTCAGCCATATTGGAAATTAATTATATATAAAATAAAGCCCACAAATCCGAACAACAAAAGTCGTTTTGCTCAGTAATTTTCCAAGGAAATCCTCCATTCTGCCCCCATCAGCCGTAGAGAGGCAGAGACACGTGCATCATCTACTCTGCCCACCAAAAAGGCATCGAAATGCATCTGCAAATAGTAGAACCACGAAACACGAACGAGGTTTACTTATGGGAGGGGAACAATGGATGGAAACCGCAATAACAAATACCGCAAAAAAAAACCAAAACCCAAAGAGCAAACAGACAGACAGACGGACGGACAGTCACATACATTAAACATTAAACAGAGCGAACGAGAAGAACATGAAGAAATTGTATTATAAAAGGAATTTTTGTGAAATTCCGAAAGACAAACAAACGCACAAAAGACAAGATACAAGATACAGCACACACACAACACGGTGTTTGTCTTAATTGTTAATTGCTCTGAGTCGTGTCCCTCTTCCGATCTTCGCAATCCCAGTTCCACTGCCAGTCATGCGCCAAAGTCTAGGAAAAACCGCACCTACTCCCATACCAAATATAAATATAGAAAGGAGACGGACGGCACGGCACACTCATCACATCACCATCTCATCACCATCTCTCGTAGCACTCCTCATAGTCGTCGTAATTCTGTATCAGCGCGCGTGTCGTCTGGTGTCTTGTGCGGAGAGTACCTGTTGTATCTGTCGACGGACCTACCTGTCCATACACTTACTGCCAATGTAATGTGTGTTTGACAGGATATACCCACGACCCCTGGCCCCGGACCTGGCCCTGGCTCCGAACCGATCCCAGACAATCCCTGCAGTCATGGACTTGCATTGTTCTGCTTATATGGAACTTTAATTGCCCAACAACTGAACGAACCTCTCTGTCCACCTTTTGGCCACTCACTCACTTTCACTCTCTTTCGCTCTCCGCTCGTGCTTGTCCCTATAAAAATTAATGAGTTTAGGACAGACTGTGCTCCTGATTTTGGTTCTTCCATTCATAAATTTGGTTTCTAGTTTGGGAAATTCCCATCTAGTGATTCATTTGGCAGCATTTTCATGAATGGACAGAGTGGCAGTGCTCTCCTTTTTTCATCTATTTTGGATTGGTTTTTAATGTGGGAATTCCATTTGTCTGTTTGAGTCACACATACGATCCATACGATCCCATATGTATGCACGGGTAGGAGTAGGAGAGTATGAAAATTTGAATGCAGAAGAAGTTTCGGGACCCAAAAACGGTATAACTTATAGATATTTAAGATGGGTAGAAAATACTTTAGAACCTTGGAATATATTGGGTTTAAGAGGTTTACAGCGCTTCAAGCTCAAACGGCTCGACGAAAAATGAAAACATGAAAAATCTTCAACAGAAATATGGAATAGAAATTACTCCCACAAGGCCTCTAGTGTTACTCTTGGGAACTTACCAAATGGACCAGACGGCGTATACCCATTGCAATGGGGAATAGTTTTGGTTCCAGCCGCTAGAGATGCGATCCGTGGGATAAGGAGATTGCTTGCCCTTCTCTGGTCAGAGTCCAGAAATTCGTGTGTTGATCCGCGTCATTATGAGGGGCGTTTGACACACATGTGGCTGGCTTACATCGATCGAATGATGACCGAACGAACCTTGGGAGCAGCACAGGCATCTGGCAAACTCACACACACACACACGCACACGCACACACTAACACGCGCGTTAAGCAACCGTTAAATTTCGATGATTGCCAGGGAATCGCCCCTGAAATCTGGATATACTGTGTGTGTGTGGTGTGTGGTGTGGTGGGGGGGCGTTGACACAACCAAATGAAAGTGTCACACAGATCACAACTCTTTCGGAGGAGTATCCTGAGGTAGGAGTGGGCGTGGTGGCTGGCTGGCCCGGGACACCGGGGGATTCCCTGCCAGGCGGCGCCTCCCCCGGATCCGAACCCGGCTTTTGTGTTGGTTAAACTCCCCGTCACGTTTGTGGTTAAACATATTTAAAGGATTTTCCATGCGCCGGCGCAACTTTCCTTACAATTTTTCACATTAAATGAGTTTTTTTTTCGTTTTGGCCAACAGATAGCGAAGACAGACATCGAATGTGATTATCAGGCGGCACAGCCCACGGGAACGGGAACTGCACAATCTCCGAGAGATGCCAAGCCAAGCCCAATCCCAATCCCGACTGCGTCTGGTCTGAGTGGACCCGCATCCGATCCGATCCGCGCTCCGTCCTCCGTACTACTACAACTTTTCAAATGCTACTCGCGTGAGAGTAGCCAGCCGCCCAAAGCAGCAAAATACGAGTAAAAATACTGTTGATTAAAACTTATCAGACCACAATTTCATATCACCTTTTCAACAACAGCAACAAAACGCCAACGGCAGCCACAGAGCGTCAAAGTAACGATTATACTTATTATCGGCCGCCTGTCTCTCCGTCCGTCCGTTTGTCCGTCCGTCCGTTTGTCCGTCTGGAGGGGGAACGAAAACTCATTGCGCGCCGTGTACTCTCTGTAGTTTGCCCCTCCATCTGGCGGTTCCGTCCGCTGATTGGAAGTCCGTTCCAAGATATGGCTATCTCAGAGCCAGGCACCGTCACAGCCCCACTGACGCCACTCCACACCACACCACACCGTGTCAAAGCCACAGTCCAGTCCAGACTCTAGAGGGAGAGCCCAGGGAGCGATACCAAAAATTCGATTTGATTAAAAGTTGCATCACGCGTCAGTCGCGCGACTATCCTTATCGGGGGAGACGAGACACCACTTCGATTCCGGACACTGTCTGTGTGGTGTCCTTATCAACAGTCCAGTAATGATGATACGAGTATGTGTTTCGCCAAAGATTAAAACCAAACCGACCTGATTAAAACTAACATAAGTCAGTGGTCCAATCTAAACCAAACTCAACGGTAGATCGTGCATGGCAAAAAAAGGTAGGAAAAATTTTTAATGAAAGAAAGAAAAATGCATGTCCATTTTGTAGCCTAAAAGAGATATTTCAGAGATCTTCGAGAGATTTCCAGTGAGAAATAACATATCTTAAGATCAAGTCTTGTGTTCGTTTTTAAAGGAATTCCATAAATTTAATGCAAAGCCAATTTTAATGTGAAACACACTCCAGATATTAATCCGTTAAAATTCGCTCTAAAAATATTCAAAAAATCATACTAAAAGCTACAAAAACAAACAATATTGCCTGTATGTATTGTACATACTCCCCTTAATTGAAAATTCCTAAGAATTTCGCACAAATTTCGCTGCCTAGAAACCCCTCTACGTACGAGCAGCATTCTACACATTCTCTATAGATAATGCAAACGGCTACACTCCCCCTTCTGTTTTGGCTGATAGCTAAACCAAGCAGCAGACGACCTTGCCTATCTTTATTTTGCCTGACTCACTCTTCGACTTACTCCCTCTTTGCTCCATCAGGGTTTTCAGCGATAACGTTCTCTGGAAACAGAACCATATCAAGCTAAACCACCAGGGCAATGCCATAGTGTCTGCGCTGTTCGAAAACCTAAAAAAAAACGATAAAAAACAAAAAATACAACAAAAAAAGTGTCAAGAAATTCCAATCAAATACGGAAAGTGCCGGTTCTTGTGACGTCATGCGGATTTGATAAGAGCAAAAAAAAAACAACAAAAGAATAAAAGAACAAACACAGAGAAGAAAAACATATTGCAAACATTGATAAAAACAGATGGGTGGAGAGGGGAGAGAGAACAATGCACCGATGCGATAAGGAGGTAAATGTAAACAACCTGAAAACAGAGTGAAAAAACTTTAAGCAGGCGCCAGAGAACGGATCAAGAGAAAGAGAAAGAGAGAGAGATCGAGAGATCGAGGGGTATATGTATGTATGTATGTATATGTATGTGGGTAGTAGAAATAGAAACATGATAAAGATACATACATACACGTAGTATTAGGCCCTGCGGGTGACGAAGAGTGCGGGTGGATGTCGGTCGGTCGCCTATCAGCGCAGAAGCGGCAACAGTAGCTCTGCTCTGCTCTGGGCAAAAGTCTCCGGAAGATGCATTGTGTTCCAAAAGATAAGCCCCCGGAGTTGGGACCTCTTATCAGCCTCAGCCCTTGGCTTCGCTTCGCTGTGGTTCGACTTTGGTTTTATTTTCTTTGGTGGCATTTAAATACAACACATTAATGGCTATTTAAAAGGAATAATATAAAGGAAAGGACGGAATCATATAAAGAAGGGGTAAAGATAAGGCTCTATCCTGCCTAGGCGTTTTAAGAAAATTGAAATGCAGGCTCAATTGTGGATCGTTCACATAAATAATCTACGCCATGGATGGATGCTACATATACATATACGGACTATACGGATCCCATAATCCATAGCCACATCATCATGACGGAGCACACAGATAAGCGGAGAGGCGAACAAAAATTGAAAACATTATATGTCTGTGGTGTGGTGTGATGTGGCAAGAGGTCAAACTATAAGTAAGCATTTACTAGCTACAGGGTAGGGAAGGATGGGAGACACCATTCTAATGTGGTAGCAGGTCAACACTGATAACCCCAGTCAAGGTACTAGGTTCACATGATGGACAGGGAACAACCTAATACGAGGGGTGCTATTTATGTTTCTGGCCTAGGTCACTTCTAAAAAATTGGAGTTTTATTAATTAAACATACATACAACTTTTTCATGTACGACCACGTTTGATATCGATTAACAATAAATCAAAAATTCAGCTCGGGCAAAAATTGAAATTTACACTGAAAATGTCTTTGTAATGATTTTCTACCATATTCGAGGTGGATTTTCAAGCCAAGAATGCTTAGATCAGCTTAGTTAAACTTTTATTGAGAAAGCATCATGGATTGCCAATGTAAAAGACTGGTATCGCGAATTCCACCGTGGACGTCCTTCGTTGCAGGACGAATTTCGTGAAGGTAGTCTAAAATTAATTTTTGTGCCACAAAATATCGATGCTGTGCGCGAATTGATTGAGCAAGATCGTCATGTCACATACTGTGAGATTGAGGTATCCTTGGGCATTAGTATGACGACCATTAATAAGATTTTCCATGATCACCTAATGGTTAAAAAGTGTAATAGCGTTGGAACCCAAAAAATCTAAAAATCGAAAATTTTACAAATGTACAATCGTGGTGCTTCAGAGGCTGTGTTTAACATCTATACAGGTGGCGAATCATGGATTTAAAAATACAAAATCGAAACAAAATCAGTAATCGACGGTATGGATTTTTTAAAGCAAAAAAACCCGGCCTGTTTTAGAGATACTTTTTCTGAGTGCCAAAAGTGTTGTGAAATTAGGTTTAAATGTTTCAAAAAAGGGTTAAATGATCAAAATTAAAAAAAAAAAAATTCAGACGCCAATGTTGTGTTTTTCATAGTTAGGCCAGAAACTTAAATAGCAACCTACGTATTATGCTCATTATAACTTGAAAACAACATCGATTTCCAAGGCATTTTCCACGACAACCAGATACTATCAGATACATACATATGTAAGCATCACTTAGACAATGCCATTTAAGGTAAACACTTGATAAGAGCGAAATTATTGAGAGAATGAAACGAGGGATAATTATTTACTGGGAAAACTACCATTCCATTCACTCAAATAATAAATCTGTTTGGCAAACATTTGCATGGGCCACTCGGATGGGGGGTGGACTGATAAGGTTGACGAAGCCTAAAAATGGTTAACATTTTCAGATTCTCTCCATTACCATCATATAACATATTAATCAACAAATAATTCTATACAATAAATTAATACATTTTTCTTAAGCTTTTTTTAATAAAATATTAGTTACATGGTTTTATTTTACAAACAAATGTTTCAAATTTGACAAACGAAAAATTATTCTGCAATTTACACGCCATTTGTTAGCGGTTTTATGAACTCACATGCATGCGTTTCGTAGCAGCCAGAGTCCAACTGATGTTGCAAACACTTGAATTCAAAGATAGATAAGAGAGATTAGCGCCCCTACAAAACACCGGCTGAGAATTGGTTGTACATTATATATTTTATTGGTAGAACAACAGCCGACGAACCATGTCGAAAAACGATGAATTCACATTCCGGTGGGCCAAAGTGGAGGACATCAAAGATGTCTTAGCCATGATCCAGGTGGGGATTCAATCGAATATACTTGATAATCTTATTTAAAACTCGCCCTCAAATGATGTTTAGGAACTGGCGGACTTTGAAAAGATGAGCAATGGCCCACAGCTGACGGAGGAGGGTAGGGACATATCAGAATTTCATTTTCCAACTTCCCTTTACCCAAAGGGAATTTCTTCGCACAGCTCTCATAGGTGATGCAGGACTCTCGGGTGGAGAGGAAAGCTGTGAAGTCTATGTGCTCATAGACAATGCCACCAAGTGAGTAAAGCTACTATATTCGGATTGGCGACATCTTTGTCTGTGTAGGGTGTCACCATTTTCCTCTGCACCGACTTGATATGGCATTGATGAAGCATTTCGAGCGATTGTCCAGACGTTTCTTCTCATTCATCCACTCCTTGGCGCCCCACACGCAGTTGCAGAACGTCACGCGTACTGTGGTACGCAGACACAGCTCCCTCCCTCATCGGGGCTGTACTCCCGCTGCAGATCCTCAGGGGTGACCATCAGCAAATTGTTGCCCAGACTATACCATCCCGGTTTGATTGTGGTGAAATTTGTACTTACAGATTTCGGAAAGTATTCAAAAATTGATTCTCTTTCGCAGTCTTCTATATTGTCGATCAGAAATTTCTCCTCTGCGGCTTGAACTTTGACGAGGTATTCCGGAAGTCCTGTTCCTGACATGGCTTTGCTTTGACTAATAGAACTATAATAATTCGCACAAATCAACAATTTCCCGCTCAAATCCTGATTGAAACGCAGCCGCACCAACTAAAGGTGCTTCTAGAGTCTAGACGATTCGGCTGAATTTAACGCCGACGATTTATAAAACGCGATACCTCAAAAGCTCACCGGACATAGCAGATGTGAAAATTGGAAAAATAAATTTTGTATTTAATCAGGTTAGTGATTCCAGCGCCAAATGACGCATTTAATCGAGAATTGGAACGGGAACGTGAATATGATCACCAGGAATTAGATTTAGTAGTTCAAACGAATGTATTCGTGAATTCCCAACAAAAGGACGTTTAGATATTTTAATGAAAGCAATCGATGATGAAAATGGTGGTTTATATTTCCTAGATGCCCCTGGTGGAACTGGTAGGACATTCCTCATGTCAGTAGTTTTAGCCACTGTTCGTGCGAGATCCAACATAGCGGTTTCAGTTACTTCTTCTGGAAAAGCAGCCACATTGTTAGAAGGATGCCTTACGGCTCATTCAGCATTAAAGAGTGTAGAAGAGATGTACTCTCTCGTGCACCACCTGGAAGTCGGAGTTGGACCGGGCCGATGCAGCTGCATGCAAGTCGCCGCTCCGAAAATACAAGCAGAAGGAACTGTCCAACCTGCGACTTATGCTTGAAAGTTGTTTACATTGTGTCCGTCTGCAGAGGTCAGCCTGCACAATGTAAACAACGACGACCTTGAGTCATGCCTGCAGGGGCAAATAAAGAAGTTGGCAACCGGGCACGTACCGGAGCTGAATACGGAAGAGACTGCTGAAAAATTGTTCACACAATTTTCAGGAGCTTTTATGAAAATTCATGATATGAATTAGTATTTTTTTAAATAAAATAACAAACTAAACTAACATGATATCTTCTTTTTCAAAATTGACCCGCCAGAGGCGAAGGCAAAAGCCTAGTACTCAGTTCCGAAAAAACACCTCGCGAACAGAATCAGGGTTGATATTCGTATGAAACTGATAAGAAATTTTTTGGTCGAAAACTGTTTTCTAGGCTCTGTACGGAATAGCCTGTTTACACTGAGGCGCATCATTGGATTTTTCCGTTAAACGGAACATGCGACAATGATGCCCATAAGAACCCTGTGGATAGAAGAAGACAATCATGCGGCCGCATGTTTAATCATGCGGCGCATCATTGGGTAGTGTTGCCGTATTCTGTCTAGTATTTTTACAAAATACTGAAATTATTTAGGGTATCGACGGATATCGATAGCAAACAACTGTTTCTATCGTTTTTTGTTTTTGTGTTTAGTAGAAAATGATGCGAAAAATGATGCGGCTTTGGTGTAAACGCCTCGCATCATTTTTCCGCACCTTCGACAATGATGCGGCAGTGTAAAAAGGCTAGAAGGCAGTACTCAGTTCAAGAAAAAACATGGTCTGTATATACTAGAAAGTGATCCGATAGTATTTGCTGGGATTGCTGGTATCTTTCTACCCCCTGTAAAGTTATATAAATTGCATATAATTTGCTAGCAAGTTCGAAGCAACCACTGCAATATGAGAGCAAAAAACAAAATGAGATATTGAAATAATGAACACAAATATAAACTAATTAATGCAGCGTTATATGAAGGACAATTATATGGATATTATAATATATTATTTTTATTAATTTTCATGAATTTAACTCAAATATGGTTTTCAAACATGTTGTCCTCACGGTGGTCGGCACGGGCGGTGTCGCTATCTGCTGCTGCTGATAGTCAGACAAACTACCTTGCCAATAAAATATTGGGGAGCCCAGGATATGCCTGGGGAAGAGCGATCCCAGCCGAAGAAGTGCATTTCATTAACTTTTAACAAAACCAAGCATCTGTCTGAGCAGTGTAACCGTACGGAATGCAGTGCACACCTCTGGTCACACCGCATGGCCGCTAGCGAATTATATGACATGAGTTCGCTACCAAACAGTTTTTGGATCTGAGTACTAGGCTAAACTCTGGAAACTCTGGTCTCACAACGACAAGTTGTGCACATACATACATGTATGTATGGTATGTATGCCAGCGTTTCGGTGCCATAACGGTCAAACAATTCACATACATACACACATACATATAAGCGAGAAATTTCTTGCTTATATGTACATACATATGTGCATATGTTTGCAGAGGGGCCTAAAATTTTTGAAGAATAAAATTGACTACATTTTATAAATTTATTTTTATTCAATGTTATTTTTTTATTTATTCAATGCTACAATTACGGAGTCGGGCTGCTGAGGCTCCTCCGGCTGCTGCTCCGATTCGGGCTGCTGCTGATCTGCAGGAGGCTCTGCCTGCTCCTCTCAGGAGCAGCCTCCTCGTCGTCAATCACGATCACCTCCTGCGGGGCTTGTGGTATTGGGACGAGGACCCCAGGCCCACGTCCACCGCCACCGCCACGTCCACGTCCACGTCCTTGGCCACGGCCACGGCCACGTCCTCCGCTACGTCCACGTCCTCCGCCACGTCCACGTCCCATCAGGCCCAGGATGAATTGATGGTACACGACCTGCGGCCGGGCCTGCTCCGACATTTCTTGTATGTATTGCCCCAGAAAGGCCCGATCCAGGACAAATCCAGAACGTCCTCGGCGTCCTCTCCCGTTCTGAACGTTCTGAAAGTTCTGCATTTTCTGAAACGAAAAAGAAAAAAAATGTATTACATACTTTGTACATATGTACATAAAAAACCTTGTTATACATATGGAAATATGTATATACATACGCCATGTATGTACATGTGCTTCCTTATGTACAGTTCGTATGTACTGTACAGCGAAAAGTATATACGCCAACGGTTCGGTTCGGCTCCAAACTGTACATGTACATCTTATGAACAGGTTGGATCCGAGCCGGCGTATGTATACATATGTGTGTACTGTACAGCGAAAAGTATATACATACGTAACGTAACTTACCTTTTAATTTTCTCCAAATGTTCCTTTCAATTTGCTCCAATGTTCGGTTTAATGTTCCAGAAAACGGCACCAAATTGCAATGTCCAGTCCAAGTGTTAAGTAACACATAAAACTTTGCGGTAGCAGGTATATATAGCATATTTTGATGTGTTTTTTAGCACTGTGCGATCGCAAAACAAACAAATAACAAATTTGTATATTCAGAATATGCTCCCAGTCCTGCAGAGCCAAAAGAAGGACTTTGAAATATAAAACCTCTGCAAAGAGCACACCGGAGTCAGGTCCTGACCTTTTTTTTTTTTGGTATTCATACATAGTAACCTAAGGATATATACATACATATAACTATAAGAGTATAAAATAGAGAATAATTATATAGTTATAATGTAAATAGACTTGCGGAACTGCCGTGAAGCATTGCTTCACAAGGCTGGCTAGCCTGTTACGGCCGCCCGTTTCTAATACGTTCCAGACGCCTTAATTCTGTCGTGATCTCCGTCGCAAGGCTGCAGATCGCCGTCCAATTTTGTTGGCTTTCCAGCATAGCTGGTACCATGATTCCTGCTGTGATGGGCACTCCTAGAATGCCCTCTGCTCGTCCGCGGGCTCCCAAAATCTTACGCATGTGGTCAGGGCATGCTCCGCGTTTTCTAACACCAGCTGGTGCATAGCTCGTCCTCCTCGTGCCCAAAGCGATGTAGGTATGCCTTGAAACACCCATGTCCGCTGAGAACCTGCGTCAGTGCGAACGTAAGTTCCCCATGCCGCCGATCTATCCACGCCTTTATGTTGGTGTGTCCAGAGACCAGTCTCCGCTCTGTCCCATCTATTCTGCCATCTATCCAGGCATATGGACCTCGCCATGCTCCTGGCTGCTCTTTTGCCTTCTTGCGTTATGGCGACCTTCCTCTCCATGAAGTTGGTCCTGGCTTCCATCGCTGCCAGTTCGACGGGTGTTATTCCGCTAATAACCAAGATGGCCTCTGTGGAGACAGTGCGAACTCAGGTCCTGACCTGAGTGGTCACCTCATTGATGAGAATTGATCCAAGTCCCTGCAAGTGAGCGGAGTGAGTGACTATATAAATAGTGACTCTCCAAGGCTCTGTTCTGTTCACGATCCTTTACTCCCTTTCTTTACGCTTTCCCTTTCAGACATTGGGTCAACGTTGGGATAACGGCCATGCCACCCCCACCACCCATGTTGTTTCAAGATGACTCACTGAACGAGGAGCGGAGCAGGTCCAGCCTCCCATTGCAGGTAATTGCACTGCTCCCTCCACCTCCACGTAGTACTTCATCCTTACCATCCTTAATATTGGGTTGTAGATATGCTCAATGGCCCCCTTCAAACAAACACTTATGCAGTCAATTTAAGCCCAAATAATAAATCTGTTTGGATTAACATTTTCATGTTCTCTCCCTTAACATAACTCACGTATTAACAACAAAAAAATTTTATATAATAAATTAATTCCTTCTTTTAAAAGCTTATTTTAAAAATATTAGTAACATTCGCGTCATCTGTTGGTGGTTTTATGAACATAAGTTTGTAGCAGCCAGAATCCAACTGATGTTGCAAACACTTGAATTCAAAGATAGATAAGAGATAAGCGCCCCTACAAAACACCGGCTGAGAATTGGTTGTACATTATATATTTTATTGGTAGAACAACAGCCGACGAACCATGTCGAAAAACGATGAATTCACATTCCGGCGGGCCAAAGTGGAGGACATCAAAGATGTCTTAGCCATGATCCAGGTGGGGACTCAATCGAATATACTTGATAATCTTATTTAAAACTTGCCCTCAAATGATATTTAGGAACTGGCGGACTTTGAAAAGATGAGCAATGGCCCACAGCTGACGGAGGAGGGTAGGGATATATCAGAATTTAATTTTCCAACTTCCCTTTACCCAAAAGTAATTTCTTCGCACAGTTCTCATACGTGATGCAGGACTGTCGGGTGGAGAGGAATGCTGTGAAGTCTATGTGCTCATAGACAATGCCACCAAGTGAGTAAAGTAAACCCAAACCACCGATAAGAACTCGAAATTAGGCAAAAGCAAATGTTTGCGAGGCCGAACACGAAATCTATTTGACTCTGGCAAACATTTGATAAGATTAACACACGACAATTTCTGTTTATTTGCTTTCCCAGCCTGGCCATTGGCTATTCGATTTGCTACAAGGCCTATTCCACCTGGCAGGGACGCTATTTCTTTGTGGAGGACATCTACGTGAAGCCGGAGCATCGCAAGCGGGGCGCTGGCAGGCGCATCTTCCTCGAGGTGTCTGCCCGGGCCGTGGAGTTGAAGTGCCCGCGCCTGGAGTTCAATGTGCTCGAATGGAATCCCGCTCGCAAGTTCTACGAGAGCTTGGGCGCCGTAGATTTGACTGCTCGAGAGGGCTGGCACTACTACCGCGTGGAGGAGCAGCAGCTGTCCAAGCTGGCCAGCGATCTGGCCTCCTCCCAGTCTTGATTTTGTATTCTTTTTCGTTTTTTTTTACTTTTATAATATAAATAATACTTCAGGCCCCCGCGGGCCATAGATGCTACACAATAGACTTTTGGACTGCTCACTGATTATCCGCCACACTGGCTATCACATGGATCTGCATGCTCTTCGTGGAGTTGTACACCTGTCCGGGCGGAAAGGGATGCACCTTGGAGTGGGCATCGGCTTTGGTCTTGCCACCAGCCGTGTATTTGGACAGACGAATGCTGGGCATGGGCAGGAAGCCAGTGCTCAGGGGCATCACATCCAGGGATATGGAATGGCTGTCCACGTCTTTCATGGAGACGACACCTAGAAGGATTGAGCGAAGATTAGGCAGGCGAGTCACAAGAAATCGGAAAAGAAAGCATAATTTAGTGGTGGGTGGTTAAATAGAGAGCGTGGGAGTTGCTACAGAGATTGCTACATGGCATGGGATCTACCCCCAATCTGGGTGTTAGTTTCGCTAGGGATATTCTACGTGTGTTCGTGTGTTCGTGTGTGTGTGTGTGGCCAAGAGCCAACAACAACAACTTACCCATATCTTAAAGTGTGAAAACGTGTGTAGAGAAATCAGAATTAAAATCATAAAATAAACGACCAAGAGCAAACACCAGAACCACAACCGCACACTCACCCGCAGAGCGACCGCAAACGGCCCAGAGATTCTGATCGTTGAGCACTTCATACATGAGATCCGTGTACGGGTTCTCGTGCACTTTGCTGATCTTCAGATTCATGTTGCACACAGTCCGCAGGCGACACAGCTCGTTGGGCTCCAGCTGGGCCTGCAGCTTGAAGAGCGTCGTGTAGTCCACCAGATCGAAGGCACAGCCATAGCTGCGCCACACCTCGGGCTGCGTGAGCGTCGCATATTTGATCACAAAGTGCACCTTGACGATGGGCAGCTCGTGCTCCGTCTTCAGGGGCTCCACTTGGATCTCGTACAGATACGTGACAGTCAGCGACTTGTAGATTTCCTGCAAGAAAGCAAAAAGTGATTAGAAAACAAAAAGAAATGCTTTTGATTCGCGGCTTACAATCGGCTGTTGGGGCATGGGATTCAGGTCGAGCAGCTGGACACCGGGAACATCGCACTTGACCTTGGCATGGTGCAGCAGCAGATGCGCATCGAGACCCTTCATGATGACCTGCAGGAACTTCTGGGTGCCGCACGTGTGCAGCCGACACGTGGCCTCCATGGCCGGCTGGAACTCGATGGGTATCTGCAGCTCGGTGCGCGACCAGGGACAGCTCAAGGCAATGTGATGCTCGTGGTGCTTGGACACCTTCCGGCCCGGCATGTCCGTGAGCACCTCCAGCGGAATGCTACGCTCCTCGAACGACTTAAATTGCAGCAGAGGCACCTGCAGCAGACTCTCGAATGTGGCATCATCATGAGGGGCAGGAGCATCCTGTGTGTCCAGTGCCTGTCGCAGGCGCAGATTCTTGGAGCAACGCAGCGTAATCTTGGCATCGGGTGGAAAGATGAAGCTGCCGCCGGACACATTCAGGCTGATGGGCTGCACAATGCCCGCAATGAGGGTCTTGAACTCCAGCGAAGCACTGGCCGGCTTGGTGCTGATCTCAAAGCAGGGTGCCGCAAACGGCAGCTGCTCCGAGAGGAACTCCAGGCTGGACATGCTCACACAGAGCTGCGTGAATAGAAGATTAATAAAAGTTATCTACACAATAAAACAGAATGATGGGAGACCTGTTTGAATTGCCAGTTGCCCACACGCGTTGCCTTGGCTTTTAGTTCAATGCAATTGACGCCCGGCTGCAGGGCTATGTTCTCCGCCTGCACAAAGTTGGTAAAGTCACCCTGGACGCTGGGCGAGAGCTTTCGCTTGGTGCTGCTGGTGCGTCGCACGGGCTGCTTGCTCTTGGGCATGTCACAGGCCACCGAAGCAGAGTGCAGTCGATTGTCCTGCTTGTAGACCAGCTGCAATTCGACCTTAAGGCGCGATGCAGTCTCTTTTACCTTCGTGGCAATAGGAGCGGCCGTCAGGGACACATTTTCCATAGCCAATTCCAGGGGCGTGGCCTGCAGCTCGTAGCACAGTTTGAGTGTCTCCGCTACAATGCCCCGTGGGTAGAGACTCTCCACTTTGAGCTGCACCAAGACATGGTCATCCTGTATAATGGGCTTCTGGTTGAGCACTTCAATGTCCAGGATGCGGAAGTGATCCTCCAGCACACAGAAATTGGCATTCTCCGACGATGGCTGGGCGGAGAGTGTGGTCTTGAGGGTCTTCAAGGACTTGAGGAACTCATCAAAGTAGAACGTGCGCACCAGAGTCTCCAGTTCCACGCAGCAGGAGATGGAGCTGCATGTCTTCGTGTAGGCCAGAGAATCGCCCATCTTGCGATAGCAGTTGGCCAGCTCCAGCAGTGTCTGGGAGCTTAGCATGTGCCAGTTCTCAGCCTTGAGCTCCCGCAGCAGATCCGTAAAGAAGCCCACAGCCTTGTGCGGCTCATTGAGGGCACAGTAGAAGTTGCCCAGATCCAGGCCCACCAGTCGGGCCGAGCGCAGGCGTGCCACATGCTTGTACGTGCTGATTGCCAGCTCCGCAAGCTCCAGGTAGAGTTTCTGGAATGCCTGATTCGAGCCCAAGGCCTCCTTCAGCTGCTGCGCCGCCGATTTCTTGGGCTTCCGATTGGGCGAGCGATCCCTGAGCTGTGGCGTGGCCTGCAGGAACTGCTGCTGCTGATCCGGCGGCGCATCGCCAATGCCCGACGACAGCTGCACGACGATGTGCAGCTGCTCGGAGGTGGGAGTGCAGCCAGGCAGCAGACCGCACAGTTTCCCCAGCTCATAGAGCTTGTCCTTGGCCAAGTTCCAGATGGGCGCACAGTGCTGGAAGCAGGTGACTTCGTTCGGCTCCATGGCCTGCTCGCACAGCTGCAGCACCTCCAAGGCGCAGACGAATTCCCAGCAGCACAGGGCGCCCTCCTGGCACTCCAGTTTGATGAATTCCACCTCGCGGAGCGTGGAAAAGAGAAAGTTGAGCAATCTTTTGGCTATTTCCGGTATCTCATTGCTGGTGAGCAGCAGATACGCCTGCCGCTCGAACAGATAGTTGCGAAACTCCAGCAGAGAGACGCCCTCCTCGCGGATCTTCTCGCGCATCTCAAACTTATCCAAACGCGTCAGACAGATGCCATGGAAGGCGCTCAGCGGACGCTTGAAGTGGCTGAGCCACTGCTGCTTCTCGTTGAAGCCCGTGTGGGTGATAAACTGCGAGAACATGGCATCCAGTTCGTCGTACTGTATCAGCGCCTCCGTGGGCAGCTCCAGCTTTTCGAATATCAGCGCCAGGTCCTCCTGCATGAAGAAGTACTGCCGGTAGTCCCAGCCATCGTGGTTCCGCTTCTCCCGCTTGCCGCGTATCATTTCCTCGTATTTAACAATGTTCCGATTGTAGCTCGTGAGCATGAGGAAGCGTATGCGCTGCACCAGACAGCGAAAGGATTCCGTGGACTTTTGCTCGAACTTGGCCGGATTCAGAACTGAGATGCAGCGATCATCGTTTTTGCTGCCGAAATCGAGACGTATCTTGTCCAGGACTGTGGTGCGTGGCATAAAGTTCTTGGTCTTTCGCATGTCAAGCGTCTCCACCAGCAGAATCATCCAGTCCGAGATGCCATAGCTGGTCAGAACCTTTAGCCAGGCATCAATCTCCTCTTTGATGGTGGCCTTGTATGGTCAATGTCCTGTGTCAATGGTTTAAAAGTTAAGTTTCAGCCGAAATGATGGGCGTTTCCTTACATTGCATTCTGTGACAAAAATGTGCAGAATGGGATGCTCCAATATACTCCACTCGCCCTGCTTGTACTTCTCCAGTGGCGCCACATTGAATTGCTGTGTTTGCGCCTCCAGGCGAACATGTTTTGTGGGCCTCTGGAAGGTCCGACGCCACTCGCAGGTGTCCAAAGGTATGGCATTCAGGATCTGCGATTCCAGCGAGCGGAAAAGCGGGCAGGAGCCGGAATCTATCAGAAATCAACGTATAAAGGGTGGACCCAGTAATTTTGTGTGCCACTCACATGTAATAATGGGTTTTATCTGCATTATTATGCTAATTTTTGTTGTTTATTGCATTTGAAGAAAGAATCTACACAAATTTGGCCCAGCTGATTATCGATTGTTAATGGTGTTATGACACTAGACTTTGCTAAATTTTCTGCTATTGTCATGAGAGACAATATGCAAAGTTATTGTACTTAAGATTGTAAATTGTAAATTTTTATTGTATCCCAGTTCAACTGGAAAGCCAGCTTAAAGCATATACTTCTATCCCTCTGATTGCAGGCATTTCCTATAAGGTCAGTTAGCAAAGTCTAGTGTCATAGCACCTTAACAGCTGTTTTGTTATCGTTTGTAAAAACCACAAAATTACTTAAATAAACTATGAGTTCGATCTTATAACTAAGCTGAATTTATTTTCAAAAACTAATTAATTAGCTAATTAATTTAATTAATGTTTTTGTCTACTCAACAGGTGTTGTTTTTTGCAGTCCAATCGATTCAACACTGTCGAACACTGTGCTGAAAACCGATAACACAATATTATCGAACAAAACGAAACAATGCAAAGTAAAGTGAAAATTTATGTTAGCTTTTGAAAAAGAAAGCCAGTGAAACCATCCTATACTTAATGCGCAAGAAATCATAATCCGGAGGCAGGCTACAACGAGTTGAGCAGCAGAATGGATATGGCCAGGAGCATATTCGGCAGGGACCACGAGGGTTACGTGGGCCGTGCAGAACATACGGTACGTACGACAGTAGCGAAGCTCTTTAATTAACCAGAAAGATTGCTTATCAAGCTAATGGGAATTTTATCGTTTCCACACTCGCACTGCCAACACAGCGCAAACTGCAGAACTTGGGCTCCGAAGACGATCTGGGCGAGCTGCCGCCAATGATGGAAGAACTTAGCGTGGCCGATGGCGTGCGGCCGAACCCTGGGGGTCCATTCTCCGCTCTCACGGCTTCTATGTGGCCGCAGGAGATTCTCGCCAAGCTGGGCGGGGAGGCTGAGGTGGGCTCTGGGCCCAACGACCAGCCGGAGTATCGTTTCGATGAGTTTGGGTTTCGCGTGGAGGAGGAGGACGGCCCAGAGCAGAGCTCAAATAAACTGCTTGGCATTCCGTTTGTGGAGGATGCCCAGCAGCGGCTGCAGTGGATAGCCCATCTGGAGTTCTCGCACAACAAGGAGGCCACGGAGCTCACCTGGGAGCATGTGGATGTGATGCTGCCGCGCACGGAGAAGCTGCGCAACATGGTGCGTCAGGGAATTCCACACACACTGCGGGCCCAGATGTGGATGCGACTCTCGGGAGCATTGGCCAAGAAGCAGAAGAGCGAGACGAGCTACCAGGACATTGTCAAGGGTATGACTAACCGCCACAGATCCTGTTTGAGAAACTTATTTAATTCGTGCACCCTTTAGCTTCCAGCAACGACCAATTGATGACATCGAAGCAGATCGAAAAGGATCTGCTGCGGATCCTGCCCACAAACGCGTGCTTCAGCAATCCCAACGGTACGGGCATTCCCCGCCTGCGTCGCATCCTGCGAGGCATTGCGTGGCTCTTCCCGGACATTGGCTACTGCCAGGGCACGGGTGTCATTGTGGCCTGCCTGCTGCTCTTCATGGAGGAGGAGAACGCCTTCTGGATGATGGCCACCATTGTGGAGGATCTGCTGCCCGCCTCATACTACAGCTCCACGCTGCTCGGCATCCAGGCGGACCAGCGCGTCATGCAAACGCTGATTGCCAATTACCTGACCAACGTGGACGAGTCGCTCAAGAAGCACGACATTGAGTTGTCGCTGATTACGCTCCACTGGTTCCTCACGGTCTTCGCCAATGTGGTGCACATGAAGATTCTCGTGCGGATATGGGACTGGTTCTTCTACGAGGGATCCATTGTGCTCTTCCAGCTAACCCTGGGCATGCTTAAGGTCAAAGAGCAGGAGCTAAAGCACCTGGAGAACTCTGCCCAGATCTTCAATTCCCTGTCTGACATTCCCGGCGAGGTCACCGACGTAGAGGTGCTCTTCAGCCAGGCCCTGGAGGTTGGCGGCTCCCTCAGTCAGACGGTGATAGACACGCATCGACGTCGCCACTTGGCCTACCTCATGGCTGATCAGGGTCATCAGATTGGCAATCCCGAGGCCACATCAAATCTGCCCAAGCAGCAGCTAGCCAGGAGGCAGGTGCGCAAAAGCAAATCCATACTGGAGGCATTCCTCTTCCGCGGCGACGGCTCCGAGGCGGACCAGCTGAAGAACAAGAACATCCGCCAAACGGAGATACTGGTGGATCTGCGCGAGGCCATACTCAAGGTGGGGCGGCACTTCATCACGATTGAGCCCAAGCTGGCGGGGCACATCCAGCTGACGGCCAACTACAGCAGCGAATCGCATGCCAAGGACCACGAGAACTTCATCAATGTGGCGCGAACGCGCAAACGCCGCGCGAAGGCGCTGCACGACTTTGAGCGGCACGACGACGATGAGCTGGGCTTCAGGCGCAACGACATCATCACCATCATCAGCCAGAAGGACGAGCACTGCTGGGTGGGCGAGCTGAACGGACTGCGGGGCTGGTTTCCCGCCAAATTCGTGGAGCTGCTGGACGAGCGCAGCAAGCTGTACACCTCCGCAGGGGACGATGCCATCTCCGAGACGGTGACGGATCTGGTGCGTGGCACCTTGGCGCCTGCCATCAAGGCTTTTCTGGAACATGGCATGAAGCGGCCCTCATTCCTGGGCGGACCCATCCACCCGTGGCTATACATCGAGGAGGCGGCCACGCGCGAAGTGGAAAAGGACTTTGAATCCGTCTACAGTCGCCTGGTGCTGTGCAAAACGTATCGTCTGGATGAGGATGGCAAGGTGCTGACGCCCGAGGAGCTGCTCTATCGCTGCGTGCAGGCCATCAATCAAACGCACGACGATGCCCATGCCCAGATGGATGTCAAGCTGCGCTCTCTCATCTGCCTGGGCCTCAACGAGCAGGTGCTCCACCTCTGGCTGGAGGTGCTCTGCGCCTGCCAGGAGGTGGTGCAGAAGTGGTACCACACCTGGAGCTTTATCGACTCCCCTGGCTGGGTGCAGATCAAGTGCGAGCTAAGGATACTCTCGCAGTTTGCCTTCAATCTGAATCCGGACTGGGAGCTGCCGCCAAAGCGTGGCAAGGAGTCGCAGCCGCTGAAGGACGGTGTGCGCGACATGCTCGTGAAGCATCATCTCTTCTCGTGGGATCTATGAGGCTAAACCCGAATCCGAACCCTAATTCTACAAACCAATCTGAACAAAAATAATATCTCATTCGCCGCGTACCCTATATGATTTTTTTCCACATGTGCAATCGCAATCTAGAGTCGCTAGATTTCGGCTTTTTATGTGTACTTAAGTGCTTTAACTTACCACATATGACCTATCGTATATATATACATATGTATATCCTGTATAGCTCCTAATTGTATCTCTACTATAATTGTAACTACTTATGTATATGCACTATGTATAGCGCCAGAGCTGTTTGTTTATCCATCCATATAATTATTGTAGCTCCATTCCACGCAGCACACAGACAACAAACTAAAAATTACAAATGTAAACGTACCTCTTTCAATCGAAATCAAATCTTATAAAGTACATATTTATTACGATATATATACATAGATATTTAGCTGTCTAAATGCATTTCATTAAAGTTTAATATATATATAATTATATTGTACACCAACAAAAGGGTTGGCATCGCATTTGGAGGTGCTGTCTAGTTGCAAACGAGACCCAAATAGTCATCCATCAGGGTGCCAATGGCAAACTAAGGGGGAAAAACGAACATTAAGAATCAATCAACAATATCTCTAGAGGGTAAGACTTACTATGCCCGTGGCATCCACACGTGTGCCTACAATCTTAAGGCGTATTTTGTCCTCTCCAGAGATGACTACGTCCTCGTCTTTGCTCTTGTAGCACGGGGGATTACCATTCGGACAGAATTGCATGTCAGCGGGAATAGACTGAAAGAATAACCATTCAATAAAACACAATTCCATGGGGAAAATATAACTACTTACATGATGCGATATAAAACAAGACAGCGGACCAATTTCTGCAAACATGCCGACTTTGTTGATCTGCTTTACCACGGCATCCAGAACTTCCCCCTTGAAAGGACGAAACACGATTGCCTTGTATTTGACCGGATACACCACAAAGCCCTGTCCTGGCTGGATGACACCGGATCCGATCTGATCTATGGTTGTGACGGCAATCACAAAACCATATTTGCCCGTGCAAGTTCCCTCCACTTCCGAGTACAATTTCTGCTTCACCGTCTCCAGCAGCTGCGGTCCAAAGTACCGTGGATGCAGCAGAATTTCATGCTCCAGTGATATCTAAGGGGTAAAACACTTGGTCAGCTACTGATTAACTTCAAAATCCGGTCCACTTACATGATAAAACATCTTTTTAATAATTACAAAAAATAGCAAAAAATACAGAGCGACGCGAAACAACAATGCATGCAAGTCGCTTTACAACACTGCTGGAAAGCGGTTTCGATATATATCATATATATCGATCAACAGCACTATCTGCACGTGTGCGGCTCGTCAAAATAGTTTTATTTTGTATTTAGTAAAATGCGCTCCTCCACGGAAATATTAAAAGAAATGAGGGAAAAGTATTTCCCAGAGCCTGCCAAGCCAAGTAGTACAACGAAAAAAAAGGAAACACTACTGACGGAGTACACAGAGTATCGCGATCGCCTTCTCAACCTGCTGACAACTGCGGGCGTGCCATACTCCAGAGAGGAAGGTTTGTACGGCTAATCCAAACAAGATTCAATCATTATTGTGTATATCCTTCCAGATGATGACACCTACGAGGACTACTTGCTGTCGGACACCGAAGAAGTGCCAAAGAAAAAGAGCCAAAAACAAAAGGCAAATGGTGATGCGGGTAAGGATCTGGATCTGGAGGAGCGACTGGCATCCATGAAGAACAAACTGCGTCAGAAGAAGGGTCCCACCACAGAGCGTCAGCAGAAGCGGCGCGAGGCCAAGAAGATGAAGCGCAGCAAGGGCGTCCAGAAGCTGATTCTCTCCTCGGCCAAGAACCTGAAGAACGAAAACGTCAAACAGAAAAAGTTGACGAATGGAGTGATCAAGCACGAGGAGGAGAATGGCGATTCAAAGGACTCTAAGGCACTCATTAAAGCCGTGAAACAGCAACCGGTGTACAATCAAGAGGGCAAAATTGTGTACTCCAAGGTGGACTTTGCCGCCACACCCGGCGGCAAGCAGAAGAAATCGCATCAGAATCCCAAGGAAATCCTCAAGAAGCTGAAGGACACCAAGAAACAGATCAACGAGCTGAAGGAGCAGGGCGAGACGGAGAAGGCGGCCGAGATGCAGACGGATATTGCGTGGAAGAAGGCGTTCGACAAGGTTGCCGGCAAGAAGGTGAAGGACGATCCCAAGCTCCTGCTGAAGTCCATCAAGAAGCGCAAGGTGGAGAAGAAGAAGGCCAAAACAAAGTGGTCGGAGCGCAAGCAGAAGGTGGACTACGACAAGGACAAGCGACAGAAGAAGCGGCAGGATAATCTGGAGAAGCGCAGCACGGACAAGAAGAAAACGAAGCTGAAGAAGGCCAGCAAGAGGGGTCGCATCATACCCGGTTACTAATAGATATAGACGACCACTGTACTACCATTTCTAGACTTAGTTTAAGGCGCCCATTGGAAATCTACTCAAATGGAAATATAAATGTCTTACGAAACTGACATATTTCAGTTTTTTAATTGTTTTCCAAATTCACGTACCTCTTGGCCTCACAAAAGTCAAAATTACTTGTTTTTTTTTTCATTTCAGATATTGTTGTTCCTGGCCCACGGTGCGTTGTGACGAGAAAGAGGAAGAGAACTATCGATTGCACCAAAACACAGTTCAGTGGGAAATTTTTCTTGTTACAGCAATATTTGTGTTTAATCCAAACGCTAGTTAGAGGTCTTAAACAAAAACAAGTGCAATAATCAAAACTTCCTTGGCGCCATAAAGTAGCAACAGTGAGCCACCTCAACGCCAGACAGACAGGACAGCCACCGAAAGGTGGAGAAGCAATCAAAAGGCAGAAAGTAATCGACATACACGCACACAGCGAAACACATTACGTGCCGAGCGCAATCTCTTTCCTTCCCCCATTTTCCACCAAAAAAAATAGCAGTGGAAGGCGAAAAAATCAACACAATTGCGTCGTAAACCAAGCAGACTGCAGAGCGTTTTTAAGTTTGTGCAAAAGAACCAACAGCTCCGGCTGAATGTCTAGAAGCAACGTCTAAAGGAACCGTCTGGAACCAAGAACTCCACCGATCAGCACAGGCGAGAAGAAGCAGCAGCAGCAGCAGCGCTCAGCTGAGACTTCCGCAGGCAGTGGATAAGCAGGGGAGAGAGAAGAGTGAAGCGGGCAGAAGCCATTATGAGCATGGTGCGGCGGTTAATCTTGTTGGGCCCTAAATACAGCGTCTGGGCAAAGGGTAAGTCTTCTTCCCACTGTGGCTACTGTTGCTGCGAAAATCATCGCATACGTAACTGCGTCATTTCCTGCTGGTGCAGCTGCTTGTGTATCAGTGCTCTCCACTGCAATTCGGCTGGCGGTTTACCTACATATTTGGCTTATCAGAATTCTCTAGCCAGGCCCCCCACATACGGCGCCACGCGCTGCGCCTCTGGGCCACTCTACGTGAAGGTCGTCTTCTTTTGATACCAAAAAAGCTGCTCTCGCGGTCAACATCCCACACAGTGGCGTCGCTCCAAAGGGGATCGGATCGTATCTGCCAGGCTATCGATAGACGTTTGAACGTTTTGATTTTACATAAATAAAACATGCGCGTATTTCCATTGAATATTGCCTCGGTTTTTCCCAATAATACCGCGGCTATGCGCTGCTGTAATTCCCTTGTAAAGGGGTATGATTCGCTGTAACCACCGATGTCACATTGTACAGCTGCCATGGAAAGAATCGATCTGCAAAAGAGTATTAAATGCTGCGGCTTCGGGAGCTTCCTTTCTGGTTTTATGTTGGTCTTTGGACCGAACTTGAATTGTCTTAAAAAGCAGCTTCAATATTACATGTGGATTACCTATGCTCTGCTCGGCATCTGACGCAATGATTTTTTGTATTATTAGATGGCTTGGTGGTCGGCGGCATAATTGTTTTGATATATTTAATAGCCAGACAGGCAGGCCAGGCAGCTGGCTATTATATTTGTGGGCTAGGGAAAGCGATCTTAGGCGGAAGTTAATGGCGGGAAATCTACACTGAGTGAAAGCAGTTCATTTTAAACTCTTGGGGGGTTGAATTTAAACACTAGCACCTGTAAAAAACAGATCCAATGATGATCGTTGAGGCGACAATAATCTGAGAGTGCGAAAAAGATAGTTTCGCCAGTCATCTGTGATATCGGTAGATGCTAATTGGCCTTGGCCTTTATTTGTTTCGTATTCTGTGGTTGAAATCTCCCCCTCTCACTACGTTATCTTTCGTTTATATGGATTCCCATGCTATTAACCTCTGGAAAGTACAGGGTCAATGATTCCATTCCATTCTTTTATTAAATTTCTTTTGTATGCCAGCATCCCCACTGATTCCTTCTTTGTGTTGCTCTTTCTAGGAGTCCATAACACACAGCACACAGCAAAATGTGTGATATTGAACAGAAGGAATGCCGCAGCAGAAGAAGGTGGAGGAGGGCCAGAAGTGTGTGGCGTGCGACGCTTCCACTTGGCCACACGCCACTGCGCTGCCAGCAGGCAGATCGTGCTGGAGCCCGTCATGAATATACCCGCGTACATTGACATCACCAATGGAACGACGCAGACGCCGGAGGACACAAGCGACAGCGGAAGCGGCGGCAGTGGCAGCAGCAGCGCCAGCAGTGGCGGCACCTCAAAGCTCCCAGGAGGCGGCTCGGGTGCTGGTGCCGCGAGCACAACGAGCGGCGGGGATCCGCCCGGCGGTGGCGACAAGTTTCTGTCGTGCCCGAAATGCGGCAGCGCCTGCACGCAGGTGGAGACGTTCGTCAGCTCGACGCGATTCGTCAAGTGCGCCAAGTGCAACTACTTCTTTGTGGTGCTCTCCGAGGTGGAGACGAAGCAGCGGGTCAAGGATGAGCCGAAGAACCAGCGCAAGCCGCCGCCGCCGCCCCAGAAGATCATGGAGTACCTCGACAAGCATGTGGTGGGCCAGGACTTTGCCAAGAAAGTGCTCGCCGTGGCGGTCTACAATCACTACAAGCGCATCCACCACAATCTGCCACAGCTGCAGCAGCAGCAGGGCGGCGGCCACGGCGGACAGGGAGGCAGCGGCCTGGACGGCATTCCCCGTCCCGATCTCCTGCACATCACGGGCATTGGTCACACCCTAAATAGCACGCCGGGCAACGAGCTGCCCCCCAAGCCGGTACAGATGGGCATGGGCGGAGGTATGGGCGGCGGCGGCGGTCTGGGGAGTAGCCTCGGCAACCATCCGGGACGCGGTGCCGGCGACAATCGCGCTGGCTCCGAGATACTCGACAACAAGTCCACCGACGTGAAGCTGGAGAAGAGCAACATCATCATGCTGGGTCCCACGGGTTCGGGCAAGACGCTGATTGCCCAAACGATTGCCCGCTGCTTGGACGTCCCCTTTGCCATCTGCGACTGCACGACCCTCACCCAGGCGGGCTACGTCGGCGAGGACATTGAGAGCGTCATCTCCAAGCTGCTGCAGGATGCCAACTACAATGTGGATCGTGCCCAAACAGGCATTGTGTTCCTCGACGAAGTCGACAAGATTGGCGCCGTCCCTGGCATCCATCAGCTGCGCGATGTGGGCGGCGAGGGTGTCCAGCAGGGCATGCTCAAGATGCTCGAGGGCACAGTAGTCAATGTGCCTGAGCGGAACTCCCCGCGGAAGCTGCGCGGCGAAACGGTGCAAGTGGACACCACGAATATCCTTTTTGTGGCCTCGGGCGCCTACACGGGATTGGACAGGCTCATTGGTAGACGCCTCAACGAGAAGGTGAGAGATCTCATTGGTAGACAATTCATTGTGATAATTAATTGTGATTTTTCTTTAGTATTTGGGCTTTGGCATGCCTTCATCGTCCAGCGGCTCTGGTAATCGTCGTGCCGTGCAATCGGTGGCTGCACCCATGGACAATGATCAGGAGGAGCGTGACAAATGCCTCACCAAAGTGCAGGCCCGTGATCTCGTTGAATTTGGCATGATTCCCGTGAGTACAAGACCCACCTTTGCATTGAGTTCTCCTATTAATCCTTTGGGTGTTTTAGGAATTCGTTGGACGCTTTCCGGTTATTGTGCCCTTCCACAGTTTGAATGTCAGCATGCTGGTGCGCATTCTCACCGAGCCAAGGAATGCCCTGGTGCCCCAATACAAGGCGCTGCTGGGTCTGGATGAAGTCGATTTATCATTCGATGAGGATGCAGTGGAATCAATAGCCAAGCTAGCAATGGAAAGGCATACAGGTGCCAGAGGGTTGCGCTCCATAATGGTAGGAATAATCATATATATGTAGCATTGGTTTATTTATTTCTAAATTATGTTTTTTTTTTGTAGGAACAACTCCTGCTTGATCCCATGTTCATAGTGCCAGGCTCAGATATACGTGGCGTGCACATCACCGGCGAATATGTGAGAGGACAGAGCACCCCGTCTACAGTCGCGACACGGATGCGACGGCGAGCAGCAGTGGCGGTGGGTCCTCCTCAGATTCTGAGAACACCAACGATAATGATAAGAACTTTGAGGATAGTGAAAAAGTACGCGTAAAACAGTAGAAACCTCTCACCACAACAGAACAGAAAACAGAAACAGAGCTAAGCTAGAGCCACAAAACGAATAACACTGAGTTTTTTTTTATATTTAATCTGCCTGAATCCTATATCTACTACTTGCTGCTTATTCTACAGTCAAAACTATTTGCTTGCTTCGAACACAGAACCCTTCTTATATATATTAATGTGTACATTTTTTTAGTCGATTGTGAATGATACATTGGCTGGCACGTCATAGCTCTATATCCCTATCTCTTCCTGTACAGAATATCCCCCGAAAAACGACGCATAATATATATAATAATATTTAATCCCATATGCATCTGTGATTCATGAAACGACAAGCAGCAATTGTGAGCAGAATAATACATTACTAAAGAGAAGCACCTTAAAAGCAGGAATAACGAATAAAGGAAACCCTTTGAACCCCCATTTTTAAATAAAATAAAAAATAATTGTAATTTGTACCTCTCTGTAATCTGAATTGTGGTCGGTCCTGTTTGGCGCTGAGATCCTCTCTCTATGATTATCTGATTAAACCCAATTATATATATATATACACGATGTATTTAGGCAAATTTTTGCATAGTCTAAAAGCGAGTTTCAACATGAGTTCTGTTAGCGTTTTCAAATGATGACATAACGAGAAGTAAATTCTATTTTTAACTACATTTAAGTTAAACTTTGAAAACAATAAAAAAAACCAACAAAAACAGAAATTTAATAATAAAAAAAATGAAAAAGTTCAAGAGAAATTTGTTATGATTTGTGGAGTGCAAGAAAAGTAAAAGTGGGTGGGGGGCGTCAATGGAAGACCAACCAAAGATGATGAAGTAAACGGAATCCAACGCTGAGACTTAATATTTTCTATTCTAAAGTACCAATAGTTTTCATACAATTTGTGGTATAATTTTCAATTAATTAATTTTATTCGTCATTCAAATTCAACTAAAATCTGTAGAAACTCATAATAAATAATTCGAATTTATTGCACATATGGGACTAAAATTATTTCCTTTTCTTTTCTTTTCTTTCGTTTCTTTTGTTTTTTCTTTTGTTTCTTTGTTTTTCTTTTGTTTCTTTGTTTTTCATTTACGTAGTGTATAAATTTGTATAAAAATTTGTATGTTAATAAATATGTGTGTGTGTATCTTTAAGCGATCGCATCCCTCAATCTTAATCGTTCTCCTCGGATATAAGGAGTTCGTATTCCTGCGCCGCAAAGCGATCCCAATCGGAGGTCTATAAAAGATACAAGAGGATATAATATATAAAAAGTGTCGACCGAGTGGCACTGCTGCATGACAGACACTTACATATTCATCACGCTGCGAGGCAAATGGATCTCTTTGTTCGTGATCCAAATACTTCTCCAGATTGAAGAAGGTATCGAAGAAGACGTGCGTCATTTTGCAGCGTTTCAGATCGCCCAACGTAATGCAGTCGCGATTCGCAGGCTTAATCATATCCAGCATCTGGAAGCATACAGAATTTAAGACATGCTCCACAGATAGTAAAAGGATCAAAATAGGAGTACCCACCTGACACAGACAATCCTCAAATGGCAGACACTCGATGCCAATGCCCTCCATGCGCTGCTGTTGCTCCTCGTAGAAATACTCCAGCTCGTACATGGATAGGGCGCCATCGCCATCGATGTCCATGCAGCGGAACCAATACTCAATGGCCGTCGGTGTGCGTTTGTCCTCCTCGGAGAGTATGAACCAAACAAAGTCTGTGTAGGACATTTTAGCCTCGTCCTCGGGTGCCTTTTTGCTATCCGTGCGCGTTACACAGCCGGAGAAGATGCGCTCCACAATGCGCGAGGACAATGCATGATCGCTGTGCTTGGCCAGATCCTCTTGATTGATGAGCAGATCGTGATCCTTGTCCAGTTCCCAGAACTTGCAGTAGATCACATAAAAGTGCTCATAGCTAAAGAAGGCCATGATCTGATTGATGTCCTCCTCCTCCTCTAAAAGACTAATCATCTGTGGGATGGGGATAAAAGGGATCTTTAGGCAAGGCATCCTTTGGTGTGAGGATACTTAGACGATACGTACCTCTAAAAGATCAGATCTCTTGAGCTCTGCAATGGTGATCCTGCCGCTCCAACTGCGATTCACCGAATAGAAAATGCGCGCGATGACCGTGTGCACGTATCTGGAATGAAACTCGGTGGCCTCCTTGAGGAAGGCCAAACCGGGATGTGTGTCGACCACATCCTGCACCATCGGCACCAAATCCTCTGGCACAATGTAAGAGCGAAATCGCTGGCCACGCGACAGGATGTACACGAATCGAGACGCAGCCTCATGGCAATATATGTTCATTCTGCAGGTGATAAGCACATAAATCAATCATTCGATGATCCTTCGGGAGGGGGGTATAATCTTGCTTACTGTTTCCAGAACTCGACAAATCTCTGACGCTCGACGAGACCCGAATTGGATGTCTGGCAGAAGACCATCACGGGCATACGCCAGTAATAGGGCATGCCGCAGAGCTTCAGGATCCTTGGCAGATCGTCTTTGGTCACCTGATTGTTGGGAAAGCTATCGAAGCCGGAGAGTATGCCTCGAACCACACGCTCCATGGCAATCGTTGGCTGTGGCTTGCCATGTGGAAAGTAGAATCTGCAAAGAGAGAGAGAGGGGATCTCTTTAGAGCATCTATATTTTGAGGATTTTAAGTGGACTTCGTACCTTGGTATATAAACACTCTTTGTGGAGCGTATTTCCTTTTGCAGCAGATTCGTGTCCTGTGGCGGCGGCGGTGTGGCATGCAGCTTGACCTGTGTGTTCCGTATAAATAATAAATTATAACCACATTAATCTTTCCATCTAAAATCTCTCGATTTGTTTACTCATTTGGCCTGCCCCGCCACTCAATAAAATTACGAATTTATTTATTTTCGTTTGGTTTCGTTTCTTTTTGTTTAGATTTCGCGGAATTTTCGCAGACAGGGCCAGCCACGCCCCATATTTCGGGGTATTTTGTGCCCTTTACCTTTTAATTTATTATGAAATGTTTGCCATTCAAATGAACATAAACAAAATTACTGTCTACTATGAGCATTGAGTGGGGGAACAGCAGAAGCAGCAAGAAGAAAGCTGAAGAGGAAGCTAACATTCTGGAAATCTCTTCCTCCATTGCTCCATCACTCTGCCTTGCCAATTCCCATTTAGAGTCTATAACACACTCCTCTTCTTAGGGTACGTCTCTGGGGGCAAGTAATCGTGAAATGAAAACAGTATGAGCATGTATTCCCCACTCCCCACTCCCCACCCCACCGATCCGTTGGTGGAATTTTTATATGTCGACTTTGCTAATTAGCAACGGAATTTGGGGGCGAAAAGGTAGGCACATCTTGTGCCATAAGTTCTTAATTGGCAGCTATGAAAAAAACACATCACAGAATGTGGGTGGCATGTAGAAGGCTTCCTGATGGATACAATGGAGAATTGTATATTGTAGCTTGCTCACTAAGAAAGTGAATTCTAAGATCAGCAAGGGATTGAATATTTAACTTTGTTGAGATTCAAAGGGCATTAAAAAACTGGAAATGTTTTTTCTTCATAGATCTCCAAGACTATTAAACTACAATTAAAATACTGAAAACATGTTTTCTTCATTGAGATTCAAGGCCCTCTTAGCGCCCTTCTTGTCTGTGGAATTTCTCTCTGCTTCTCTTAACCTTAACCCCCATCTAGAAGTAAATCCCTCACTGTCTTCCTCTGTCTTAAGGGAACTTCCATCATTTATGGCCCCCTGCTCAATGGCCATTCATGATTTTAAAACTGTCAACGAAGACATAAATATTAATCTTTGCGCTCAACCATCCATACACAAGAAAAAAGCAAACAATCCAACGAAATACTCTCGAGGCATGTGCGCGCACAAGAGTCTATTACGTATACGCCCGGCTACACAATCGCTTGTACACGTAGTCAAATATTACGCATACGCATTGTTGCCTAATTTGTAGGAATAGAGAAATCTCTCACAGAGTAAAGAAATCTCTCAGCAAGAGAGAGAGAGAGAGAGAGAAAAGCAAAAACTAATTTAAACTTTTGTCTGCCTAAAAGTTAATTGCAGAAACTAGTGGGGGGAGATGGGATTATATTTTTAGACAATTTATTTGCTTTGATCCAACAATTCAACGATCCAACGAATCGAACGTTCGATGAAGTGAGGAATTTCACAGCAGCCAACAATCGTCGTTAGGAAAAAAAAATAAAAGTTCAAGTGTTTCATGGAATCGTTGTCGATCGCTGTTTGTTTTCTGGTTTTGTTTCGGTTTTATTTTTGTATGAATATTGTACACCCTTGTAATTAAATAATTAAACAATTCTACAGCTAACAAAAACAGCAAAAATCAACAGCAAAAAACACAATTGCATTTCATTCGAGTATTGCTCACCAAAAACAAAACCAAAATTGATAATGATCACATGCGGGGGATTCTATGTACTCTCGGGAGTACTATTCGGAGATTCGACTTTGTTTTGTGTTGTGTTGTGTGTTTTCGGTATTGGTTGATTTTTCCTTTGGTTTTTTTTTGCTCGTGTGCACGATCGAGTGGCTATGGTTGATCGTAAATGCTTGATTTGATTGTTTGTATACGTAAATATATGCATACTGGCACTCGTACGAGCAGCAATCGCATCCCCACACTGTTCGTTCGCTACTCAGATGAGAGCCCATCCCCAAAATTCGATCCGAAACGGCAGAGGTTTTTCGAAGAGTTATGGGAATACGTACGAGAGTTATTCTTCGGCAACTGGCACCTGAGAACAAAATGTGTTTGCGACCGAGAATCGACTCCCAGAATGTAATAAGAAAATGTACGCCGGGTGGGCTCTTTTTCTTTAACTTGTTGCCAAACTCACCGCTGTATTAGGGGAATAGGTTTAAGGTACAAGAGTCTCTTTATGATTAATGAGCCATTGATTGATTGCTAATCTATGAATGAGATCGGCTCCCCTGTAGCTCTGTAATTGTAGAGAAGTAATCCTTGTACTTCCCTCTGTAGTATTCTCTAAAGAAGGAGCTACTGAATACCCATCAGAGTCAGACCTAAGTTAACACCCTTTCCATGTGCATCCCCAAACTTTTCTTCTTCTCTTTTTCATGCTCTTTCTCTGAATTTAGTCACTGATTTGGCACATGCTTTCATCTCTCATGTGGCGGCGGCGGCGTCTCAGGGGGTAACCTTAAATCAATCAATGTTGCCGCTGCTGCTGCTGCTGCTTCTGCCCCTGCTGTTGCTTCTGCCACTGCCACTCGCATCGATAACAAATGCAATTATCTGAGAAGTGATAGGAGAGGTGTCTGGGGGGGCCTGGGGCAGACTCAATTTGTTGCTATAGTTTTCGCTTTTTCACATTTTCCTCTGGCATTTTCAACTGTTAGATAACAATCGCAAGGCATGAGCATCCAATTGGAGGCGGCGGGAGGGAAAAATCCACCAGCCCCACCTCATGAATATCGTTCAATTAGGGCCCTAGGGAAGCCGAGGGACTGCAAGGGATTGGGGGAAGAACTCACCTTGAGTAGACTCTTGGGCGCAACGTCAGCCTGGGGGCGCTTGATGTTGAGGAATGCATGCCTCACGTCCGGACACTTTTCGAACATCAGAACACGCTCCGCCACCGATCCGCGTGTGAGGAGACCCGCTAGAAGAGATGACGTATCATCATCATTTCTGGGATTTCTGGTACGGTAACGGGGACTACAGGTACTACGTGGACTACTACGGGTATGGGGTGCTCTGGTTGGGTTCTGGGTGCTACTATTTTCAATCGTACCATTCTTGTTCTTTGTGGGATCCTGGCCATTGGTTAGGACTGCCCGTGCCCCGCTAGTGGGTTTCACTTTATTCAACGTTGGCATCGTTGTACTGACGGATGTTGCATCCATCGATGTTGCTGCTGGTGCTGATGCTGCTGCTGCTTCTGGTGCGGATGTTGCCACAGAAGATGCGTTGGCCACAATGTTGCTTGAACTGTTGCTGTTATCAGTGGCACTACTGCCACTGCCACTACCACTGCCACCGCTGCTGCTGCCTCTTGTGGATTTGCGTGTGGCAGTAGCTACTACCGATGTTGTGGGTTTTTCTTTGGTTGCCGGCTGCTGCTTCCCTTCAGCGCTGTTCTCTTTGGTTTTGCTTGACTTGCGATTTGTGGCCACCACCGTCGCCTCGGCGCTCTTATCACTCACTGCCTCTGCCACTCTATGGGGCTGCTGTGGGGCATCTGTAACATCGATGCCAACTGCTGTTGCTGTTACGGCACTCCCGCTCTTGGCTTTGGTCTGCTTTTTGGTCGCGGATTGCTGCGTCTCTGAGGCTGCTGCTGTTACCTTAACAGAATTGGCAATCTTCCCGCTGCCACTGCCGCTACCGCTGCTGCTGCTCCCACTCTGCCGCTTCTTCAGAGGATTGGCCGCCGTTGCATCCTTCTGCTGCTGGATTATTTCACTGATCTTCAGGAGATGCTGCGTCTGCTCCTGCGACAGATTATTCATATCCAAATGGAGGTTGATGTCATAATTGAGATTCACATCGGGCAGGGGTTTGCTGACGGCAGCCACTTTCTTGGGGGATTGCAGGGCCTGCTCGAAGGTGGAGGCGCCCCCAGAACCAGCGGCAGCGGTCGCTGACTTCTTCACCTTGCCATTGTTGGTGGGTCCCTCGGATTTTTTCGCAGTCTTTCCCCTTGTTCCTTGTCCTTGTTCACGAAGCTGGTGACCATCTTCTGCAGTCCCTCCGCGTCCGCTGTGGGTGCGCCTGCCACCTCTGCAAAGTCCCCTGAGGCGGCGGCATTTGTGTAGATCTCAAGGAGCTCCACCGGAGGCAACCCGCGACTCTTCCACGTGTGGTATATGGCATCCGCATGCTCATTGATTTTCTTTGAAAGCTCCGCAATCTCAGCATGAGGATCGCTACCGCTGGATGTGGCAACCACTGATCCTGTTGTGGATGCCTTTGGCGACTTGGGGCTGGCTCCAGCCGGCTTCCGGGTGGTGGTTGTCGTCTTTGTGGCACTCGTCACCGCCACGGAGCTGATCATGTTGCTGCCACCCGCACCCGCGCCCGTGCTGCTGCTCAGCTTTTTCGTTTTTGTGGTTGTTGTTGTGGTGGTGCTCGAGGCCTGCATTTTTTGCTGTAGTTTTGTTTTTATTTCTCGATATTTCTCTTGTTCTTTGTGCTTTTCTTTCGCCGAAAAATCACATTTTCCGATCACATGTTTTCTTTAATAAATTTATGAAATTTTGAATTCGATTTCCAGCTTTTTATTCAAGAGATTTCTATGCGCGGAGAAGATTCACATGCGTTTCATTCACTTTTCACTTTTCACATTTCACATCGTCTACACTTCAGAGTTTTCCACCGTAGTCTGCGTATGGTATGGCGAAATCTATTTATAAATGGAATATACCAAAATTTCCTATTTCGTTTATTTCAGACGCCGAAAACCGAAAGAGAAACAGAAAAAGGCAGGCACACACACACACACACACACAGGAATTGAGCACATGGATAGGGATCGAGAGGAGAAGACGCACCACACGAGAATATACACGGATAACGGGACCAGGCATCCCATCGGCGACGCACAGTGGTTGTAGGATATTAGAAAGTGGATGAAAATGACAGGGCATTAGAAGATCTTATCTTCATCTGTCAACTGCCATAAACAATTATCATATCACTCAATTAATGAACGTTTTCACACCTTTTAAGACCAAACACCAAACAATTATCAAGTCAAGTTTAATCATCCGCTCATTTCTATTCGATTCGGTGATATTCGTGGGAAAACAATCAATTAATCAATTGAACTAATTGAATCAGTATTTCACTGCAACTCAAATACATCTCGTTCCACTGTGCATGCGTAAGAAATGTATAAATGCCGCCCGCCTTTGCCGTTGTTTTTACGTGTGTTGGGGCGGAATGGGATGGGGATGGAAGATGGGATGAGACCGGGATACTGCGCTGCATACTGCGACGGCGGCAGAGGCTAAGTCGGCGGCTGCCTGCTCCTACTGCTTCCTCTTCAACTTTGTACTATTTATTCGAAAATAAATTTCGAACAAGTACCGCACGCACACTCATTCTCATTCCGCCTTCTAATGCACTTTACATATGACTGTCTGTTCCCCTCTCTCTTAGTGTGTGTGTGCATGTTTGGGTGTGTGTGTGTGTCTTAACATACATATGTATATTAGAATATTTGTCTGGTTTTATTAATGATTTAATTGCATTTATGCCTCAAAGGCGCGCGTGCTGACGACAATGGCGACGGATTTCGTCATTAATTAATTAACCAAACCAAAGGTTAATAGAATTTCTGCGAGTTGTCATTTCGTTTTCGTTTTGGTTTGGTCTATCTGGCGAATAGTTGCAATTATGATTGAATTAGAAAAACACACGCGGCGGCGGAAAATGGATGTTTTACTTTTTGGAAAAACGCTGGCAGGGCTTCCGCTTGAAACGAGTGTCTAAATTTAACAGCAAAACAGAACAGATTTTGAACAAAAATAATGTAAATTTTATCCGAGAGCGAACTGCACGGCTGCTTAGCGGTTCGCGTTTGTTACTGTAAATCCCTCAGCCGCTGAAAATAACATCAGCCATAGAGCAAGAGAGTGAAATAGAGAGAGACGTTGTGTGTCTGAGGTGATCTCAGCTGATCGCTGCCGCTGCACTACACTAATGACACTCTCTTCCGCAGCCAGCAAGAACAAGCGCTCCCACACACGACCCCAACCAAGCCCCAACAACCATTCGATCGTCGGGAGCAGAGAGCCAGAGAGAGAGCAGAGGCCGAAAACATCGTCCCATTACTTTGGCGTTCCGTTCTCTCTCTCGCCCATTTACCCCCACACGACAGCGACAGAACACTTGCCGTCGTTTACCCACTCACGCTCACACACACATATACACGTGCAAGCGCCAAGCCGTTGTCGAACATAAAAAAATACAAAAATCAAATCATAGGTGTTTGTTAATTATGCACTGTACTACCAGGGGACAGAGGGCATAACTGCATGGACATGAAGTTTGGCAAAATCAGCCGAAAAGAAATAGTAGCCAGCCCCGTGAAGCACACTTGCTTTTAAGTACGGTAGTAGAGTGTAGAGCAGGAGTGCCATTACCTTATCTGGCCATTCGAACATCGTTGACTTGAATTCGAATTCGAGCAATTAACGGCTTAAGCACTGGAAGGGCATACAGTAACGGCTCTTGGTGCACGTTTCTCAGCTTTTTTTCGTGTCTGCCTCATTGAACAGGAAAACAGCAGCAGCAACAAATAATAGCAGCAGCAACAACAACAACAAATCGAAGCATTTATCTCGCTTATTTGCTAATGCTAAATTATCTTCATCTTCTGCTTCTTCTACTCGTTCCATCTTCTTCTTCTTCCGCTGCTGCTGCCCCCGCAAATGTTTGCTGCAATTGTTGTTGCTTTTGTTGTACCTGTTCCCCTCGTTTTGTTTCCCCCGCTTTGTCTATGGCATTTGTTTTTTCTGTTCAGGTGGGCGAGCGAATACGTATTTTGTGTTTGTTTGTTTAAAGAAACCCGAATAAATGTTGAATAAATTGAAATGCGATTCATGTTTTCGCATAGTTTCGAAAAGTTTTCCTTTCGGATACCCTACAATTTCAACAATTTGTTGATAGATTTTACACCTACATATACACAGATATATGTACACAGTACAAACAGTAAACCGCAAAAACACAGCTCTGACGCGATGATAATGATATAATAATAATGATGACGATGACGATGACTGCAAAGATAATGATGATCTGAGCTCAGCTTCCGGTTTTGGCGCATTCTGTATTTATTTTAGGTTCCATTTGATCTCCGTCTAACTTTATACATATGTACTACATTATTTATCCCACGATGATGCCGTTTTTATGGTTTATAATAACTCTGGTTGGATGCTTTGCGGTATGTAATTGATTTAAACCAAAAGATCGTCCAACCTTAACATGTGTCGACTGTCACATAAACTGTCACATACAAATTGGCAGTTAGTTACAGTGACGGTGGCTGATTGATGGACAGCTCGAAGAGTTATAATTTTTAATTAGGGGAGATATTTCTCTGGGCACACAGTTCTTTTGGGCATAAAGTTTTCTTATCTTTCATATTTCTAGCTAGCCTCGATCATCTCTCATTCGATCCATCCCTCCAGATAGCATTCACTGTACTCACGTTGCCTTTGCCATTAAACCACATAAGGGTTCGGGGTTTTAAGAGAGAGAGAGATTAGCTAAAAAGTTGACCCAATTCAAGCAAAACAAAAGGCTTTTATGCTAAAATTTGGATCTACAAAAAGCAACCCCCGCACACAAAAGCGACAGACGCACACCTATTCGGAAAATTAATGTCCGCGACCAGACGCCCAAACAATCGGACCCCCGAGCGTGACAATGGAAGTGTGAATATATCAATCGCTATACAGTATAGAGAGGGGGCACGGGCACGAGCACGGGCACCACCTCTATAAGCTGCTTAAAGCCATCGAGTCACAGAGCCAAAGCCCAAAGCGGGGGATCAGGGAAGACTGTGTTTGCTTTTGGGCATTTTTCTAATGGCTCGTGACTTTGAAGGCACATTGGGTGTGGAATATTAATAACATCAATGGAGGTTTGTACAAACGCTACTCATCTTTTTATATAATTTTTGGTGAGCAAATAACGCTAAAGGTTATGTAAGTCTAGAATGCTGCTTATTGCTCTACACCTGTTGCGCGTTACGCAGCTGCGCCTCTTGGTCTGATACGCACTTTTCCATCATATTTTCCCTATGTTGTTTTCCCCATCGATTTCTTAAGCATTGACATGTTAAATCGCTGACTTTCCACGCCTCTTTTTTGTCGGCCACAATGTCAGAGAACCCAGAGCCATAGAGCCATAATCGAGAGCTGAGAGAAGCCACTGAAATGTCAAACTATTGACATTGGCCCATTGCAATGGGCAGTGGATTCTCTCGCTTTTTGTTATGGCTATTATGAATATAAGCCAAAAGCTGTCTGCACTTTTGTAGTATATATTTTTAGGTGTCTTGGCTAATTGAATTTGAACCCAACCAGGGGGTTCTTTCAAGAATCTCCAAGAAAAACTATAAAAGCCTCAGACGCCATAGCGGACGTTGCAGGTTTCCAATGACCAATCGCCGCGAATAGTCCGCTCCAGTGAAATATTCAGAACTAAATTAGGGAATCCTTTGATGTAAAAAGTGTTTGAAAAATATCTAACGGAATTTGCAAGCTTTTTATGTAGAAAAAGTGTGTTATATAGGCGGGATATAGTTACACACACACACACACAACTAGGAAAACAAATAAAAATGGATAGGTAGGAAGAGAAGAGAAGAAGCTGCACTGCATCCATTAGATGATACCATATCTGTTGTTTTGTTGGTCTGTTGCAGCTTTGCAGCAGTAGCCACACAATTGGGGCCGCATTTTGCAGCCCTCTCCAATGGATCGGTGGTGGATAAGGTCACACCCGACATGGCACATCTAATCAGCCCGTACTGGAACCAGTTCCCCGCCATGGACCCCATCTGGGCAAAGATCCTCACGGCCTACATGATTATGATTGGAACGATTTCCTGGTGCGGAAATGGCGTGGTGATCTACATCTTTGCCACCACAAAATCGCTGCGCACTCCTGCTAACCTCCTGGTCATCAATCTGGCCATCTCCGACTTTGGCATCATGATTACCAACACCCCCATGATGGGCATCAATCTGTACTTTGAGACTTGGGTCCTTGGGCCAATGATGTGCGACATCTATGCGGGCCTGGGTTCCGCCTTTGGCTGCAGCTCCATCTGGTCCATGTGCATGATCTCCCTGGATCGCTACCAAGTCATTGTCAAGGGCATGGCCGGGCGGCCGATGACCATTCCATTGGCATTGGGCAAGATTGCCTACATCTGGTTCATGTCGAGCATTTGGTGCCTGGCCCCCGTCTTCGGCTGGAGCAGGTAAGCTCTTCCTGATTCTTTCTTGTATTTTAAAGGATTTAAATCATTTACCATCGATTGTGTCCAGGTATGTGCCGGAGGGTAACTTGACATCGTGCGGTATTGACTACTTGGAGCGCGACTGGAATCCACGCTCATACCTGATCTTCTACTCAATCTTCGTCTACTATATCCCGCTCTTCCTTATCTGCTATTCCTATTGGTTCATCATTGCTGTAAGCACACAATCGAACCCCATATAATCGCCCTCCTCTGTGATACCTGTTTTCTCCCCCTTAGGCCGTTTCTGCTCACGAGAAGGCCATGCGGGAGCAGGCCAAGAAGATGAATGTCAAGTCTCTGCGCTCCTCCGAGGATGCCGACAAGAGTGCCGAGGGCAAGCTGGCCAAAGTGGCTCTGGTCACCATATCGCTGTGGTTCATGGCGTGGACTCCTTACCTGGTGATAAACTGCATGGGACTGTTCAAATTTGAGGGTCTTACTCCCCTGAATACCATCTGGGGTGCGTGCTTTGCCAAGTCGGCGGCCTGCTACAATCCCATTGTCTATGGCATTAGGTGGGTATATCTTAACAGTAATATCTATGAGATATATCTCTGATTCTTTCACTCTTTTATAGCCATCCCAAGTATCGCTTGGCTTTGAAGGAAAAGTGCCCTTGCTGTGTCTTTGGCAAGGTCGACGATGGCAAATCGAGCGATGCCCAATCGCAGGCCACCGCCAGCGAAGCCGAATCCAAGGCATAAGCAACATTTATCTAACAACAGCAACAACAACAGCAACAAAAGCAACAACTAACAACAACAGCAACAACAATAACAACAAGAACAACTGCAGCAACAGAACGAAACGCTTTCGAATAACAACAACATCAAACAAAAAAGAAACAACAACAACACCTTCGGATGGGGAAAATGTGTAAATTTCCTCATTTACAAATTTCTTGCCTCTAAACAACATCTAAAAGCAACAAATGTTTATAACAAAAACAAAAATTATTAACAAAACAATTTCTGCAATGTCACTAAAGACGAAACAAACCAAAAAAACTTAAACAAAAAAAATAAATGCAAACGAACTAGAAAAGTTACAAGGGGGGAGGCAATGTGTGTAAATAATTCTGTAGAGATTCCTCAGATCCTTCAGAGCCCTT
This sequence comes from Drosophila subsilvestris, assembly GCA_035043285.1. NCBI lineage: Eukaryota > Metazoa > Arthropoda > Insecta > Diptera > Drosophilidae > Drosophila > Drosophila subsilvestris. Next base: position 3,694,811 of record JAWNNB010001730.1, on the reverse strand, counting down.
CCTCCCTCCCTCCCTCATTGGTGAATCGGAAATCATTTCACTGATAGTCCCTGCTCGCAATAAAACCCTTTAGTGTTGTTATATTTTAATTTTTGTTATTATTTTAAATTAAGGCACTTAAATTCCATTTTGTTGTTTCGATAAATTAACATGCATGTGAGGGTGGGGTGTGGTGTGGTGTGGTGTGGTGGGCAGGGAAAGGCACAAAAGCAGGGGACACCCTGAGGACATTCCCCAAAAAGAGAGAAGGAGATAGAGAAAAAGAAGAATCTCTGCCTTTAAGGCGACCGCTGGATACCCTGTAAATGGGGGGCATCCATGCAGCTGTTAGTAGCACATGAGACATAAACATTAACAATTAATTAAGGCATTGCTTTGGGGCGACAGCTGCAGGGGATCACATCACTCGCTGCAGGAATCGTATTCGCTTTCGCTCTTTTTGATTTTCGTCTTGATGTCGCCTGGTGTTCCCGGTGTTCCCGGTGTCGTGGTTGTGGGCGATGCCAGCGTATTGTTGTTCAGGGAGGAGCCAATGCCACCACCAATGGGCTTGTGGTAGGTGCTGGGCGGACTGTCCAGACAATCGGACGAAGTGCAGACACGCTCCTGAATGATGAGCTTCCACAAGCGCACCTCAATGCCAACGCTGGAAAAAGGGAATGTACAGATGTAGAACAGGTCAGTGATGAGGCATTTGTGCTGTACCCACCGCAATCCCAAACGCATGAGATCCAGCTTTTCCATATTGTAGATGAAATCCTCAAATGTAAAGCCCTCATCCAGGATGAGTGTCTTTGAGAACTCATCAATGTCCTGCTGCGTTAGCCACTGCTCCAACTGCTCGTCTACCTCGTGCAGACCAAAGTTGTGCTTGTTTAGCTGCCGCCTGGCATTCCCCGACACTGTTGGACGTGCGCTGCCTCCTCCTGCTCCTCCGCCGCCCACTGCCGCTGCACTGGGACTCATTCTATGGCACTTTTTGTTGAATCCATTGATGGTGCGTCTACGGGCGGAGATTCTTTGATTAGAAATACATTAAAATGAAGTGTGAGACTGCCCACCTTAATCTCTTCCTGCCACCCATGTAGATGTGGGCCAGCTCCTGGCTTATGTTGTGCAATGCCCGCATGCTCTGGCGCTGCTGCTCCATCATCTGGCGCTGCAGCTTGTGCTGGTTCTCCCGGATGTCGCGCAGTATGCGCACAGACTCCACGGTGCTGTGCAGTGCACCATCGTAGCCAGGGTCCGAGGGCAGCACGCCACCAGTGCTGCTGGAGGGTAGGACTTTCTCCAGGCACTGCTGCTGCTTCTCCTGACTGTCCGAGGAGCCCACATGCTGCAGCGGTGAGGTCTGCACGCTCTCATCATCATTCCCAGAGAGATCCTTGTCCGCCAGATTGGCCCCCAGCTCCGGTGAGAAGATAGTGACGGCTGCCTGCACGGCGCGCTTCACGAGATTATCCAAGGCGAACATCCAATGCGGCTTGATGCAGTGGTACCTCAGCACACAGACGACTGCATCCTGAAAGGAGTACAGCGCCAAGTGAAGGTGATCCAAGGCCACCGCATCGTTGTTTAGCTTCTGCTTCAGCTCATTGATGGTGGCCTCCAAATGCTTCTCATTCTCGTTCATAATGTAGTCCCTCAGTCCGCGTATCAGCATCTCCAGATCGCTCTTCCGAATGGCAATGGAATTCTGATCTGCATCGATTTTCTTCAGCCAAATGTCGCAGATCTTGGACTCATCCAATGCAAGGACTTTCGATAGAGTGGTGCGTCGCTGCGAGTCCTTTTTCAGCCTATAAAAGCCATCCGTTTCGCTCGTCTCACTGATGCTCGTTCGCAGCGATGGCGTGGAGGGTTCAATCTCGGGAGAGAGCAGAAATCCGGAAGAGTTTCGGCGCTCCAGCAGGCTGGGCAGCTCATCAATATCCACAGAAGATGTGTGAGTAACGCTAAAGGGGAGCATTAGGCATCAGTTTTGCTTTGAGTGGGTATTAGGGAGGGGTAGGGGACTTACTCCAGTTCTGGTGTGGTGGGCGTATTGCAGGTAGTATTGTAGGTCAATGGAGGCGTCGTCTTGTGTATCAGGCGATCCGCTGGCACCGAAATGCTCCTGCCAAAGTCAGTATTAATGGGTAAGCCGGGTCTCGGTTTGCGTGGTTTGCTGTAGGAATCGAATCGAAATATTAAATCAAGGGATCTATCAATAGTTTATCCAAGAAAACTCACTCAGCCAGGAAGGGATCCTCCAGCAGCTGCGAGGCCGATGGTCTGTCCAGCACGCTTATGGCAAAGCAGCGCAGAATAAAGTTCTTGGCATTCGTGGACAGCTCCACGGGTATATTCGGATGCTTCTTGTAATACCCGACCTTGAACATGGCCGCCTGTGCGCAGCCCAACTCAATGAAGGGCGGCTTGCCGGTGGCCATTTCAACATTTGTGCAGCCAAAGGACCAGATATCTGCCGCCGGGCCATAGCCGCGCACACCCTGATCGATCACCTCGGGCGCCATGTATTGGAGGGTGCCAGTGAAGGTTTCCGTCATGGGATTGATGCGAGCCAGTCGCTTGGAGGTGCCAAAATCGGAGATCTTGACGACCCCACTGTACGTGTTCACCAGCACATTGTCGCCCTTGATGTCGCGATGGACAATGTCCTGCTCGTGCAGGTACTTCAGGCCCTGGAGTATCTGCTTGGAGTAGAAGGCCATGGTGGACTCGTTGTCCTTGAGCGGACCCCATTTGGTCTCCAGTAAATCGGAGAGCGATCCTCCCGGCACCTGCTCCATGAAGATCTTGAATAAACCATCCTCCGAGCGTGAGCCCAAATACTGTACAATATTGCGATGCCGCAGCTGCGAGTGGAGCTTGATCTCCTCGTGCAGTGGCTGCACATCCTGTGAGTTCTTCTCCGGCACCTCCTTGATGGCAATCCGCACTTGCGTTTGCTTATCCCTGGCGGCATACACTGTGCCGTAGGTGCCCTTGCCCAGGACCATCTTGCGATTCTGCTCATCGTAATCGTATTCGTACTGAAAAGAGGATTGGGATTGGGATTAGAGATTAGAGTGAATCACTCCACCACTCAACACTCACCTCTATTTGCGCATCATCATTGCTGAGATTAACAAACACCTCCTGATCGGCGGTCATTTCCAGTATCAAATCGTAGAACTTTTGCCGGCACTCGGACGACGGAAAGTAGATTTGAAAGTCATCCGAGTTGTGATGGACATAGAGATACGCACAGCGATCGTCGCGCTTGTAGAGGCTCACAGATTTGATTTTCGAGGCCACAAAAAGGAAGTCGTGGAGCTTCTTGCAGGTGTTCTTTGAGTGGGCCAGACAGATGTTTACAATCTGTATGGACTTCTCATCGGCATCCATATTGATGGTCACATAGCTGGGCATGTAGATCTTCTGTGGTTCGAGTATCTATCAGAGAGCGGAAAGAAGTTATCAAAGATCTTTGGAGGATTCATTTTGGACACTCACCAATATGGGAAATCGTATGCTGTTCTTAATCGCCTCTGTGTTCGTGGCCTCCAGGAAGAAATCCATCCAGAACTGAAACACCTGCTCTTCGATGGTGGGCATACGATCCTCGGGCTTCTTGCGAAAACGATGGATCAGCGAAATGTTGCCAATCGTCGACTTTAGATACCAATTCGGGGGCTTCAGCTTAAACATGCACTCGGCCGCCTGAATGGCCTTGGCATAGTCCTCGGCCAGCACGGAGATCTCAAAGAATGTGGCCACATCCCAGTATTCGCTCAGCGTCGAGAGGCTGCCCTTCTTCCCGATGAGATTGTTCAGGGTCATGCCAATGTGCTGCAGTTCCTCCGTGTTGCTGAACTCCTTGCCCTCGATGACCAGCAGGGTGGCCAGATTGATGCCCGCGTACTCGTTCGGCTGCACCTCGAAGCTCTGTCGGTACCATTTGATGGCATGCGACAGGCTGGTGGCATCCGTGTAGTCCGACTCCACAAAGATGTCCTTGTAGATGCGTCCGCACAGGCAGAGCATATCCGGAAAGTGGTTCTCCTTCTTCTCGAGGGCTTTCAGTGAGGACTCCAGGGCCTTTTCTCTGTCCCCCTTGCGATTTCTGCGATTCAGGGCAAAGGCATAGAGGAAACTCATGTTTCCAGCCTCCACGAACTTGCGGGTGTTTGGTATATTCTTCAGATCATTCACCAGCCGCACCATGGCATCGTAGTCCTGCACATCCCGCAGCGAGCACATAAAACTGTGCACCACCTCGCCGGAGAGCACATGCGGATCGTCCAGACGCTTGCGCATCTCATGGAGTATGCTCTGCAGTTTGGCTGCATTGGTGGCATACGTATCCCTGGCAGTGCGCATATCACTCAGGAATTTCTCCCGCATGTGTGCTCTGCAAAAAGGGATATCTTTTAGCAGCAGAAACTCGAAATTAAGACAATTTTCCACTCACTTTGATTGGATTTCCACATCTTGAAGCTTTCTACGTAGACGCCCCTGCAGTGTGCCCACGCGCCCGTCTCCGGGTTGATCTTTGCTGTTGGGTTGATTGGTCAAAAGGCAGCTATTGGTCTCTGCATTCAGTTTGTAGCTGAGAAACAAGTAATTGCCACAAGAGACCTGTGAGAGAAAGAGAGAGGTGTACACATTTTAATGACCGCCAGTGTAGGTGTGCCGACAGTGTCGGACGTCTGCGTGGGCGGGCGATTAAAAATAACAATAATATACGAGGTATATCTGCACCGGAAATAGAAAAACAACAAACAATCGTCAGGAAACATGACTTGTGGCTGCCGTTTCAAACAGAACGAACACACGCTCAGATATTAACATTGCTTAGCATTTATCTTATCGCAAATGCCGCCCGTTGCATCATTCGCAATAAGATGTTTGCGGCTGGGTGCCCCACAGAGGGCACACAGGGCACAACACCCCTGCCAACACCACCCCAAACCCAACCCAACCCGAGATAATACACACCTTAAGGCTGAGCGTCTGTTTGGATTCCACATCGTTGTAGATTAAGATGATTTCCTTCATGCCAAAGCTCTCCCGCACACCATAGTGATACGAGAGCGGTCGCTGCTGGGCCAAAACACTCAAATCTATTACCGCGACATCGGCATTGTAGAATGTTTCCATCACATTCGTTTCGCCGAAGTCCAATTTCTCAAACTGCAACAAACGCGCAAAAGATTTGTTTCAGTGTATTCGTTAGGAATTTCCAATTGAACTCCCACCTGCACACGCTGAAAGTTAGCACCGGCAGCCTGTACGGCCCGTTTGACCTCCTCCAGGGCACAGATGCGATCTTCCAGATGATCGCCCACGACGGTATCAATTACACAAACAACGTCCATGGCTGCGTGCTATGCTATGCTATTCCTGGCACCGCTCCAATGGCTGGACGGATAGAATAGATGAACGGGGGCAATTGGGGCGTTTCTAGCGTACTTTCTGTTGGCCGAAATCGCGCACTTCAATTTTAAACAGCTTCATTACCACGTACTTGTGGCCTTTGCATTGTGTTAATTGCCGTGCAACGAAAAATTATCAATAAATATAAAAATTTCTAGAAATGTGCGCGATAGAACGCGCAGCAGAAGTGTGACCGCGGACTTAACAATAAATAAATAATACAAAATTATTAAACGCATAAATGAGCCACCAGTGTGAAAATACTGAAATATACCAAATGTCGATAGCACCGTTATGGATACCCACGCAAGGAAAAATACCAAAACAATATGATTTTTATAAAATTCCACATTTAAAAACATTTTACTTGATTAGAAAACGATCGTTTCACTTAGCTAGCGTACTCCTTGAGAATGGAGCCAGCAATAACCAAGCGCTGAATCTCGGAGGTGCCCTCGTAAATCTCTGTGATGCGAGCATCGCGGTAATGGCGTTCTGCCGGCATATCAGAGACATATCCCATGCCTCCCAGGATCTGAATGCATTGGTGGGAGCACAGGGTAGCCGCCTCGGAGGCTGCCAATTTGGCCATGGCCGCCTCCTTGGTGTAGGGTTGTTTGCTGTCCTTCAGCCAGGCGGCACGCCAGGTCAAGAGTCGCGCCGATTCCATGGCCAGCGACATGTCGGCAATCTTCTGCTGGATGGACTGAAGCTTGGAGATGGGTTTGCCAAAGGCCTGCCGCTTCTGGGCGTAGTCCACAGCCAGCTCCAGAGCAGCCTGGCCAATACCCAATGCCTGGCCGGCGATGCCAATGCGTCCGGCATCCAATGTTTGCATCGCAATCTTGAAACCAAATCCGGGCTCTCCCAGTATGCTGTCCTTGGGAATTTCGCAGTCTTCGAATATCAGCTGGCAGGTGGACGATCCTCGGATGCCCAGTTTGTCCTCCTTCTTGCCCAGCGAGAAGCCCTTCAGTCCTTTTGGTACAATAAAGGCGGAGATGCCCTTGTGCTTCAGCTGTTTGTTTGTCGTGGCAAACACCACCGCTGCTTCCGCCTCAAAGCCATTGGTTATCCACGACTTGGTGCCATTCAGGACATAGTGATCGCCCTTCTCCGTGGCTATGGTGGAGGCAGCACCGGCATCCGAGCCATTGCCCGGCTCCGACAGAGCAAAGCAGCCCACTCGCTCGCCCGTCGTATATGGTGTGATGAAGGCGTCCTTTTGGGCGGCACTGCCAAAGCCGAGCAGTGGACCCAGATACAGAGAATTGTTGACCGACATGATGACACCAGCAGAGGCACAGCCGCGAGAGATCTCCTCCATTGCTATCGCATACGCCAGATAATCCAATCCAGTGCCACCTGTTGAGCCATAGACGACCTGTAGCTTCTTTAGGGAGCGATTTTCAAACAGTAAATACCTAGTTCCTCGGGAATGGCCACCGACATGACGCCCAGCTCACCCATCTGCTTGATCTGCTGTGCTGGGTAGAGATGATCACGATCGAATTTCGCTGCATTTGGACTCAGTTCGGCGTTGGCAAAGTCGCGACAGGTCTTCTGCAGCATCTGATGGGTGTCGGGGAGTGCGACAATGGAGGCGATCTGCCGCATCGGCACGGATCTGCGGGCTGAGAGAATTATCAGCAAAAGATCTTTTGCATATAAAAGCCATTCGACCGATCGAGATCAAAGTCCATGGCGACCGTGTCTTACCAATATTTAGGGAGCGGCTGAAAACAGACTGCATGTTGGCTGTCGGTTATTTCTAAGTTACTAACTTTTTAAAATATTGCATAAAACACGTCTAAAAACGACTATAAAAACTTGTTAATTTAATTACAATTAAAAAGAAATGGTGTGCCCAATTTGAAGCAACAGATTGTTGTTATGGTATTTATGGCCGGCTTGTTCGTATGTACCAAATGCCTGTATTTTTTCTTTTGCTGATGCTGGTAACACCCGAGTGGGATATCTTTTATTTTGTTTATTAAAAAATATTTTTTAAAAAATCAACAAATCGGCAGCGTCCCATTATGAGCGAGGAGCAATTCTTCGAGATAGAAGCGCTCGATTGTGCGTCCGACGATGAGGTGGAAAGTAAGTAACAGTAAAAGTAAGCAACAGGCAATGGGCAATCAATATAAAAACATGCTTTCTGCTTGTGCAGCATTCATAAACATCGAACCGAAAGAACAGGAACAAGAAGAGCAGTCGGCGAAGAAAGCCAAACGACTCGTTTGCATGATTGATGGCTGCAACTACACGACGAACAGGAGACGGGACCTTCGTCGTCACCGTCGCTCCAGGAAGCACCTGCATGCCATGGCGAATATAGCCGATTCAGACTCGGATTTCGAGAGACCTTTATACAAATGCTTCCTGTGCTCGTACACAACTGCGAAGAAGTTCTGTTTTCTGCGACACAACAAGTCGACGAAACATCGCCGTAGGGAGCAGGCACTGGGCGATCCATTGCTAAAGAAAAAGAAAGTGGTAGTGCGCCATGATTGTGACTCGATTTCATCGCAGGAATCCCATGGAAACGAGTACACCTGTGCCGCCTGCGAATACACAACCTCCCGCAGAGAATCTTTTATGCTGCATAAGACGACAGAAAGGCATCGGTATATTATGGAAATCTTGAGGAGAAACAATAAAATCATCACGTCAGGACCCATGGCGGATGATAAAGGCGCAGAGTTCACCCCGCCTGAATCTGAGGATGAATCTGATAATGGATTAAACAACTATCGTCGAGGGATATTTGACTGCGACCTTTGTGAATACAAAACCAACACCCGATACAGCTTTCTGCGCCACAAAAAGTCGAAAAAACACTGTGCAAGAGTTCAGAAAATCGAGCAAATGGAAGAAAAGTCAGATGGTTTGCCGGATGTAGATGCAGACAGTGCACAGGCAGTGGAAAATGTCTTGCCTTGCGACCCAGAGCCGGAGCAAGAGGATGAGTACGAGGAGACCATTGAATACGCCCCGGAGGTGCAAGAGGAAGTGGTCCATGAGGGCCTAGAGTTCCAGGAGATAATTTATTTACCCGAAGAGGAAACGGGGGAGGAGCAGCACTACTTCATAGTGCTGAGCAACGACTAGCAGAGTGCTGCCACATTGCACAGCACTGTTTCTGCGCAGATTTAACGCGCACGCACTGGGAACTTTGTTTAACGTTTTTTATGTTTTTCTCTGCACACAAATTGTAAATTAAGCACACAAAAAATAAATAGAGCATTGAATTATGTTTAAACATTAATACCAACCAACACCAGCCCCCACATCTTGAGTGACTTGCACAACGTGTACAAAAGCATTGCAATAGGAATCCTATTTTGTTGTCTTATTGATTTGCCGTCAATTTTGAAGTTCCTGCTATTCGTTTCGTTTCCCCCGTTAAGTTTTTGTTTGCGTTTTGTTTTCTTTGGAGTCGTGTTGCTGCCCGCCGAGGCGAGTGGAGTGGTAAGTGCATATTCAATGTGCAACAAATTTAAACATTAAAAGGCGGTCAAAAGTGTAGTGTGAGTGTGTGTTTGTGTGTGTGAGAGAGAGATGCAGTAGCATCTGTAGCAACAACAAACAGTTACATGTTGGAGCATGATGAGAGAGATGCTCTCTCAATGGAGAACGTGTTCTGTGCATGTTCGTATCTGTCCTGTTGATCGAATTCAAGGTGTGGAAGGGAGACGGAAAGGCAACAAACGGCAGAATCTGATTCACTGAGAGACGACCAGGAGACTGGCTTACCTTCGTGTTGGTGTACCTTGTGCCTGTTCTCTTGCTCTCTCTGGCTGGACACGCTCCCATCTTGTACGATCGCCCAACGATTCCGATAAGACAGGCACGAACCTGTCGCGACGCCCCAACCGGCGGTCGGTGAATTCTCCCCTTTTGTGGGCTATAAAAGCGTCGGCCCGGCTGGCCACGAGCCAAGTTTTTGCCGTTAGCCGTGTGAGCGAGAGCTGCCGCCGCAACATCCAAGTGTCAAATCTCTGTGAGTGGCAGACGACTCATCAATGGGTTTTTCTCATTAATTGAACTAATTCTAAAACGGATATACTCGTAATATTTATGTGGAAACAAAGTGATTAGAAATCAGTGAAGGATCATTAGAAGAATTTTTGTGGAAATTCTGTGTGTGTGCCACAGATTGTAAAACTCTATCAAAACGCGTCACTTTTATCGCCTGGGACACAAAATAAAATCAAAACAACGTTAATCTACAAATAGTCCAAATAAAACGCCAGAAAAAATAGCTATCAAGTCATCATTCGTGTACAATCTGAAGAATGAAGAAATCTGTTGCCAAAGACCACACCTAATGTACCCCCATTCCTGATAGGAATACCCCCAGATATGGGTCAAATATTGGGGAATAAAAAGTGAAATTAATACAAGTTTTAAATCCATTTTATAGCGACACATATTAAAGAAGAGATAACCCCGACCAATGACCAGGAAGTGAAAGAATTTAGCCAAACGACCACCACCAGACCAACAAAATGCAATCAATGAAAGCCGATGAACTGCCGGAGAATCCGCGCGAGACCTCAAATATCTTTTCATCATTGATGTTCTGGTGAGTCTGTCATTTTCATATTAATACTTAAATTAGTTACTGATTTTCTTTGTTACCCTTTTAGCTTTGCCATGCCCACATTTTTCAAAGGGCGCAAGAAAACTCTGGATGAAAACGATCTGTATCGAGCATTGAAGGAACACAAATCGGGTGAGTACATGGTTTATTGTTTATATACAAAGATTTCCGACTAATTGAGTCATTTATATCGACATAAAATCCTAAAAAAAAAAACAAAAGAGAGAACCATCGAGTCGGTGTAGTGTGCCTTGCATAATAAATGAGCATATCAATAATTTATGGCCATTTATAATGATGGAAAGCTTGCACAGGGCCATTCAATAAATAATCTCGAATCTTTTTTAATTTAATTAGGAAATGAAAATCCATTGCGTGAGCATTTGATAGGGGTTTCACGAAATTAAGAATGAGAAGAGAAATTCTTATCAGCACGTAAGCGAGATTACAAAGTAGATACGTGACGTCATGTGGCACCCAGTAACTGTCAATAGATGGGGGATAAAATAAAATCCCAATATAAGACAGAGACTTTCACCTAAGAATACGAGACTTTTTCGCTTAAATCCAAATACCAATAGACCAATAGAAATCATATCGTACCAAAGTTCAATGTTCATTTGGTTTCATTTCCAATGATCTTTGTCCCTCGTGCCTTGGAGAGGTGTGTAATCCCCGGTGCCATGAAGTGGGTCGACACACTTCCTTACTTCTCCAAATGCAGGCTATAAGGCTGGCTGGCTGGCTACAAGCACCTTTACAATATTATCTCTCTGCACAGACAGCATTTCCCGAATCAAGTGCGAGACCGAGACCGACCGCAGGGGCACTTCAAGGTATCACAGGCGACGATTACGATTAGATAGGGGTTTAGCATGTGGCCCATCACTGGAAAATATAGTTTCTGATTCAGATTCACATTCCGGTTGGCACATTTTGGGTTATTCCATTACCAATTTGAAGGATCACAACATTTTATGTGCCCCAATATAAAAAACTAGTTTCATTGAGATCATTTTGTGGCCCTAATCCCGCCACAGATAAGATAAGTCCGTTGCTGGATATTATGCATATTCATTGAATTTTACCCACTTACCAACATTATCTTATATCCAAGCTATCGTTATCTGTTATCCTCCTTGGAGACCTTTGAGTTTTCGCATATCATTCAAATATTTCGAAACTGTCTCGAGAATTGTGACATATCATCCCTCCAGTGATAACTTTGACAGGCGTTCGTTTTGCCGCAATTAATTTAATTTCGTGCCCATACCTATCCATCCTGCCTATACTTCTAGTAGTTGATAGGGAGATACTATTCATACATATAAAACAATTAGCTATCTGTGTGTATCTGTATCTGTACTCCCCACCCAGAGGCAGATAGTCCGTTGAGTGGTTTCTGCGCTAGACAGGCGACTTATGCAATGGCGCATATCTCTCGAAAATAAATGATCAACTACCACTTGATATGCCATTAAGTAATCTCCATGAAATGTTAATCCCTTCGAGGGTAAAGCTTTCCGGAAGTTCCATATAAAAATAAAGGTATAGGGGGTTTCGCGACTCCCAGTCGGTCATATGGTTCCCCTTCTGATAGGAGCAGCTGTCAGCTGGTTGGGATTTGCGTTTGTTGCCAGCCATAACTCATGATTGCCAGCCAAATCATGGACAACGGAGAGTTTACAAGGTGATAAATCCCATAAAACAATGACTATTAGTATCAAAGATTAGGCAGTGTCTATGGCTCGCAATCTTTGGCTATTGTTTTGAAATCTTGCATTCGATGTAAGCTCCATAGATAACGATAACCCCTAGAGTAAAAATAAACCTATTCATTGAAACTTTAATTGTAAGTTACTCGAAGGAAAATAATCCATTAAATTGGCAACTAAATTAATTTAAATTTGCATTTGGAATGCAGTTCTTCTCTACCCACTTTCGGTTGCATTTTGTTTTACTTTATCATTATACAGCCAGACCTTGTTTATGGCTCCCCTGTATGTGGCCTCATAATAAAAAATCTGTCGCATCTGCCAATTACAAAGCCGAGCACAAAGTCAACTCTTTGCCGACATTGTTTGTTATCGCGAATAATTTATTGAACCCATCCAGCAGCATTCACCTTTTCGAGTCTATTTTTTTCTGATATCTTAATCTTGTATGCCCCACAGACACATTGGGCGCGCAGTTGAGCGAAGCCTGGGAGCGGGAGGTGGAGAAGAAGCGCAAAAAGAAGAAGACACCCAGCCTACTGAAAGCCTCCGTGGATGTTTTTGGCTGGCGCTTGGCGGGACTTGGCGTAGTGCTGTTTATATTGGAGATTGGTTTCCGGTAAGACCACGCCCACACGCACACTGGAATAGGGATGGGGAATTATTTATGATCCTTTATTGTATGATTATTTATTTACAGCGTCACTCAACCTCTTTTTCTGGGCGGCCTGGTGGCCTTCTATGCGGACTCGAGCAACCAGGAGGGCAATGGGGAGAACCAAACGAAAGCCTATCTGTATGCCCTGGGCGTGATCTTGTGCAGTGCCTTCAATGTCTTGCTTATGCATCCCTATATGCTGGGCATGTTCCATCTGGGCATGAAGGCCAGGATAGCCATGACAAGTGAGTGGAGTGGAGTGGAATGGGGCATAACCCTACAGGAGCATGATAAATGATCATCTCTCTCCCTTTCCTTCTGTGTTGTTGCAGGCATGATATATCGCAAGGCATTGCGTCTGAGTCGAACAGCGCTGGGGGACACGACAATCGGACAGGTGGTTAATCTCATATCGAACGATGTGGGACGGCTGGATTTGTCGGTCATACACATGAATTATTTATGGCTGGGCCCTGTGGAGATTGGAATTATCACATACCTCATGTACAGAGAGGTACGAATATATCCTTTATTTCGTGGAGTGGAACTCCAAGTAATCTCTCCGCTGTTTATCCCTTTAGATTGGTGTCTCTGCTTTCTTTGGCGTGGCTGTGATGTTGCTGTTTATCCCCCTGCAAGCGTATCTGGGCAAAAAGACCTCCGTGCTGCGTCTGCGCACTGCCCTGAGGACCGATGAACGTGTACGGATGATGAATGAGATCATTTCGGGCATTCAGGTGATCAAAATGTACGCCTGGGAGATCCCATTCAGCAAGATGATCAACTATGTGCGCACCAAGGAGATGAATGCCATTCGAAATGTGAACTACATACGCGGCACCCTCCAGAGTTTCATTATGTTTGTCACGCGGATATCGGTGTTTGTCAGCCTCGTGGGATTCGTGCTGCTGGGAAAGCTCCTGACCGCAGAGAAGGCCTTCGTCATCACAGCGTACTACAACATCCTGAGGAACACCATGACGGTGTATTTCCCCATGGGCATCTCGCAGTTTGCGGAGCTTTTGGTCTCGATTCGTCGCATTCAGACCTTCATGCTGCACGAGGAGACCAGGGTGCGCGACAAGTCGGAGGATTTGGATGAGCAGAAACTGGGAAAGGCGGCGGGACTCGTGTCGGAGCCTACTGCCCAAGCCACGGGTGTGCTAAAGCCCAACAGTCGTCGCACCAGCGAGGCAGAGCCCACCATCAACATTAGCAAACTGAAGGCCAAGTGGGACCAAAAGAGCAACGATAATACGCTGGACAACCTCACGCTGAAGTTCAAGCCACGCCAACTGGTGGCAGTCATCGGTCCAGTGGGCTCGGGCAAGTCCAGTCTCATTCAGGCGGTTCTGGGAGAGCTCAATCCGGATGCGGGATCGGTGAAGGTGAATGGAACCCTGTCGTATGCCTCCCAGGAGCCGTGGCTCTTCACGGGCACCGTGCGGCAGAACATACTCTTTGGCCTGCCCATGGACAAGCATCGCTATCGCACTGTGGTCAAAAAGTGTGCCCTGGAGCGGGACTTCGAGCTGCTGCCCTATTCGGACAAGACGATTGTGGGCGAGCGAGGAGCCTCCCTCTCTGGCGGACAGAAGGCGCGCATTAGCCTGGCCCGTGCGGTGTACCGAAAGGCGGATATCTATCTGCTGGATGATCCTCTCAGTGCCGTGGACACCCATGTGGGACGCCACCTGTTCGATCAGTGCATGCGCGGATTCCTGCGGGAGAACATTGTGCTCCTGGTGACGCATCAGCTGCAGTTCCTGGAGCAGGCCGATATGATTGTGATCATGGACAAGGGCAAGATCAGTGCCATGGGCACCTACGAATCGATGTGCAAGAGCGGCCTCGACTTTGCCCAAATGCTGACGGACCCGAGCAAGAAGGATGAGGGCGCCAGCGGGGATGCCGAAAAGAAGAAGGAGCTCTCGCGGCAGAACAGCCAACTGCGCGATCGTCATGGCAGCATCTCCTCCATGGAGTCCGCGGCAGAGTCTGTGGTCGTGGACTCGCCCATGCAAACGCAGGAGGCGCGCGTGGAGGGACGCATTGGCATGTCGCTGTATAAGAAGTATTTCGGTGCCAACGGCTATGGTCTGTTCATTGTGTTCGCGTTCTTCTGCGTGGGGGCGCAGATTCTCGGCTCTGGCGGTGACATTTTCCTGTCCTACTGGTGAGTAAATAAAGCCAGAAAATTCACGGCAAAGCCACTCATGAATGAATCTCTTGCAGGGTCAACAAAAATGGAGAAGCAGAGCGGGACACCTTTATGGCTCGTCTGCGTCGCGCCTTTCCCGAGACACGCATCAATTCCGACACAGATCCCAAGGACATTTACTACTTTACGGGCATCAACGTCTCGGTGATTATCTTCTCGCTGGTGAGGAGCATGCTCTTCTTTTACCTGGCCATGAGGAGCTCCACAACGCTGCACAACACAATGTTCAAGGGTGTGACGCGTGCGGCAATGCATTTCTTCAACACGAATCCCTCTGGCCGTATTCTGAATCGTTTCTCCAAGGATCTGGGACAAGTGGACGAGATACTGCCCTCCGTGATGATGGATGTCATGCAGATATTCCTAGCGATACTCGGCATAGTCGTTGTCCTGTGCATCATCAATGTGTGGTATATTTTGGCCACCTTTTTCCTGGTTGTCGTCTTCTATGTGCTGCGATCCTTCTATTTGAATACCTCGCGAGATGTCAAGCGTTTGGAGGCAGTCAGTGAGTGATTTTTGCTCGGACTTCCCATGGATTTATCATCTAATTTAATCTTGTCTCCACAGCACGTTCCCCGATCTACTCCCATTTGAGTGCCTCGCTGAATGGTCTGCCAACGATTCGTGCCTTTGGCGCGCAGAAGGAACTGATTGCCGAGTTTGACAATTACCAGGATATGCACAGCTCTGGCTACTACATGTTTTTGGCCACCAGTCGCGCCTTTGGCTACTGGCTGGACTGCGTTTGTGTCGTCTACATAGCTGTGATCACGATCTCGTTCTTCTTTTTCTCCCCGGAGAACGGCGGCGATGTGGGTCTGGCCATTACCCAAGCGATGGGCATGACGGGCATGGTGCAGTGGGGCATGCGACAGTCAGCGGAGCTGGAGAACACCATGACAGCGGTGGAGCGTGTGGTGGAGTACGAGGATCTGGAGCCAGAGGGTGACTTTGAGTCGAAGCCGAGCAAGAAGCCGCCAAAGGATTGGCCAGAGGAGGGCAAGATCGTATTCGACGATCTCTCGCTGAAGTACTTCCCCGACAAGGCCGCAGATTATGTGCTGCGATCGCTGAACATTGCCATTCAGGGCTGCGAGAAGGTCGGCATTGTGGGACGCACTGGCGCTGGCAAATCCTCGCTGATCAATGCCCTGTTCCGACTCTCCTACAACGAGGGATCGATTGTGATTGACAGGCGCGACACCAACGATCTGGGACTGCACGATCTGCGCAGCAAGATCTCCATTATTCCCCAGGAGCCGGTGCTCTTCTCTGGAACTATGCGCTACAACCTGGATCCCTTTGACGAGTACAGCGATGCCAAGCTGTGGGAGTCCCTGGAGGAGGTGAAACTCAAGGAAGTTGTGGCCGATCTGCCCAGTGGCCTGTCGAGCAAGATTTCCGAGGGCGGCACCAATTTCAGCGTGGGACAGCGGCAGCTGGTCTGCCTGGCGCGTGCCATTCTCCGCGAGAATCGCATTCTGGTGATGGATGAGGCCACCGCCAATGTGGATCCCCAAACGGATGCCCTCATTCAGACGACGATTCGGAACAAGTTCAAGGATTGCACAGTGCTGACGATTGCCCATCGCCTGCACACGGTGATGGATTCGGACAAGGTGCTGGTGATGGATGCCGGCAAGGCGGTGGAGTTTGGATCGCCCTTCGAGCTGCTGACGACCAGCGAGAAGAAGGTGTTCCATTCGATGGTGAAGCAAACGGGAGACTCGACATTCGATGCGCTGCTCAAAGTGGCACAAAAGGTACGCGAGAAATTCTATTTGTACATTTGGATTATTGTTTAATATTATTTTGTTTATCCTGCGAAGGCCCATGATGATAATCTGCGGATCAAGAAAGATTCTTGACATTTCGCCGTACCGAAGGCCTTCAAAGACTATATACTTAAGATACTGGAACCAATTACGAATCATCCGGCGGCCAATGCGCGCATACAGAAGACCTTCCTCTTTGCGGAGGCCTCCAAGCAGAAGTTATTAGGATAGCACAGGATACAGGATACAGGATACCCACCCCCTCCCAATAACTGAATGAATTTTTACTACGCCCCCCTAGACCTAGCCCCACCCCTACCCCCTACAAATTGTGTACAAAACAAATCAAACTAATTGTTAGACAAATGAGAGTGTGTGTATAAACTAGGAATTTAACCTTTGACACGAGATTAGAGTCGTGTGCATGAAACGTAAGAAATCAAAACAGCAGGACAATAAGAACGAAGAAGGAGAAGTGGAGTGGTAGAAGGAGGAGTGACTGTTTTTTATATGTGCAATACATTTAATTTTAGCTAAAGAAAAACAAAAACAAATAACTGTATGCATTTCCGACCTTCAAAAGGTCGCATTGCATTTGTATTATGTGTTCCAGTAAACAACAAATAACGACAATAACTAAAAGAAAACAAAAAACTATAAAAAAAAGAGAATTCTATGAAATGTTACGCCTAGTATTAACATATGTATATGTATATGTGTGTGTTTTTTATAGTAATTTATTAATGTGTGCAGGTATACAATAAATGTAACAATTTTTGTTGTTCTTTTCTCTTTTGTTTTGAAACTGATTTTTGTTTGTTTTTTAATTTCGAATTTTTTGTGTTCTAGAATCTAGAACTACTGCATTTCGTATATATACTAAGAAATTTAAACGCATTTAAACACACAAACAAAGAAGTATCTTCCATTAGATGCAAGGCCTCCTAGAGATTTATTTGTAATCCTATATAGTCTATATAAATATATATGTATTTATAGAACTTCAGCGACAAAGAGTTCATTCTGCATGTTTCGCAGCAGGCTTTAGCTTTAGATTTTTCGTTGCCTATAGCTTAATCGTAATCTTAAGATTCGCCCCCTCCTCCTAACATATACTATACTATATGTCAGCCGCCTATATGACCAGCGTCATCCAAGCGGCCATCAGACAGAAGCCACCCACAGTGGCATAGGCCTGGAAACGCTTCTCACCGGTCAATGCGCGATAGTACATGCAGCCGCTGAAGAGCAGTGTCCCAGTGGTCATCAGTGTGCCAGTCTGCAGGAGAGGGTATCAGAATTAGTCATAGTTGTCATAGACCTTAAGATTACAATAGATGAAGCAGGCCAGTGGAGTTTTGTGTGCATATTTTGATGTTAGCTTTAGTTGTTGGCTTTAAAGACCCGAACAAAAGAGAAGAGCCTGCGAATGGCTCCTCCCACATTTTACTTATCAAATAAGGCTGATGATAACCACATCCAAAAAACAAAACAAAACAAAAACAAAAATAATAACAATAACAAACATAATGGAAGTATCGATGCCTTTTTGATAGACACATTTTTAAAAGCGAAAGAGAAATCAAATGTAAATCTCCATATTCCTGTTCCTGAAACCCCATATCAGCTAATGAAGTGAACCTGCATCCATATCACAATGAATTAAACACCCCAAAAGAAAATGGTATTGAAAATTACTTTGTAAGCTGCAATTAGTGGTTGTTGAACAATTTAGCTTTAGCTTTGGAAAACATTTCATATACAACACAATATACATACATACATATATGTAATATATATATAGCTAATATATATCTATATAGAGTGGATGGATGGATGGCAAACGCTTAGCATAAATCAATGTGTGTGTTTGTTAATAGCTCAAAAAAAGGTTTTTTGTAACCTGAGAAAAGTCAATCAATCAGCGCACTAGCATGTCAATTAGATGGCGTGAGGAGTATCAGAATCAGATAGATTTCCATTCATTTTGTCATTCGAAGAAGAAATCGTAACGCGAGTTGTTGTAAATTCCGTTCAGAAATCGTAACTTTACACAAAAAGAAATACCGAAAAGCTTTATGAATAAACCAAAAACCAACACAAAATATTACCTATTAATGGGGGGAATCCCCTGGAATGGGACTACTTACGAGTACGGGGTAGTGGACCAGTGGCATGGCCATCATGGCAAACGAATGCAAAAAGTGTATGCGATTGGCGACATCAGCAAAGGCCTGTGAGTCGAGCTGCTCCTTTGGGTCCTTAATGTCCCTGAGGACGTACTTGCAATAGGCGCCCATGAATATGGCCGAGGCGCCACCCAAGCCGGCCAAACGAACAAAGTGATAATGGCTGCCGGCCAAAGCATGCAGCGACCCAGTCGACATCTGATGCATCACCGGGCGCAAGGTCTGCGTCTCCTTTGAAACCAATTGCTTCGGTCGCAGCCCCTGCAAAACAAAAACAAACAACAACGGTAAAGAGAATACCAATAAAAATGGAATGTTGGGATAATTACAATTGCGCGGAAGATGGCCGATCCCGACGAGATGAGCGCCTTGCTCACGGGATTGCTGAGCGTTATGTAGTCCAAGGTGTCCATCATTGTGTATGTTATTTATGGTGTTTATCCCGACGCCGCACAATCAAATTTGCCGAAATAGCTGAGACTTTGACGCTGAAATGACAGTGCTGGAAAGCGACCTTGATTACTCCATTGAAATTTTGTTATTCTAATTTTGGCTGGCTAGGTCTGTTCTGTGGGGGAAAATTGGGTCGGGTCGCTTGATACTGACAATTTAAGACTAGATAATATAACTAAAGCCTAGTACTCAGATCCGAAAAGAAATATTTTCGGGCCCAAGCTGTTTTCTAGGC
Source organism: Drosophila subsilvestris (assembly GCA_035043285.1). Taxonomy (NCBI): domain Eukaryota; kingdom Metazoa; phylum Arthropoda; class Insecta; order Diptera; family Drosophilidae; genus Drosophila; species Drosophila subsilvestris. Next base: position 3,675,532 of record JAWNNB010001730.1, on the reverse strand, counting down.
TCTGTAGGTCGGTATATACTATATACTATATTTGCTGGTATTGCTGGTATGTTGCTACCCCCCTCGAAAAATATATCAATTTTATACATATATTCTGCCAGCAGAAACGCAGAAAACATTGCAATATGAGAACAAAAAAACCAAAAAACTGCTACAGCTAATAGTCAGACACATATGTGAAATTGTTTGCTAGCAAACAGTTTTTGATCTGCGTACTTGTCACGCCTCCTTTGCTGAGTATTTTGGCCAGCTGCGGTCACACTTCGAATTCAATCCGTTTTTGTACTTTAGCCGGTTTTCGCAGCAAAATAAAGGAAAAACATTGCAAGTACTGGTTAAACTTGCTTATCAGTCCAGTGGTGAGTAGGCTGGGGGCGTTTTACAGCCAAACAAAGCATTTAATTATCAACTATTGTCTTCCAGTTCTTGGGTGGCAGAGCACAGAACAGAAACCATGAAAATTGCAATTCATTGCGTCTTAATTATCGCGGCAATTGTCGCAGCCTGTAGTGCAGTCGACGAGAAGGATCGCCCCTATAGGCGTAGCTTCATCAACCCGTATCCACGATACAAGTTCTTCGAGGATGGCGTTGATCCCGGCGAGCCACTGTTCCTCACACCCCTCATTCTAAATTCCTCCATCCCTAGGGAGCAAGTGCAGAAGTTGGCCCGCGTCGTAGGCTCCCAGTATCATGGCGTGGAGAGCTATTCGGGATATCTGACGGTGGACAAGGGATTCAATTCGAACATGTTCTTTTGGTACTTTCCCGCGGAGGAGGATGCAGCCTATGCCCCGGTGGTGTTGTGGCTCCAGGGAGGTCCTGGCGCCTCCTCCCTTTTCGGCCTGTTCACGGAGAACGGCCCGCTGGAGCTGGATGCCCATAGCAAGCTGCAGAAGCGAAACTACACCTGGAGCAAGACGCACAATCTGATCTACATTGACAATCCCGTGGGCACGGGCTTCAGCTTCACGGACAAGGACGAGGGCTATGCCAAAAACGAAAAGGATGTCGGTCGCAATCTTCACGAGGCCGTCATGCAGCTGTATGAGCTCTTCGAGTGGAGCAATTCGAGTGGCTTCTGGGTAACTGGCGAGTCCTACGCTGGAAAATATGTTCCAGCGCTTGCCTATCACATCCACATGGTGCAGAATGCCATCGAGACGCGCGTCTATGTGCCGCTTAAGGGTGTGGCCATTGGCAACGGGCTGTCGGATCCCCTGCATCAGCTCAAGTACGGCGACTATCTGTATCAGCTTGGCCTCATCGACGACAATGGCCTGCATAGCTTCCATGCAGCCGAGGATAAGGGGGCCGATTGCATCAAGAAGCACGACATGGAGTGTGCCTTCAATGTGTTCGACTCTTTGATCAACGGCGACCTCACCAATGGCTCGCTCTTTAGCAACCTCACGGGCTTCAATTGGTACTATAACTATCTGAAAACGCACGACAACTCGGGCGCCAACCTAGGGGATTTCCTGCAGGCCGGTGAAACGCGTCGTTCCATCCATGTGGGCAACAAGCCCTTCCATGATCTCGACAAGGAGAACAAGGTAGAGCTGCACCTAAAGAACGACGTGATGGACAGTGTGGCCCCCTGGATAGCCGAACTTCTGGCCCACTATACGGTGTGCATCTACAGCGGCCAGCTGGACATCATTGTCGCGTATCCCCTGACCAGGAACTACCTCAATCATCTGAAATTCCCTGCCTCCGATCGCTACAAGGTGGCTCCACGCGAGATCTGGCGGATTGACGAAGAGGTGGCTGGATATGTGAAGCACGCAGGGCATCTGGTGGAGATAATGGTGCGCAATGCCGGGCATATGGCTCCGCACGATCAGCCCAAGTGGCTCTACGAGATGATCAACCATCTGACGCACTACAAACATTAACTTTACCTAATCGTGAATACTTAAAATTGGCTTTTAAATAGATTTCTATATTTGTAATGATCTTATCCTAAATAAATCATGTTGAGTTTACGCTGCCGTCGCTCCTTTGTATCCGCGTGCCACCAGAAAATGCTCCGCGGAGTCGCCTCGGCTGGCGCGCGGTTTCACCCGCTTCACCTTTTCGTAGAACTTTAACATATCCCGCTCCAACTTGGGCACATCGCCATTGTCCCACACTTTGACTACCAGATTGGCCTGCGGTGCGGACATGGCCAGGGCGAAACGCAATACCTCGTAGCAGAGATTTGTGATGCTCTCTTGGTCCAGCATCCGCACGCCTGTGGCATTGGGCGCCATGTCGGAGAGGACACAGTTAACCTGGCGGCCAGCGAGTGCTTCTCTCAGACGTTGCTGTGCCAGGGGCGTGGTGAAGTCCATGCCGCCGTATATTGTGGCACCCGGCACGGCATGAAAATGCAACAGGTCGATGCTGAAGACTGCTCCAACTGGCGCCCGTTCCTGTTTTCCATGGGCATTGGTTCGCTCTACTGCCATCTGCGTCCAGCTGCCTGGAGCAGCTCCACAGTCCAGGACAGCGTCGCCCGGCTTTAGGATTTTGTATTTATCGTCAATTTCCAGTAGCTTGAAGGCGCTCCGGCAGCGATAGTTCATCATGCGCGCCTTCTCCACGTAGGGATCGGCCAGCTGTCGTGTCAGCCACTCCTGTGAGCTCTTGCTCTTGCCCTTGAGGTTGCGCGGCTGCTGTTTGGCATATTTTCCCACAATATCCGTATGGAATAGGCGTTTATTTAAATAATTACTCAAAAGTCTCCGCATTATTGTGTAACGTATCGATACCGGCCGGTCTATCGATGGGCAAACTATTCTGTTTATACGAAGATCAATTTGCGAACTCAGTTCATAAACAGTTGTCCATGGATTGTGTATGAATACAACTTTATCACATGGACTTGCATTTATAAATTGGCTGTACGTAATTTCTTAAATTGGTCGCTTGTCGCTATTTTGTCCTTCGTTTTGTTCATGTTGCAACTTCAAGAATGGATATGCTCCGTATAAACGCTGTCCCGACAGCGATAGCTGTCAAAATGCGATGTATCGGTGGTGTATGGTCGTTTTACAACACTGGTAGAGAGAGGAGCTCATTCAACTACAAATTCTCAACAATGGCGAATGGAAATAATGGACTTAAGTGAATGTGAAATGAAAATAAAATGCGTGAATTAAGCCACTGCGAGTGCTGGAAGTGTTTAGGAATTGAAATGAAATAAGTGGGCATGAAAATATGCCAAATTTATACAACAAAAACTAATTGCAAGTGCAAAAAAAACCCAAATATTGTACACGGTCTTTCTCTCGCCCTCTCTACGCCCCTCGTTGTCTCTTCGATGTTGTGCAAAATGAGATTCTACGCTTTAGTTTGTAGCGTGTTATTTTTGCTTGCCAGCGGCTCGATTGCATCAGCTAAGGCCGCCGACTCGGCAGAAGTTGTGAGTGGCAGCAGCAGTGAAGAAAAGACGGTAAGAGGCGGGCACGCAAAAGGGCAGGCAGGCAGCCAGCCAGCCGGGTGGTTTTTACGCATGTCCCACAAATGTCAATTAAATATTTCATCAAATTATGTGGTTATGCTGGTCATCATTTGAGTTTTTAACATACTTTCTGCAGGACTGCACGGACCTGGCCCGCGATGAGGAGGCCCTGATGGTGTTCTCCACTTTGGGTGGCGGTCTGACGGCCATCGATCCGGTTACCAGTGAAATACGCTGGACAATAGCAGATGGTAATTACCCGCACACCACACAGACATATTTCCATTCCCATTCCTATTCCTATTCCATGCACATGGAAGCCAAAGCCCCGACCCGACCGACTCTTATTCCCCATTCCATCCGAAACAAAAAGACCAAAGCCGACCCGTGCTCTATATTTTAGTTGTGGTTTGTTGCTTCCAAAAAACTTTTTACCCCATTTATGGTGCGTGCCGCTGTGTGTGAGACATGAAACACATGCCCCCCCCCATGCACCATATGCACTGCACCGGCGTACTCCTTCCAAGAATTCCCATGGAATGCAATGCACTTTGAAATGCAATCTGTGCGAAATGCAGTGCAACATAAACATGCGTTTTGATGAGCTCATCGCTCGCCACCGCCGTGACATCCGTAACAACACAAACAGATGGTGAAACGAGAGAGAGAGAGAGGAGATATTGTTTCCTTCTCTATAATTTTCCCTCTCCTCTCACGCTACGTCTTTTCTGTGTTTGTGCTGTATGCCTCTTGTGCTTTGATAAGAGGTCTCACGTATATACGCAATCTAGACAGGCACACAATTCCTTTCAATTAAGTTGCCAGCGAGATATCGCCAGTTGCTGCTTATACTCTACACCCCATTTGTGGGTGTTTTTAGACTTTGGAGCGATTTGTCAGACAATTTGAATTATTTATCAGGCGTGACGTTGTGATTTTTAATGGTCTACAGGTTATAATGGTTGTCATAATCTTGCGGTCAAGCTCTAGAATTGTTTTTACCAGTATATTATACTATATGGGGTGCTAAAAGCAGTTTCCAGAATTAGCACAAAATGGAAATGTGATTCATAGTCGGATCAGAGGTTAAAGAAATGGAACACAAACAGTGAGAGTCTCAATACGTTTGGACAGGTATTTGTTGGGCCAATTGGAGACGTACTTACTAACGAGTAGAATTGCAATATTATTGATTTGTTTGTGTAGTAGAAGACACCTAAACAATGCCATTTATCCAATTAAGGTACTGACTATTACTTTTAAATTAATATAAATGTAAATTATAGAAAACTATTGCTATTATGGCAAGCCGCTGTAGTTATAGGAAGATGACACAAATGTCAGCAGAGTCCTTTCTTCAGGGTTGTTTTGTTGTCTCAGGTCAGGGTTACCGATGGCTCGCTTAATTTGAGTTTGAGTTTAAATTTAAATTAAAAAAGAGTACTTAAAATTCGACATTCTTCAAGCCTTAAATGTCTCTTTTTTTATTGTTTTGATTCCCAGCTCTCTTAGTTTTCCTATTTATAGTACACTTGCGCTTTCTTTTCCGATTGCTGTGCTAACATTTTCAATTAATAATGCTCTCAAAACGCACTCTGCTTGTCTCCCAATACAAAGAATTTGAGTTATGCCTTTCAATCATTCCCCAGACAATAATTTCTATACTCCCAACACACATGTGTTTTGGTTTTAGAAAAAAACCCAAAAAAAAAAGAATCCACGCCCCGTAAAGATTGTTTTATGCGATAACTTGCGCATGGATGGGACGTTTGTATAATTAGAAATTTGAATGCTGTCGCATATATTCGGGGAACTGCAATCATTAACACAGGCGAAAGCAACATGTGGATCCCAGGTTTGGCCTGACCTAAGGCTTCAAAGAAAAAAACAAAAATCACATCCGTACTATGTACTATTCGTGTGCACACTCGTGTGAGATTCATTGAAGCCATTAATTTGTTTGTGTCTATACAGAATAATTACTACGATTTGCCCAGGCATAACATAACAGATCTATATTTCTGATATATAGATTCGAATTCGTTTTATTCTTTTAATATTACCTCATCACATGTCAGCGGAAACTTGTTTTTTGTGGTGTCTTCTAGCGGTGGAACCTAATTAGAATGTATATGCTAATGAAAGTGCCCGGCGGCCACAGTGGGTTAAATGACCTGCCCCAGAAATTGATTGTATTAGTAGGGATTGTATCCCTCTTTTACCACAGCCATGTGCATTTAGGGGGGGGGGGTGATGCGGTTGGCTGTAATTAGTGATAAGAGCTCTCTGGCTGGCAATGGAGAGATATTTGTGAAGTGCCTAGAACCGCGTGGGTCTTTGGTAATATATCAATTTTTGGGTTCTCCGCACTCTCTTTATCGCTGCCAGTGAGTCCCATGCTTTAGCCATTTGCATTTGTCGTTGAAGTCGTTATTTGTTCGTTATTCCATTCTGTTGGCCAAAGCGATAACAGAAATTGCCAACAGGTTGGCTGCCGGGTGTAAACATATATCATATACATATGCCACATGCCTGGTAGAAACAATGATCTGTGTGCCAGAAGAATGCATATAAAATTGGTTGTTTAACCAACTGTTGTATGCCTCAAATTACTCTCTTGGGGTTTTTTTTTCGTTCTCATCAAGGGAAACACAATGTATGTTGATGTATAAAAGGGCTATAGAATGTCTAAGTCTAGATTTTCAGTGGAAAGGGTTCTAAAATCTGGTTTAACATGTTAGTTTTTCAGGGGAATAAATATTTATGGCAAGGGCTAGTTGCCAACAGACGTTTACTCGTATTATATTGATTGCACCTCCCATCTGTAGCCTCATTCGCGTGTTAAAAGTTTATAGAATAAATAAGATAAGGGCTATCTGGAATGGAATCGATTTTAGACAGATTTTATTACAACTCAACAAACACAGGCCCTAGAGACTGTAAACTAAGTTGATAAGTGACATAAAAGCGATTTCAATTTGTGGGTACGCGACACAAAAAAGGTTTAACTTTTCAACTTTTCCATTATCAATACTTTTATTTTTATTCATTGAACAATTTATGAAAGATAGTATAATCGATGCTAAGTTGATTGTGATTCCCCTTTTTTTTAACTCAAAGGAAGATACGCGCTATCTTTAAGTATTTTAAATGAGAATTTATTAATAATTTCCGTAGCTACTATTTGCACTGATTTTCCATTGGCTACTACTCTGCTTGTTGGACTACCTTAATTGAACTCTATTGAAAACCTGAATCGATTAATCAATATTAATATCACAAATATCTCTTATCTATTATAGATCCCCCCATCGTCTCCGAACCGCAGGAGAACCTCCAAATGCCACACTTTCTGCCCGATCCACGGGATGGCAGCATCTATCAGCTGGGACAGATGGGCAGCCTCAAGAAGCTGCCCTACACCATACCCCAACTGGTGGCCAATGCGCCGTGTCGCTCCTCAGATGGCATACTGTACTCCGGCAAGAAGAGCGACACCTGGTACATGGTGGATCCCAAGACAGGAAGACGCGAGAAGGTCATGGGCTTTGGGGATGCCACAATGGATGGCAAGGAGGGTGAACAAATTGGCTGGGCCACCTCGCGGGCCATTTATTTGGGCAGGACACAGTACACGGTGATGATGTTCGATAGTCTGGCCAAGGATAAGAATGCCAAGCCATGGAATATCACATTTTATGACTACAATGCGTTGAGTGCACCGCCAGAGCTGGTCAAGGAGTATGGTGAGTGGAGCATAGAATCTTCAAGTGCACTTCCCTTGCTAATAAATCTCTTCTTTCCGCAGAGTACATCCACCTGACGACCACCACAAATGGACAGATCGTTACCCTCGATCGCAAACAGGGAAAATTCTTGTGGCAGCGAGATCTAAGCAGTCCCGTGGTGGCTGCCTTTCTGCTGGGACCCGATGGCCTGCTCAGTGTGCCGTTTACCACGCTCTCGGATGAGGCCTATCAGGCGATACTCGAGGAATCCAAAACAGGGAATGTAAACACTGTGAAACTATTGTAAGCACACGGAAATCGCTTTCTTTTGTAGCTTTACTAAACCTTTGGCACTCCTTTCAGTCAATCGCTGTATGTGGGCGAGCACCAGAGCGGCTTGTATGCCATTCCCTCGCTGGTGGATAAGAATACGGCAAGGATATCCACCACACCACCCGTAAAACTCCTCGACGGACCAGTTGGGGAGCAGAACACAAACAAGGAAACGGATCCCAAGACCGTTTACATCAATGATGTGCTGCACGAGCATGCGGGCATCATGTTGGGCCACTACAATATGCCCAATGAAGGGCATGTAAATCTGCAGCTATCCCCCACGCCAGCGGGTGTCAAAGATGTCCAGAGTCTGGCGACCATCGATAACTACAACGATGGCTATGGCCTGCTGGCCAACAACGAAAAGAATGCCGCTGATATTGGCGTGCAAACAGATCCCGAACTCGTGGAGATGGGCATTAATCAGCGGACAAACAGCAATACGATTAACCGCACCAAGACCATCATCCTGCAGAACAGCAACAAGGTGCAGGCATTCATCAATGAGTGGTTCATGGAGCATCCCAGCGGAAAGGTGCACCAAATACTGATTGTCATTGTCCTCGGGATGATTGCCCTGTTCTGGTACACCTGCAGCACCATGCGGGAGCTGCAGAAGCAGAGCGAAAATGGATCCAAAACGCTGGCCCTGACTGCGGATGGTACCAACGGAAGCGGCAGCAAGGGGAGCAACGGCAGTAACATCAGTGCCGAGGATCTGGAGGATCTGGGCAACGGCCAGGTGCGTGTCGGAAAGATTAGCTTCAATTCCAACGAAGTGCTGGGCAAGGGCTGCGAGGGCACCTTCGTCTTCAAGGGCTCCTTCGAGGAGAGGTCTGTGGCCGTCAAGCGACTACTGCCCGAATGCTTCACCTTTGCGGATCGCGAGGTTGCGCTGCTCCGCGAATCGGATGCCCATGAGAATGTCGTGCGCTATTTCTGCACCGAACAGGATCGTCAGTTCCGCTACATAGCCGTGGAGTTGTGCGCCGCCACGCTGCAGGACTACACCGAAGGCGATCGTTCGCTGGAGCTGCAGCATCACATTGATGTGTGGCAGGTGCTCGGCCAGGCAGCCTCCGGACTGAGTCATCTGCACTCCCTGGACATTGTCCATCGCGATATCAAGCCACAGAATGTTCTGATCTCGCTGCCCGATGCCAAGGGCAAGGTGCGAGTGATGATCTCTGATTTTGGTCTGTGCAAAAAGTTGAATTTCGGCAAGACAAGCTTCTCCCGCCGTTCGGGCGTTACCGGAACAGATGGCTGGATAGCACCCGAAATGATGCGGGCCCAAAGAACGGTACGTCCGGATACAGATTTTCCTTTGTGATCTCTCTTCTAAAATGTTTTTCTTCTTACAGACCACCGCTGTGGATATCTTCTCGCTGGGCTGTGTCTACTATTATGTCCTGAGTGGCGGCCATCATGCCTTTGGGGACAATCTGAAGCGTCAGGCCAACATACTCTCCCATGAGTACAATCTGTCGAAGCTGCGTTCCGATGATGACAGCGACAATAGCAAGACTGTAAGCAATGGAAATGCCTTGCCTAAAGCATTCTCTTGATTAATCTTCACCTTCATTCTCGTAGGTTCTTGCTGAGCAACTAATTTCCGACATGATACACAAGGATGCCCAGTCGCGTCCGCCCGCTCGCTGTATTGGCAATCATCCTTTGTTTTGGGACGAGCCCAAAATGCTCTCCTTCCTGCAGGACGTGAGCGATCGTGTGGAGAAACTGCAGTTCCATGCAGAGCCCCTCAAATCCCTGGAGAAGAATGGCCGCATTGTGGTCTTGGATGATTGGAATGAGCATTTGGATCCCATGATCACCGACGATCTGCGCAAATATCGCGGATATATGGGTGCCAGTGTGCGAGACCTGTTAAGGGCGCTGCGCAACAAGAAGCATCACTATCACGAGCTGACGCCAGCGGCCCAGGAGATGCTCGGTTGCATACCGCACGAGTTCACCAACTACTGGGTGGATCGCTTCCCGCAGCTCATCTCGCACGCCTATCACGCCTTCAGTATTTGCTCGAATGAGCCCATCTTCAAGCCGTACTACAGTGCTGGCTATCACTTTTCGCGTCCATGGTACTTCGATGCCGACGATGCGCTGTTTCCCCTGCTGATGCGGGATCCCAAGCCACTGCCGAAGATGGGCAGTCCCAAGAAGACGCCGCCATCCATGGCCAGTCAACAGCTGCAGCTGCAGCAGCAATTGAAGCTGCGTAAGGGTGCCTATAACTTCCGCAAGGCCAGCGATGAACTGCCCATGGCGGGAGTGGGCCTGCAGCGGAACCTAGAGCTGGATGCCAGCCACCAGCCCCTGGCGGTGGATGGTGATCCCAAGCGGGATGTATTTGCCAATTTCAAGTTCCGTCGCTCGAAGGCGGCGGGCAACCGCAGCACCTACAAGGACACGCAGGAGAAGGAGAAGTACGTGAGCTGGACTTTGCCGCCCACAACGCAGGACTAGGTTACACAGATAAATCATTTATTTATCATTTAGATGCAATCATTTATTAGTTAATTAATTATTTGTATATTATATTTTAAGTTATATTTTGTGCAATTTGTGTATATGCAGAGAAAACTATTCCAAAACTAATTCCCTATAATTCAGTAGCAAAAAGATAATGTTCGAATGTGAAACTATATATTTTGTATACCAGCAACGATTAGATAATGTTAACAGAGAGGATAATGATAACGATAATGATATAGATGTATAGTGTATGGTGTATCCGTCGTCTGTCGAATGCACGCAATTTAACTGTGATAATTTTTATTTTTCTGTTTTTGATATTCTATGTAATGATTTAATGATGCCCGAGTGCAAAGAAATGATCTAGACAAAAACGAGTTGGAGTTTTATATTGGATATACCTAGATACTATATTTATGCATTAGTTAAGTGCCCCACCCCCACCAGCCCCCTGCTGTACTTCCAGGCAGGGTGCGGAATACACCACTCTCCCCTCCCATCCACTGACAAGCGGAATATTTAATTCTAAAAATCACTTAGTATTAGTTTTTGAGTGAAGAAAGGAAACGAAAAGAAAGAGGGGGGAAAGAGATCCTCGTTGTGCGAATTTTATCTGAATGCATTTTCTAGCAAGTCTTTAAATCCTAATCAAAAATGAAAAACTAAATAATAATGTAATAAAAACTTGACAAAACAATTTATTAATTATGCTATTTAACAAAGGGGTTTCAACAATATTTTCTATGCATTTTTTGTTTGGCTATAAGCGGATGAGGGTTTTTCCATATATAACAAATTTCATAAATAATTCGATGCATTAACAATGATATTTTTTAAATTAAATTTCTATACAAGAGATTTTGATTCTTTAGAAGAAAATTTGTGGTAACTAGAATTCTGTTTTGTTTGGCTTTGGCGTAGATTTTTATAGATTTCTCCCGATCCATCCGTTCCCTTAGTTGGAGGACTTCATGAGGGTCTTCATTTCCTGGCGCACACAGAATCTGAAGGCATCCCAGCCCTCGGACTTGGCCACTGACTGTAAGGAAGGTTTATTTTGAGGATTAGTTTAGAGCACAGGAGGCAGCACACAAAAGAAAAGTGAAAATCAGGGAAGACACACACAAGTGATTGGAGGAGCAGAAAAAAGCAAAGTGAAAGCATAAAAATACTGTGGGTTTGGCGGCACCCACTGACCTCCTCTGCACCTTGGGGCTCGAGCGATTCAAGGGGTACCCCCACACGTTCGTCTAAATCTGGAACATCCTCTTGCTAAGGAAAAGAAAATATAGGCAGCTAAAAACCTGAACAAAAGTGGCATTAAATGGTCGCAAACGAATCACAAATCAATGGAAATGTGGGAGATTTAAATGCAAAAGGGTTAAAACATAACAAATTAACAATTTAACAATGTTCCTTCCATTTTGAGAATGTTTTTTTCAGGACACAAACCAATAAAAATCAAAATTCTTGTGCAAATCAGAGTTTAATGATTGTATGGCCAATTTGAGAGTAAAATTAATATTAAAAATAAAATAAAATGTGCTTTTGTTAAGAGAAATTATAAATTAACTAAGAAAAACATTAAGCTTAGAGCTAAAAAAACGCTTACGGGCAAAACGAGAGCACACACAAAAATGAGTAACAGTGAGATTAGAGTGAGTCAGGACATTCGATTATAATGCAAACAACAAAACTAAACGAGTGATTTAATTAATTTAATTTAGTTTAGTGCCAAAGCGCATCGCTGTCAATGAAGTAGTCCAATTGCCGGCAGACGCGATGTCGCCAGGCCAAAAATATGGGATAATCGGGCTCATCGTAGGCATCCAGAGCCTCGTTGTAATCAAAGAAACGACCACTTACTTTGAAGCCACGATGCAGGCGATCCTTCATGATGGCAATGAACTCCTTGTAGGACAACAGACCATCGCCATCGGCATCGAATATGGCAAAGACAGTGTCAATCAAATGCTGACTGAGACTATAGCCCGTGCAGATCTTCACAGCGCGTGAGAATTCCTCTGTAAGAAGGAACGAATAAGATGAGATTCTGTAGAGAGTAAAGGATACTTCCACCCACCCTTTGATATGGCCCTATCTGCCAGTGTATACATTCGCATGGCAATTGTAAAATCATCCAAATTGTTGAGAAAATGACAAAAGTCACGAAAATCATGAAAGGTAATGCCCTTTTCATCCTTCACACGCTCTAGCAGTCGTTCCAGGAAGACATCGTACTCATCGGTGGCCAGATACGTGTATCTCAACAGAATCTTGGCAAAGTCCAGCTCACTGATGATGCTGTTGCCCTTGGAGAACTCATGGAACTCCAGCTCCAGCACCTCTGTCTGCAGATTGTCCATGAAGCGATAGAAATTGTCATAGTTGATGACGCCAGTGCCGCGTTTGCCAAAGAAATGCAGCTGCAATGTGGTGGACACCACATGACGACGTTGCAATCCCTCGCCATCGTTGACATAGTCCTTCTAGCAATAATTAAGGATAGTAGGATTAGCAAAACTGCTCGATGCTAGAGAAGCACTTGTTAGTCACACTCTGGGGATCTCATGCTTGGGTTTACCTCAATGGGTGGCACTTCATGCTCGAGCTCCAGGGACTCTTGCTCGCCGTGCTTCTCCTTCCAAGCGCCGCTGAAAATGCGCTCCATCTGGGTATATGTACATGCCGGCGGATAGAGTGGGGATTTGTGTTGGGGGTATTTTTTTTTTGGGTTTTAGAGAGAAGAAAAGTTAGGGGGTTTTAGTGAGGATTATGGTTATGGTTTTTGGTGGGAGTTTTGGTGGCAGAATAACAAAAGAGAACAAAAGTAACTTAAAGCAAAAGCCAATATACATAATAAAAATATGAGCTATAATATAACGTAACGTAACAGCATAATTAAACAAAACGTAACGTAACACAACGTAAGCTTCTACATACAACGCATACGGTACGACTTATGCGACTTTGTCGCATATTTTTCGAGCCTTATTTTTGCTCTTGCAGCGAAGCCAACAAAATTTGTATACGAATTTATTCTCCCACTTACAAGACCCTTCTTTGCCATGGGCATACGGCTTTTCTGCATGTCTCTTTGCTCATCGTAGGACACTAAACGCGACAGCTAACATACGATTTGGAGGGTGGAGGGAGATACGTGGGGGTTTAACAAATAAAACAAATTGTAAATTAAACATAAATCGTATAGAAAAATCAATAGAAATCATATCTTAATTTAAAGTTGCGTATCTGTTGGGTGCAGCTTACTTCCATTGCCCTAAGGCTGGCTTAAACGAGTATCCATTATTTCATAAATATTTAAAATATTTAAATGATAGACTTAAATTAAATTAAGGCAACCAAAAACAATGCTTACAATTTGCTTGGTTTGGGGATCAACATTTGGATTCTCTTTAAAGGCGCCAGCCAAAATGGAAACTATCTAATGAATAAAAGTATAAATAAATCATACGAAAAGCAATAAGAAGAACCACCCATAAATGTGGGGCTAGCAGTAGCACCACTATTTACCACTAGAAATTCGTCTTTGTCCACGCGCTGATTGCCGTCAGTGTCGAACATATTGAAGGCGATGCGAAAACCAGATTTGGGCTCTAAAGAAGGTAGGGCAAATGTATATTAAGGGGGATATTTCGAAAGGTTTAATCATCAATCTACTTACTTGTCAGAATGGAGAGCAAGAACAGGTATTCCGTGTAGGAGACAATGCCTGGAGTTTAAGAAGAAAGTTTATGATAAGAATAAAATAAAAACAATGAGTTTCGGAGCTTAAAGAAAATTGTAGCTATATCCCACAGGAGCATTTAATTTGTAGTTATTTAAGGCTTTCCTTAGATTACTGAAGTCCTTTACCCTTATCTCTCAAATTACGAAATAGCCGCGTTGAGCCCTTCTTCAATGCGGGCGTGTTGTCCTTGTATTTATCCACCTCATCGCTGGATAGCTGGCGGCGCTTAAGACGTGCTATAAAAAGAGGAAATATTAGTAAGAAAATTCATAAAAAATAGCAAAAAATAGAACTCACGTCTGGGCTCCTGTTCTACCACAGACTCTAGGAAATCCTGGGGCGTCATGTACAACTGATCATCGAACTCCACGGAGGCAAATTTGATGAAGCGACGCTCCCGTGCCGTAAGCTTCACATTTTCCAGCTCGGTATCATCGCGCTGCAAAGGAACGGATGGAATGGATTGGATCGAATTGAATATTGAATCAGAGCCAAATCGAAAGGATGATAAAGGTAACTTAATATGCCGTCTGGTGTGGCCGTTGTTGTGCGTATTTGGTGGGGCGGCGGCATACTCTCGTATAATTGAAATAAATCAATGGAATGATTGGATCGCGCCACGAACACCGATATTTCCGCCGCTTGGTCACAAAGGCAGCAGCCGCGACAACAAAAGTATTGGCTGGGGGATCGCAATCTGCTTCGAGGTCTCCAATCTGGTGACGTTTTGATTAATGCCTGCCCAGTGGGCATCCAACTGCTCTCAGAAATATTAATTTGATCCGGTTTTCGGATCGTACATGTAGATCTTTGCATTCAAATCGAATTTTGACGATCGACTTGGACAGGATTCCCACGTAGTGATGTTGCCCTGCGCCTTTGGCAAATAAAGTGTCAAATTGATTTTGAGAACATTTTGTGGCTGTGGCGTGAGAGAGGGTGTCATCCCTCCGCCATTCTCATCCCAATAAATCTGACATTTAATGCCACCCACAAAATACAAAAAAATGTAATCTAGACCCTGTCTCGTAGGGGGGCCCACAGGAATGACTCAATTGTATTTTATTTGTGGTGCAAAGACAACTCCCAGGCCATAACTCTACTGCTCCTTCCTCTCCGCCTCCCAGGAGTACCCTGGCACAGACACTCATTCAATTCAATCCGAATCTCCGATGCCCGAACAAAGGCCAATTTGAATGTTAGACATGTGCAATGCAGCAGCAGCAAACACTTCGCGGCGGCCACGCCCACGCTTCAAGAACGAAATAACCAAAAGACCAAAACACCGAGAGGCACCAAAGATACAATTCTTCATAAAGCCAAAAGCTGACATCATTCGGCAGGCTGCAGTCGAAAGGAACAGTAGTTTGGGATGTGTTTGAAATACATACGTAAATTTCAGCCTTAGAAACTGATTAAAAACTATGGGATATAGGACACAGAGTGGGGCAGTTAAGGGCAGGAATATTTAAAGAGTACATTCATAGAAAATGTGTTAAGAATTTAACCAAAACAAGAGATTATTTCAATGGAATATCTTGAGTTAAAGCCTTAACATTTTTAACCTCTTTTATTCTTAAAAACTTCCCCTAATATTTGCTTATTTGTTTCCCAGCTTCTTCCTCAGCTTTCCATGACCTAGGCACCACTGTGCTGGTGGACCTGGGGAGCTCAGAGTACAAGGAGGGATTTGATATGGCTGCAGGCGCTGGCTTTATAGGCAACAATTAAAACTCATTCATCATCATCAGGCGCAGTCGTCGGCGCAGTTGTCATAACACACATGTCAGGGACAAACCAAAGCCAAAATCCAAAACTCCGGATTGAAGCTCAGGCCACGCCTGCGTCTGGCATTGGGGCGCGGACGGGGGACGGACATGCTCGTATTTTGTGGGTGTATCAAATCCAGTAACCAGATCGATTGATAGATAAATTTATCAGTAACTGGCATTCTGTCAGCATTCAGAGCTGCAGGAGAGTGAGAACATTGGATAGCGAAGCCGCCTGCAGGTGCGTGGGCGTACCGTATCGTATCATAACTACTTTGCCACTTCATCATATCATATCATATATCTCCCTGCCGCTGCTGTGGCACACACTGGTAATGCATTTTTCAAGGTGTGTGGCGCATGATTTCATATGAATTTGTGGCACTTACAATGTGGCATTATGAGTATTTGATCTTGAGATATTAACGATTCGCTGGGTGTTTACTAGGGAATTTGTGCGAAATTTAAAGATTTTAATCACATAAAAACGAAGATTTGGCTTGGCATTGTGCTAATCCTTTGGAAGTTAATGACATTAAGGATTTATTAAGCTCAAATATTGGTAAAGCTTGAGAAAATCTATTCAGATCTTTTCTCAAACTTCTCTCTCATGAATACTTATTTTCCGTGGGCTGTTTGCTTTCTTTTCAGGTGGAATTATCAATGGTATTTCCTCAGGGAGCCATCACTATCATTAGAGGGCTTCCCCTACCCCATTCGAATGACTAATGCTCCTTCCCCTTAACGCCATAAAAAGTACTTGGCAATATCATCCTATCTCTCACCTACTTCCAAAGCTATGCTCTGATAAGCAATTGCTCAAAGCCCTCCCCCTACCAATGTAAATATTAACATTTCACACCACAAATCGTGGAAAGACAGGGGGTCTTATCATCAGACACCCTCTATAGGGCGGCACGCACTGCACATCAGCGTCTGTCTGGTGGGGTCCGGTCTCTGACTCTCCACCCAGAGACACTGTCAACAGGTTGACAAATGACGGGTAGATAGTGTTGCTGCTTTTATGGGTATTTTTTGATACCCTTTCGGCAGGGTCCCTTGGAACTTCCTTATTTATGGAGATATTCCGGTGAAACTTTACAAGCAGCATGTGCAGGGATTGTTTGATGGTTCTATCAAATTTCATGAAAATCGGTTTACTATATCATATAGCTTCCATACAAAAGTCGAACCTCTTAGGGTATTTAAAGGTGCGGCGAGCAAACAGCTACCCCTCCTCCCTAGCTATTGTTTAGTTTTGTTGTTTCATTGAACTTGGACACGCACCGACATGAATACCAAAAACTGACAACAAAAATTACAACATTCGATGGGGGGCGAGTGATAAAGACCCTGAACTAAATATCTGGATTTACCTACGTGGGACACTGCACACACAAACCCACGGAATCAATAGATCAAAAGTAGCATGACAATAAAGAGCTAATTAAACCATTGATTAGCTAATTAAAACGTAAATGAACTCGTAAAAATCGACATTAGTGCAGCGAATGTCGCGAGCAAAACAAAACAACTGAAAACAGCTGATGGCGTAACGTAACGGCACGAGCAACACAGTAGCGCAACGTAACGCAATACCACAATCTAAAAATAGCTGCGCGAGTCTTTTCACGTCCAAAATTATTGACTTTTTCACACCAGGCACTACACTTTTTTTCTATTATTCTGTTGCCGTTTTATGCACATATTTACCATGCGCTTCTTCAGGCTCACTGCATTCACGGTATTTTCCAGAGCACGGAGTTTTATAATTGCAACTACTGCCGCCACGGAAATGGCACTGCCACCCAGCAGCGACAGCAGGCGACGCGTTCTTTTGCTAAATCCACCTGTATTCACCGGTCCACTCGAGTATTTGGCATATCTGCACACGGCCACGCCTACATTGCTGCGTTGTGTGATTAGTGCTCCTGTTCTAACCGATAATCGGGCCACTAAATTAGCCATTTTAGTCCGGGATCGTGGTAAAAAATACGAAACGGTAAACGAATGACAAATAGAAAACGTAAAACGTAAGCGCGGTCGGTTTGGCTACGTAGTGTCTGGCAGTGTTGCTAAATGGCGGAAAATGACTCAGTGTTGCATCTAGCCGGAGGGCAAATTGAGCGCGCGATTTGAAATTCAGTGAGTGATAAAGGGAAATTGTATTATATTTTATTTGAATGCCATTAAAACGATGAACAGATGAACGGGATGTTTTATATTCAAAGAAATATCGTAATGAGAAATACATATAACATATGGGTAAGGTAAGTCTCTAAACATATATAAAATTTGACTAACAAAAACCCCAACTGGATTGGAGCCTATGTATTTCGCAATACAAATCTGCATATTATATTCGCACCTTTGATTCGTTCTCAGAAAATGGGTCTACGTGCCCAAGTCCACACAGAACCGCAGAAAATACATATTTCCAGAAGTGATTTCCAATTAAAAATCCTGGCAACGTCAATTGTTGCGGTTTTTCGCCTTTGACGTATTTTCCATATTTCCAAAACCTCAGATATTTTTGGCACAAAACTATTGTATTTTGGGTAATTTTTTATGGTGCATGACCAAAATGTTTGCCAATGACGCGTCCCCGGGGGAACTACGCAAACGTATAAAAATATTTCCTACCGAAATGTGCGTCAAGAGTCCAAAGTTCTTTCCAATGAGTCATTTCGGTGGGTGGGGCATCAGAATAAGAAATATGACAAAAATGCAACTAGAAATCAACAATAAAAATGTCGAAATATTTTATGGGCAAACAAATGACAATAAAATGATCTAACGAAAAACGAAAACCTGTTGCAGCATAGAAAATTCAACAGAAATTTTGTTTGTTCTTTGGGATTTCGGAATTCTCTTGGATTCTCGTGGAAAATAAATACATATCAATTTCATTTGATCGGCGAAACCCTATACCCCCTCTACCCCGCTCACTCTGTGTCTCTCAGGTGTATATCCCCCTGATAGTTGACACTTTTTTTCAGGGAGGAGGAGGAGGTTTACTCCATGAACTCTCAATCTCGCAGGTCGTCTGAGAGTCGCCTTTGCCTGCGACTTGTTCTGCGACTGCAGCTTCCTTCTCTCTGGTTTCGTTGTGAGCTCGTAAATTATTTGTTTCAATTTTAAACTGCAGCATTGTGTTTCCCTTCCATTTCCTGCGAAAGTTGTAAAAGAAGTAACCGGGGGACTCAGGCTGAGGCTGATGCTGAGGCTGAGGCGCCACTCCAATCGATTCGAAAGCCCTCAAAGATCCGTTTGCACACATAAAAATTGTGTATGTTGACGCCTTCTCCTTCTTGTAAATATCCTCCAGGCAAACACAGATCCTGCCTCATATATTCGATATTTTTGGTTGGTAATAAAGTTGTTTCAATTAGGGTTTCCGAAATATACAAAAAAATATACTTGGAAGCTTAGCGCCAGCCACAGCCAGGCCCTTGAGGGCGTTCTTTCGGTGGTTCCCTTTTTGGTTTTTTACCAGTTAATTAGTTTGGCATTTAAAGTGTTTTTTTTTCTGGAACTGGAAATGGTCTTGAGGCGCTGCGATTAGGTAATGTTTCAAGAGAGGCCAGAGGTATTTTTGGGGGGGCATTTTGGGTTCGAAATTCTTTTTGGGTTTGCCGCATCATTTAACGGTACACATGAAATTGATATACGAGGCTGACATTCAAAAAGGCTGAAGAGAACTGGAAATCAGATTATTGATTTCATTGGAAATCGCTCGCCGGGTGTAGATGATATCATTTAAAAAAGTTCAATGTCAATCAATTGAGAGAAAGGTTTTGGGGGGCCCACCTGTTGAGCGAAGTTCACTCGAAGTTCATTGAGTTGCAATTAAACAAATACATAAATAAATAAAAAATAAAAAGTAATAATCAAGAAAAGAGGAGCAGGGACCACACACACGCAAGGCGCTGCCCTGTCACACACATAAATACAATAAATCCCAATGGCACATGCGGGAATATAGAAGGAACTCTTGGATCTCTCAGATGCATCACCTTCAAGAACAGAAAAAAGGGTGCCAACTTCTTACCTAAGGATGACTACAGAGAGAGAGAGAGAGATGGGGAGAGACCGGTTTCTGGTTGGGTTCTCTTTGCGGTCGGTCGCTCTAACATGTTGATTTATGCCTTGCCCCTGGGTCATCATGATCATCAACATCATCCAGGGACCCATCCACAAATAGAAGCCGCTCCAATTACATCACTCAAACTACAGTTAAGGTGGGAATGGAAGGAAAAAACACTCACCTCTCTGCAACTGCAACTGGAACTGGAACTGTTGAACGCTGGAACGTCGTTTGGCTGTCACATTAGGCCACACTAATCAGACAGATAGCCAAGTTTATCGCATGGACAAGATCTACAAAGGATTAACCAGTCTAGACTCCAGAACTTTGTGCTCTTTAACGGTGTTGCCTCTAAGGCCGGTTCTTGTTCTTGTTTTTTGCCCAACTTTATGACTGGCGCTAGTGGCCCCAAATAATTGGAACCCAATGGAAGAAATACCCGAAGAAGGAGAAACATCAGTTGCTCACCCTCAATGCTCTTTTCTGTGCTCTCTCGATTCGATCGTCTTTGATTAAGTTCTGATATCTTTCTGAAGTGGTAACCCGAGATATGGACCTTAACCTCCATACGGAATGCTTTTTTTCTACAATTTTTATTAATTGTTATTGCCAGCTAGTTCCATAAATTTACGTAGAACAGAGACCGATGGCTGGATGGATGGACCGATGGCCGTTCCACTGATTTTGTTAATAGCCCAGATATTGATATCGATTTCTTTGGCAGTCCGAGAATAATAAAAATTGCTCACATTTACGAGTAGTAGATTGTGGAATGAAAGGCGATCTATTGACCGAATCGTTCGCCATGGAGCATGGGACACAATGAGTGATTGTGGGAGCACAGCCAGCCCCACCGGAGAGTGTGGAAGAATGTCCAAGCCAAAAAGACAAGAAGCTTTTCGAAATTTGAATTTCGTTAGACAAGATGGGAAAGTTTGTGCTTGGAAATGGTAGATAGATTCAAGCTGTTGAGACAGAGATGCGCTTTGGGCTGTGGTTCTGTTGCCAGCATAGATAAAAATGGTGTGGAGTGCATCGTTTCGAAGATAGAAGGTTGAAATTTGGTAGAATTAGGCATCTATTTGTTAACTTTGAACATGGAAAGTAACATCACGATTGCAGCATTATTAGAGTCAGAAATAGATTCCAAATTTAGCGCTTATTCTCTCTCATTGCTCTAATAGCACTAGCCAACACGAAATTTCCGCTGTGGCCCAAAATTACTTTTTATAATAGATTTATAATTATAATTGATTTGGAAAACTCAGGAAAACTCAGTCTAAATTTCGTGAAAGAAATACTGCAAAAAATGATAAAATTTGAACTGCAAAGCTTAATATCTTCCAGACGTTAAACTGCAGCTACAACGTGTCTAGGTCTGATTTATAGCTGCATTTGTCAGCTTTTCAGAACTGCAAAATAACATGCAACCAGATATAAGATACTTAAGTTACGGAAAAAATAGAAGAACTACCTCTGAAAAAAGCATGCAAAAAAATATATAATTTAAAAAATTCTTAAAAAAAAACTAAACCATAAAAATAAATACAATGTTGTTTAAAAAATTTTAAATCTCGAAATCTATCAGTAAAGTCATTTTGGGCCACAGCGAAAACAAAAGTTCAATTTTGTCGAGTAGTGTAGTCCTAGAGTCCCAAATATAGTTCCCACATTTCCCTTGACTTTCCCATTTTCATTACCTAGTTCAGGGTTGTGTATTTTTCAAGGTGCCCTTCGCTTTTGGGGCACTCTCAACATCATCAATTGCTCAACACAAGAAACAGTGCTCCAAAACCCAATTAAAATCAGGCAGCAAATTTATTAAATTGCCATCGATGGCTGCCAAATTAAAATGTCAACGGCTCCGCCAACAGACAGACACAGAGACAGTGGCAGACAGTGGTAGAGACAGAGGGCGTCAGAAAAGTGTCATAAACTTGTTTGACAGATTTCTTTTGATTCACTGGCGGCCCTCTCATAAATAAAGCTTGCAAATTTCGGGGCGTGGTCCACGAAACGAAACCAAAGTCAATGCGAGATGCATAAATATTTTGGCAAGCCAAATGAGATTCAATTCATTTAGCTGTCAACGTCACCCGCACCACCAGCAGCAGCAGCAGCAGCGCCAAAGGAATGCAAAACCAGATACAGATTCAGATTCAGATCCAATCATTGCATGTGCCGCACTCATAATTCTTTAGTGGAAGATGATGATGACATTTGAAATGGGGTAAGAGGAGGCGCCATAACATCCAAGAATTGACTCATGAATCTGAGTCTGTGGTGTCTGGTTGGTGGTGGTGGAAAGCAGCAACTAACTAACCAACAAACAAACAAACAGCTTGAAGCACCTGCCAACGGGTTCTTCGCTGGTGATTCCATCCATCAGTCCCACTTTTCTTTACGATCATTGCCCCAACTGCCCTGGGGGCGTGAAGTGTGCTGTAAATTCGAATCAAAGTAGAACCACTTTTGGTGTTGGTTTTGATGGGGTTTTTCGTGTGTGGTTTATTGGCGGTGTAAAGCTGCATAAAGTACTAAAAACTATTGATTTCTGGTAGCTCTTCAAGTTGGAGCAAATACTGAATGAGGGCACTGTTCACATCGGGGATTAATTCATTGATATTCAGCACATCCAATGTGGGTGTGGTTTTCCAGCACACAGGATCAGAGATGACAGAATCTGCGGCTTGGTAAATCTATAAAAAAGAAACTTAACCAAGTAAGGGAATATTTTATAGCTATGTATATCCCTTGGCCTTACCTTTCGGCAAAGGTTCACAAATTGACGTATATAAACCACAATCTCTGGCTCTGGTTCATTTGGTTGTCTCTGCTCCGGGGTTAGCTGGCGGGAAAGAAAATCCAGACTGGATTCAATGGACAATGCACGTAGATCGGGCGAGTATCTGCTCCACCACCAGGCGCACTGAATCCCAATCACCTCCCATGCATTCTCCATGAGGCTGCGTCGCTGTAGCTTCCATATCTTGCGCTGGTACTGGCCATGGTCTACGGCAGCAGCCATCCCAGACACCGAGCAATGAAGCTTGTAGCGGGAGTCCGCTGGCTGCATGCTGCAAAGCGTTTGGGCACAAGGCTCCTGCTGCTGCTGCTGCTGCAGAAGGTAGTCCGTGGAGGCCTCAAATTCAGAGAGCGAACGTTCGGAGGAGCTGGAGTCGGAGTCATAGCCACGGAAGCGTCGCTGATTGGCCAACCAGTCGGCACCGCCATCAAAACGATGCATCTTCGATCGAAGTTGATAGTAGCTACACTGGCGATACAGCTTTGATGGTCCGTGACGTTTTATGGGGCAATCACTATGCGAAGAATCGGAATATGAGTATGAAATATCTTAGAGGAGAATTTGTCGTACTTTTCAGGACCAAAACATCTCCGAATTCCATAGTAAATGTTCTCCACAACCAAAGCCATTTCCAGCGTGGGCATTTTGATGGTAGAATTGAGTTCTTCTTCTTCGTTTTGTTTGATGGTAAAACTATGAAATTTTGAACATGCCCAAGGAAGAAAAGGTTCGAAATTTGTTTACCCACAAACAAAATCCTCCCCTTTAAGTAGTTGTTGTTCCGTGCCAAGTATTTACACGCCTGCGTTGATCTTGTCTTGCAATCATCTGAGTTTTCATCTCCTGAGTTTGCTCCCTCAACCAGTCAGCAGCATAATCGTGCAATGGCAGGCAAATTTGATTCCAAAACAAAGACAAAAGCGGCAAGATAAATGGCAGCACAAATATGAGTGGGCATAAAAACATTTTTGTTTATTTTTTAAACACAATTTTGTTAGTTTAATTTGGAGTAAAGACACATACTGGAATGCTAGAAGTTTGATTTATATCCGAGTTCCGGTAAATCTCAGCCGAGACGGGGTGGGTGTAAAACTCAAGGCCCACTCGGCTACACACATGTAATTTATGGCTAACACAATTAGCATTGCAATCTATATCAAAATATTTACGTATCAATTATTATGATTAGAGCGGACTGCCACTGCCGCAGATA
The DNA here is from genome assembly GCA_035043285.1 of Drosophila subsilvestris. Taxonomy (NCBI): domain Eukaryota; kingdom Metazoa; phylum Arthropoda; class Insecta; order Diptera; family Drosophilidae; genus Drosophila; species Drosophila subsilvestris. The sequence goes on along the minus strand of JAWNNB010001730.1, from coordinate 3,651,902 downwards.
TTTACTACTTCCAGCATAATCGATCACTCAGCTGGCGGTTTTCTCATTACCGATATAGATAGAGACAGAGATATAGATGCAGATACAGATACGAATATTCACTACTAATCTTAGGTTCAATCTAATCCGATCGGAGTACCAAGCGACCGACCTGCTGGCGTCAACAGCATTTCACTTTGATCATTATTTTTGCATTTGCTTTAACCCCTTGGGATATATATCTACACATTTACTTGATTAATCTATTATCAGTTCATGCAAATATTTGCTAAGTGTGAATACAATGGAATAGAAGGTAAGAAGCCTAAGGTAACTCACCCTTTGCATTCAATAAATTTCATATAAACATTTTAAATTAATTATTACAAGTTTTTCCATGTTTTCTTTGCATTCCCGCGTAAAGGGTTAACAACAACTTGTGGCTGGTCACTTGGCTAAAGACAAAAGACAGGCCAGCAGATTGGTTCCAGATTGGCTTTTAATTGATTCGAAATGATTCGATTTGAATTGAGTTGAGCTGTCTGACGGCTGGCTGCATGTTCGTCGCCATTTGCTGACAGCCAACTATTACAATTTCATTAACATAAATTATTCTGGCTGCAGATACAGATACAGATTTTTTGCGTATCTGAAAGTAACTCTGATGGAAGCCTAATGGCTGCTAATGCATTTCTGATGGCATGCCAATACCCAAATGCTGCTCCACCATTGATCATCAATCGATGGGCAGATTCATTTCAAAAATAAAGAAATCAGATAGTTTCTGCTACCAATGGAAAAACCAATGGAAATCATGTCCGCTGACAGTCGACATGACAATGTATTTTGTAATTGAATACGCGACGCGAATGGAACAATTGCAAACGGGCAGATAAGCGATCTACTAGATACATTTCTGTAGACAAGAAAAAGCCGCCAACCTTGGGAGCGCTGAAACGCTGAAGCTGAAGCTGGATCTGTAGCTGGGGGCTGGCGCGTTTTTAAACGCCCGAGAAACGCGCGCAAGCAACACACTCAAGGTGTAAAACTGGGAGTCTGGATAGTGGACTGCGGGGGGACTGCAAAGCAGCTGCCTCATTTATTTCACATATTTAAATGCTGTGGCAAACACCTCGCCGCACTGGGTGCATCACTTGCCACATTTTCGGTTCGTTTCGGCTACGGTTTTTTTTCTACTTAATTAATTTAACATCTTGCGGAAGGCCAAAGGAGGAACGACAGTTGCAGTTTACGTGGAAAAAGGGTCAAAGGGTAGACCTCTGCTCTCTCCTCTCCCTCCCCTCTCTCTGTCTTGTGTTGAGGCGAGCACATTAAGCTGGAACACTCAACTGGCGGGGGTTAATTAAGTCATTAGCCCGAAAATGTCCTGCCGCTGCTCCTCCTTAATTAATCATTTTAATTGTCTGGTGGCTGCATTCTGAAGGATAATCGGAGTGCGGGGAGGGGTATGTAGCATGCCTAAGATCAACAGAGTCAAAAGGTTGCTCTCTTTTGAAAACTGCGGGGGAGCCGCACGCACAGCCTGTGTCGTAGGTTATTTATAGGGTCACTTGCCAGGGTGGGGAGACAAACGAAAGGCCAAGGGCATGGGACAGGGACACGGACATTTGGCATGTGCTCCGCACGTCTCGAAGGCGAGAAATTCCCGAGTAGGCACACAAATGTTGTCGTTCAAACTTAATTGAGTTAATTGTTTGGGGAGCAGCAGCCCCTTTTTGTGGGTAGCCCTAGTCCCCACTTTTGTGGAAACACTTAAGGAAAGTTGGAAGAAAATAAAACCAAACGAAATTTCAAGTTCAAAATTGCGGAAGGGAAAGATATTAGAATTGGGTGCGAGACAGATGTACTTAGACATGGAAACTAGAGGAGATCATGCACTATAATAGAATCTTAATGCATAGTTTATTTATTTAAGAGTATGCATTTATATGGTTTATATTTCAGTATGTTTTCAGAGACTTCAAAACCATCTATTGCAAAAGGAAACCCCGTCAAACCTTTCCCTTGAGTCCAACCGATAAATCCCTTCCATTTGCCATAGAATGCCAACAAACAGAGTTCCCAAAATCGTTTATCTGCTGCCTTATCTCTAGAGTCTAGATAATGGACTTAACTACGTACCGCTGACGCAGTCATCAGGCGTGACGTTGACTACCCCGCGAATCCCGTTGTATATTTGCCATCTCCCTCAACACGGACATTGCCAAGTTCAATGTACATAATGTTTTGCACCAAAAAGTGGGTCTAGCGCCCATGTGACTTTTGTCTACTATAAACGCCATTCGGCCATGCAGATAAGATAAATATTCGTGCTAGAATTACTCGTGCATAAGCAGAAAGAGTTGAACTGCAGCTGATTCCAAAGGCTTATACACTTTGACCCACCCAAAAATACTTTTTGTGATGCAGAAAATAGATCAATAAATGGTCAACGGCTGATTGCTTATCAGGATCACAATCAAACTGTTCCGATTACGCTCTGACCTCAGTTTTAGAATAGAACTAGAGCCTGACTCATTAGCGATTTCCCCGTGCAGGTCTTGCTTTTTGGGTTCTGTTTGCGGCTGCACTTTGGGATGTGCTTTGCCATTCGTTAGGTGAAAAATCGTGCAAATCAACGCTCTCTGGCGAAATACGTTGCTGGTTGGAGAGAGGTCTACGCGCCAAAAAGCACAAACGCCAAACAACCCAATTCAGAACCAAAGTCAAGCAATCGGACGGACGGACGGACGGACGAACCCAACCAACCCCCTAACCCACCTAACACACTAGCGATGACTGTAATCGCACCTCACACTCATTTCGTCAGCGGGCAATGGCACGTGACAGGGGGATCCATTGGCTGAACTAAAAGATTTGCTTGGAAACAGGGGATTTTGCTCTACTAGAGGTTGGATTCTGGATGGTTTCTGATTTAGAGGTCTAGGAACAGCCCGAGATTGATTTTATGAAGATATTTGAATGGTTGCTGGATAAATTTACGCTTTAGCGGTTTTAGAATGGCATTTTAAAAAAGTTTTTGTAGAGGTCTGAAAAGTTTTATAATAATTTTAGGATGTTTTCTCGATTGTTTTTCATAGAAAGAGAGCTGCAGGATAGTGTCAGGGTATTAAGGACTATTTCCGATTGGCTTCTACTATACTAAAAGTTTGAAAAGAAGTGAATCCGTAGTCTATCTATTCAAAAAGAAAACGAATCATCCCGATCTTGTGCACAAATAAATTCTAAAAATCCCATAAACCAATGAAAGAATGCTGCTCAAAAAAAGAGCCCTAAACATAATTTACCATCTTAACACTTTCACACACACACACACTTACATACCCATATAAGTCAGTGAGATGTTCTGGTACCTGATTCTGATTCGCCCTAAAATCCAGACGCCGATGGATGCCAAAGGGCAGAACTATCAATCGTACGAATGAACCATCGAAATCGTTGGTCTTTCTTTTCGTCCATCATCCACCCACTACACTACTCTTACTAAAGTCCTCTCCCTGCCCGGCCTCTTTCTTTCTCTCTACCCTTCTCTCTCGTGTCTCTTTCCGGTTCGCTATGCGATGGTTCGCTCGGGCAGCCGAAGCAGATACGAAGGCAGCAGCAGCAACACTGTGGAATAAATACGGTTGGAAAATACAATTCAGTCTCTGACTAGCGCCGGCCGAAGCGGCAACAAAAATACAAAAAGCGGAGGGTTCCGCAGTCGCAGTAGCACTCGAAGTCCGCCCGAAAATATCCGCAGTAAAAATTTTCGAATATTTGTCACCAATATCCATCGATCTACCATCCATCGCGGCGTGTTCCCCTTTTTTTCGTTTCGCGTTTTCCGGTTTTTCCTCATTTTGTGAAAATTGTGTGCTATCCGGGAAAAGGCCAAACACTGAAATCCCCGCAGCGGATGAAGGAAACAAAAGTTCAATTTTGGAGTAAAAGGCAATAGAAAATATTTAGAAAATATCCAAGTGTTGTGTCTGATCTGTCTCTAAAATGAGAAAATTGAAAGATTGCAAGAAAATGTTGAATTGTTGCTGCAATAAATAAATTCTTGCAAATTGTTTAAAGTGTGCAAAGTGCAAGAAAAACCAAAAGCCAAACCAACGCGTTTAAAATACAGAATCGTAAAACTCACAAAAAACAGAGATAAACATAAAAAAGGTGCGTAAAAATAAATGTTACATAATTTAAGTAATTTTTTTTTCGGTTGAAAATATTTGTTTGGAAATATTTTTAGAAATATTGCCAAATATTTTAGATATTTGTTCAACAAATGACTTTTGAGTTCTCAGTGTCATTTTGGTTTAAAACAATAATTAATATTCACTGGGGGGGTTCCATGTACGATTTTCTAAATCTTTTTAGATAAAATGTTTAAGTAGACCATAAATAGTGCAAGTTCCTTGACTTTTCATTCCTTGTCTTAATAAATGGAAATAATTTTTGGGAATTTGGCAGCGAGCCGAGTAATAAGTGTATTTAAATTTTAAATGAACCATCCGCCTGCCAGGAGAAAGTAATTAAGTAATGACTTATGCAAATATCAAATAAGTCCATCGCAAAAATCACAAAAACCAACAAACAAATGGCCGCCTGAAGAGCAAATTGGCAGAAAAACATTTTTCCATTAGCCAGCTGCTAATTGTCACGAATTAGATCCATATTTTGTTTTTCGATTATATTTCCACACCTTCAGAAGAATCTCCGGTATCTCTGACATCTTAATCCGAGTGCAATCCACCCATAAACAAATTAAATTTAATTTATAGAGTGCTTGCGACCAAGTAATTTCTCTCCCACTGCAGATTAAGGAAAGTAAACTTTAGTTTGAAAAAATAAACAAAAAACAGCAAAATATTTGTGTGTAAAAAACGACCTTAGGGGCACCTCTTCAATAAAAGCTGCAAATTTATATAATTTATTTATAGCAGATTGTATCTGTGTATCTTTAGCAGTGCGGATCTCAGTGCGTATCTCTGTATCTGCAAACGCACGCAGGCGCTTTTAATCTCATTTGGCAAACTTTTATTTCACTTTTATTTTATTTTTTTTTTTGCTATTTTTTCTGCGCGTGCAGTTTTTTGTCCTATAAATTGACTGCCTGCCGGCGTTGACTGTTATCTAATACTAAGTGCCATTATCTAAGTTGTGTCTGTATGTGTGTTGTGCGAATTTGCGTTTATGGCGCGCATGTGTGTGTGTGTGTGTGTGTGCGTTGGGTTCAACAACTGCTAATCACATGCTGAGATCATAGTTTTGACAGCAGAAAAATGAGGGAGGGGAAAATGTTCTATAAAAATGAATGAATTGTGGGGCAAGAGCAGGTGATATCCTAGTAAATTAATGAGTCGTCTTCATCGAGTGCTTAAATCAGTTTAGAGTGGCATATTTATAGAAGCTATTAACGTTGCGGAATATTTAAGATATTTTTTGAGAATTTATTTCGAGTAAATTTTGTGTATTTTTTTTGGATTTTTATTCTATAATGATTTATATGGAATTAATGAATACTTGAGTATTTGGAATAGAAATATTGGAATATATTACGTAGTCTGCCCTGCCCTTTAACCCTTTCCCCTACGACACACTTTCATTAAGTAATTTTTTACTTCTACCAAGGGCACACAAAAAAGAGAGGAAGGCAGTGAGTGATTAAATATTTTAGTATGCCCCACAAATTATTCGGACTACGTCAATGGGTGATCCACTAAGTGAAAAGTCGAACCATAAAATGTAGCCCATAAATAATTTTGCCTGCCTCGCACAACAAAAACTTTAGTGGAGAATATTTAATAAATTGTATTTGGAAACTGTTTGAAATGAATTGAAATTGAATTAATTTTTGGGCCATAAAATATAATGGATCCATCCCGAGAGACTGTCGTGTTTTCCGCTTGATTTGAGCTGTCGTAAAGCCTGGCCAATCATCAAATATACTCAGCCTCAGCATTCGTAGTCGCAGTTCCATTTAGTATTCAGTTCTGGATGGATGAATGGTTGGTGCGTTTGCTGGGTAACATTTCGCTTGGCCTGTGTGACATATTTACTCGCCTCAATTGGGGGGCTTGATTGATTGTTTCTGGTAAGGCAAAGTTTAAAATATACAACGATCATAGGTCGTAGATAAAGGCTTATCGCATGCAAAAAATAATCATTTCTTTTTTATGGCCAGTGCGTAAATAGTTTGTGCTTTTTGGCCACAAAAGGCGGCATGGAATGTGCACTGTAAAAGTAAAAGAAAAACTCAAGTTAAAAGTAAAGAAAAACCAAAGGAAAAGACACTACGCAAAAACAAAAGGAAAAAACATCGAAAAATGCGGGAAAACTCGGTAAAAAATGCAGCGTTTGTTTTAATGAAGCGTGAACACTAGACCACATAATGTGCGGCATACATTTAGCGGCGACAACATACTATAGTGCAGATATACACACACGGACAGACATACATACACATATGGCCACAATTTTAGTTACACCCCTCAGGTTAAAAAAACAAACTAAAAAACCAGCAACAAAAACGAAAAAAAAAAACGTGAAAATCGTCGCGTATTTTCTTTGGGTTTGTTGTTGTTTTGGTTTTTCTTTTGGTGCTTCACTTCTTTTTTTGTTTTGTTGTTGTTGTTTGACGCAGTTTAAAAATATCCTAGACGCAATTGCTGTTGTAGTTTTTGTTGCTTTTTTTTTAGAGTCTCTGCTGCCACATTGCTAATACGACGCGTTGTCTTTGAATTTTTGGCTGCCTTTTTTTTCCTTTCTTAGTTTTTTGTTTTAATTTTCGCACGTAAAGTGCGTGACTTTTAATTAGACTGCAATAAATGTGCGAAAATGTGTGGGAGATGAGTGTGCTAATGGGCAGATACATGAGATACATTCGAGAGAAGTAAGAGATACATGTGTTTTGGAAGTTTTTATCGTGTTTTATCGTGTGGTTTTTATGTTTCTTGATATGTATTTGGAAGTAATAAATGTAAAAAAATGTTTGTAGTTATTATAGATACATTTTCAGTGACTAAGATCACTTGTTTAGGGAATGAAAGATAGCAAACTTTAGCTTTTTTGTTAAGTACTTTTCTAAAGATTTTTCGTGTTTAATTTTATGTATTTTTCTTCATTGATTTTTAGTTATTTTTTAAGTAAAAAACTTTAGGTATTTCTTAAGACTTTTTCTTCTTTTCCTGTGCACATTTTAAATGTTGATTCATCATCTGAGAAATCATTGAATCGATCTTGTCTCTATCAATAGCCAAAGATACTCGTACTTTGCCAGAGATCGATTCATGTTCTCTACTTGATTGCTGCGTGCAAATCGCTTGTATCTTCGAGATACATTTTTCTGTTTTTGTCAATATCTCAAGCGACCGATATTTGCTTTGTTGTTTAGCATCCACCTCGCATGTGATTGAATGTCTTTCTCATCAGTGGATCTGTGTGTGTGTGTGTGCGTGCATCTGTGTATCTGTGTATCTGCGGCTGTCTCGTGCACTAAATATTTAAAATAGCTGCATCTTGAGAGGATTTCTTTAGCTGCTACCGTCGTGGCTGCAACCCAATTGCTTCCGGTTCAAATCGATTACACAAAAGCGCTGCTGCTGCCCCTTTTGTTCCTGCCCCGCGGCAGTGCTTTCCCCCCACCAAAGAAGTAGTGTGGCCTCCTCCTCAAGTATCTTGTGCGTTGTTTTCCATACAAATGAAGTGCACCATCGATTAGTGCATTCGGTCCGTCTGGGCTGCAGCTTGTTTGAGTTATGTTTCGGTATCTTTTTCATTTCCATTTTCCACACACACGCGCACAGCTCTCTGTTTTTCTAAAGAAAATTAATTGTTTTGTAAACACGTGAGTCGTCATGAAGTGGGGAATACAGAACAGTGGAGAGAGAGGTAGAGGGAGAATACATATTGCTCTCTGTTTCGCAGATAGATTCATCTATAGGCCATAAGCCAGTTGTCAGTGCAATGCCACCGCACATCAATCTTTGGCTAAGTATTCCATAGAGTATATTTCAGCCAGAAAACAAGTAGATATTGTGTATTTATTCTCGTTCAATCTTGTGACAAGTGTCAACAAGCCAACAAAAATAACGTCATCCAAAATGTATCTTCAACTATAGAAATATCATTTATATCTTTTGCTTTTCGCTTTCTGTTTGGCATTGAAATATTTTTCGTATTACCACATACTACTCGTATGTACATATGTATGTGTTTTATTGCACCACAACTTTGTTACGGTTATGGATGGGCAAAGAGTAACCACAGAAACCCACCACCCATCAGATGTCTGGGAATCTGTGGTCTTCTGCCACTGCCTCTGAAACCTCTAAACTTTTTTAGCATTAGCAAATTGTTTTGCTAGGCGAAAACTTCAACGAAAATAAGAATAAATCATCTCCAACTAAAACGCATTAAATTTAATCAAAATGAAATAAATAAAAAAAATTGTAAGCTAAAAGAAAAAAAATCGAAAAATAAAAACCTTCACTTTCGAAAGGCCCGAACACCAATAAAAACTGGTTTAAATTTAATTTGCGATTGTTATAGCAATAGTATACATATACTTAGTATTTATGCTAATGTGCCCATAGCATATTTATTTTATTAGTCTATCAACAATTTGAATTCAACTGTTATAATAAATTAATTTCAAGCTGCGTAAAGGCACATTTGCATATGCAAACAAAAAACGAATAAAAACTTAAATAAAAATCACATAAAAATTAACATTTTTCAGGCAATGTAATAAATGTCCGGTGAGCGTGTTTCCCGCTTTTTGTTTTGTTTGTTGTAAAGTAACCAAGCGGTTGACGTGAACTAATTAAGTTGCGCAGCCCCCAGCCTTAGATTTATCGCCACCATTCCATAGATACTTTCCCAAAGAGATACACATAGGATACCTACCCCATCGGTCTGTGACTGTCAAACGCATAAATTTGGCAGTGAACAAGAAAAAAAAAACATAACGAAATTTGCTAATCAGTTTGTCGGGCAGCAGTTCAATGACTAGGCGGCAGCATGCGCCTCCCCCTTTAAGCTGGTGTTGTTTCTGCCACAGATAGCGATACTTGTACTACTGCTAATTTGAATTTATGTTTAGGTTTTGCTGTTCGCTGTTTGCTTTTTGGTTTCTGTGCTCAACGACTTTTGGGTGACTTGTTGTCAAGCTGTTGGCGCACAGCTACAAAAGATGATTTCGTTTCATTTATCAAATGGAATGCCGCTCAGAGCAAACAGTGGCATGGATACAGGTGAAAAGTACTCAAAATTTATAGAAAAAAAGGAAAGAATATACATATTTGCTACAAGTGGAATTGTGGGGACGGAAAATAAGTCAGAATTGTAGTGGAAAAACACATAAAATGTATATAAGCTTGAAATTAATTATGTAGAAAATTACAGACAAATGAGAAGCGTCTCTACAGTAGCTCTCTGGCTGAATCCCATTCCTGTTCCACTGTAGCGCACATTTTTATTATAAAATTAATTCATTCGCTGACCAAAGCTGCCGCCACACTTCTCTGGCCCATTCATTATAAAGCTTTTTCTTGCGGGCTTTGGTTTGAATGTCGCAGTTTTTTTTGTTTCTGTGAGCTGGACATTAATTTGATAGCCACCAATGTGTTTGCCACTTAAAAATGGGTTAAGTGAATATCCAGTTTTATAACGGATATGCAATCAAAACTCTAGTTAAACGATCTTGCCCCTCCTGGAAGTGTTAAATGGAGAATCTTGAAGCCAAAACCAAGCATCTATTATATTGAGGAGTACCCCCAGGGAGGAGCATGCGACTTTCGCTTTTTGTCGTACATCCAGCAATCACTGTAATTATGGATCTGCCCCTCATCATATTATGTGGCCTTAAACACACAGCTTTTCATTAATGTTTTTTACGATGAGGTTCATCATAATTTGTTGAATTGCGGAACCGATCCGATGGAGGGGGCAGACAGGGAGTCGTAAAGCCAAAAGATACATTTGTATGCCTGCCACCCAAAGGTGTGATTTTTATACGTCTATCTAGGGATTTTGGCTTATTTCCATCTTTGGGTTTATTTTTATATCTTCTCGTTTTTTTTTTTATTTGGGAGTCGCGTTTGGTTTTTTTTTAATGCCTGCTGTCGCTTCTGTTAGATGTGGTGGCTGTGGCCTGCCCGTGCCCCTGCCCTTCCCCATTGCCAGAATTTAACATAAATTCTGCTGGTGCTGCTGCTGATGCTGCTGCTGGCATAAACAATGTCTTGAGAACCGGCCAAAATGTGTGCCAAGCCCCATACATACATATATCTTTTATATACATATGTATGTGACTATATGTATATCTGGGTGAAAGGGAAGGCAAGAAAGCCTTTCTTCTGCTGAAAAGCTTGCTGAATGTTTGCTGATTTTCATATTACATATTTATTTAAATTTTGTGATTTATTCTGCAGATTTATTTCCTCTTTTTACGACTGAAAATGTTGTCAACAGTTTGGCGCGTTTTGTGTGCGTTTTAAAACGCCTGCTTCGTATCTGTTTCTGTATCTGTATCTCAAAGTCTTTGGCTGTAGGGCCATTGCATAACTGCGCAGACAGAAAGGACACGAAAGCAATTAACATTTTCTATTATGAGTGGTGTCTGATTTGTTGTTCCTGCATGTTTTTTTGGTCGCATTGCACTTAAATGTTGCACAGAAAATGATGCTGTGGCATTATGCTGCTGCCTCTGCTGCTGCGTAGGTTTGCTGAACACGTGCCAAAAAGGCAGGCAGCGGCAGCCGGGAGTCTAAGTGCAGTGGCAAACGTCACTCAGTCTCCGCTCCGCTGCAGTTCCCGCCGCATTAGTATCTCATAGATACAGATACAAATACCTATTCTGTCGCTGTCTCTGCTGTGGCGACGCGCCGCTTCGCGTTGCGTCGGCTTTTGGCTGCAGTTAGTGCGTGATTATTTTCAAATTCGACACAGTTTTGTGCTGCTGCTGCGAATTGTATTTGTTGCTTGGTCATTTTATTTTTAAACAATTTGCCATGTCGACAATCGTGTGAGTTTTCCCTCTCGTTTTGCATTTGGGGGAAAGTGTTTTTCCTTTGCGTAACTGCTCCCTTTGGGCAGCAGTCTTTCCACTTTATGTAACTTCTTGATGAGATACAATTGTATCTTAACCAAAAATAAACTGTGCCAGTTCTATGAGGCAAGACTCTCTCACACACTCTGTGGGTCTGTATATATAGATGGACGGACACACTAATTAAAATGTCAAAAATTGCGTTAGAAATGCTTAAAATGAAGAATTTATGTACCCATTTTGGGCCTAAGCCACTCGATGGCTGCAAATACTAAGCCATAAATTGTGTTGCCTGTCAGCAATCATTATTAATTTTTAATTTATAATTTCAAGATATATCTAATCGAATATTTATTTATCTTTTTGCTGTTCCTTTTGCAGGCAGGAAGCGATGCCTATTGCTTCTGACATGACACGAAAGTCATTGAATATGATAAGATGCATTATCAGCGGGGAAGACGAAGATGAAGATCCGCAATTGAAAAGTGTTCAACGCGTCCACGATATGATAACCTAATTTCCATTGAAAATCATTCAAACACACACAGAAGAGAGACTCGACTCGACTCGACTCTAAATAAAACTCAACGATAAAAAACAAAACCAAAAAAAAATTAAACACAAGGAAACCAAAACGAAAGTAAAAAAAGGGCGAAAAAAAAAAGATTTCTTTAAAGCGAAGGGGCGTACGTTTCATATGTTTCAAGGGCGTGGCGCCCAAACAAACTATAAACATCCACACAGAGAGAGAGGAGGGGAGCGAACAAGCGAGAGGTGAAATATAAACATTGAGAGGAGGAGGAGCGAGCAGCGAGTAGCGAGCAGCAAAGACTCTTGTGAAATTCCCTTAAGTTGTGATCTTTGATGCGAATAAACCTGCGCTTGGACTGGAGGGCCCTGGCGCTGCTGGGCGCCCTCCTTTCGTGTTTCATTGCCTGGCAGGGCTGTTTGGTATTTGCGATGCCACTGGCTATAACAACGATATCGAACTCGAACTCGAACCAACAAATAAACAACACGAACAACAACAACAGCCATTCAAATAGTACTCGGTTTAGTAATAGTAATTATCTACAAAGTGATCATAGTCGTAGTCAATTAGTGAGTGTAATAAATCAAACAACAAATCAAAGTATTAATGCTGAATTTAATCAGAGTTTAACCATGCAATCAACTGCCATACAAACAACAACAACAACAACAACAGAAGAAACAGAAACCACATCACAATCCTATGATCAGGAGCAGGATGATGATCAAGTGGAGGAGCCTCTGGGATTTATCATCTCTGCGGCAAGTCCAAGCGAACATCTGGCGGTGCTGTCGCGCACCGAAAGGAGCATCAGGCATCAGCAGAAAAAGCATCATCATCCGCAGCATCATCAACATCCACAACAGCAACAGCAACAGCAACAACAACAACAACAGTCCCCATTGGCTGATAATAAAAATTTCATTGGTTCGAAATCGAAAAGACTGAATAACTCTAGAAATAATCTAAACATAAATAGCAGTAACAGTAACAGTAACAGTAATAACAATAGTCCCATCAATAATCTGGATCGTAACGAACGCTCCACTGTGCCACAATCGCATCTGGCATGGACCTCCCGCAAGATTCAGTTGTACATCAAAAATCGCATACTCCAACTGCTGCGCGATGGCACTGTCAATGGCACCCAAGATGAGCAGAGTGAATACAGTGAGTACTGCCAGTAAACTATTATACCCTTTGGTTTATTTTTTGTTTGAATGAGTATATTTTATGTTTGGTTTTTTAGTTTTTTTGAACTAAATAAACAACCAAATAAACTAATGCCTTATGGTTCATATGAAATATTTCGAATATCAGAAATAATACACGCCCACACAACCCACATATGTACATATAGACATACATATTTAGATGTATATATGTATGTATGTTTCTATAGGTGTAGCCCCACAAGTTGAAAGTTCTCATAAAATGCTTTGGATAGAGCAGAGTAGAGAGGCCTCTGCGTAGCACGCACCCAAAAAAAACTGCCAAAAGAAAACTGAAGAAGAAAGAATGCCAGAGAGCTGCAGATTAATACTAGCAAATACCCCTGAAAGTGGTTAGATTTGTAATACAGAAATCATAATTATTGCTGACATTTCTGGTTGCTTTTTTGAATGTTTTTTGGTTAATACTTGAAGGATTCTTATGATCGATAAAAGATAAATACTTTGTAAGGCTTCCTACTAAAAAACACCTTCTCCTGCTGCTGTTACATACCCCATACTGTAGTCCAATATACCCTTCTAATCCATAGATGACCTGCTACAAATGCTAGATATTCTAGTTCTTTTTTTCGTGCCTCTGTTTATGTTGAGGATCATTAAGTTAGACACTTGATTTGGCAATGCTTTAAACTACAGCGAGAGCACACATACGAATGGTGGAGGAGCATTGTATTATTTGGCATATAAATTCTTTAGTGTGTGAGGCTAAAGGGCATAAATCTTTTGCTTTAATGAACCGCTCGGCCTGATTACCTCAGTTCTCTTCTCTCTGGGGGAATTATGCGAGCGAATGACTCAGACACAAAGGGGTGTGCGAGTATGTAGTTCTCTTTCCCCTCTTGATTGTGATTGTGATCATGATCATTGCCGAGGATTTGCATAACTTTTTGTAACCGAATTAATTTACGGCTTCATTTTCATTCACTCTTTCTTGGGCGCCCAATTTGCAGTCGATGATAAGTAAGCCCCAAAAAACTTGTTGTACAACATTAAGTCATCAGGAGGCGGCGACCAGAGAGAGATTGCCGCATAGATTGCATCCGGATTTCGTTTTACCTGTACTTTACCTTGTCCCCAGGAGTATGCATTCGGCTTCAAGCTGCTGGCTTCAGGTGTTAATTTGATTTTGGACTCGAAGAGGCCTGCGATAATGCGTCTGAAGTGCGATAAGATTGAAATTACTCCATAAAAGAGCTTTTTTATAAGACCTCTTCCCCCTGAATTGCTTCAATTTGAGTGAGCAAGATTTTTATAGACCTCCTCAAGCAAGCGGGGTATAGGTGAATCTCACTCGGTTTTTCGGGACAGCCAGCCAAACACTTTCACAAGCCACCAAATCCGGAGGCCAAAGCAAAGGCAATTTGTGTTTATTAGTGGGTGAGTGAGGGCTTTATGGCCTGTAAATTGTACAAAGTGCAACAAAATCACGCTCATGCCTGCTAAGCTTCTGCTGGAGTGGGCCCATAAGATAATAATATTTTTTTTTTTTGGGCTATGGCCTTGATAGGAGAAAGATTGCTGCATCACAAGAATCATGATAGGATGGATGATGATAAAAGCAAAAGTGTGAGGAAAGAGTTTGGAGGGGAATTTCTTGGGATATATATGGGAGAAAACTGTTGAGAAATGTGGGGATATAATCTGAGTAAATCAGTTTTCGTTTGTGGCACTTTTTGGATTAATAAAAGAGACTGTTAAATCAGCCAACAGGTAGCGACACCTTGCTGTCAAAATAAAGTTGCTTAAACTTCATAAAAATTGGCGTATTTAATGCATTTTCCATGCCGTCAAGTTTAGCTTTCAGCTCCACTTTGAGGATCATTTTTAGCTCCGCTTTGAGTCTCATCTTTTGCTACTGCTTGAGCCTCATCTTTCAGCTTCACTTGGAGCCACAACTTCATCTTTAACTCCAATTTATACCTCGTTTTTAGCTCCATCTTTAGCTCTACTTTGGCCATATTCAAGCCTCATGTTTAGCTCCATTTTGCTCTCTACTTTGAGCCACAACTTCAAGCCTCCATGTGGCAGCCACATCTTCATCTCCCGATCTTCATGTGGCACAGCCTCATCAACCAGTTGACCTCCAAAAGTCAGAGAGGCTCAGACAGAGCAGAGGCTCAACTCCAGTTGCAGTTGCCACAAGAAATCGCTGAAGCGGCTAACGGTGTTGGAGTGGCAAGGAGACCCCAGAGCCCCAGAGCCCCAGACCCCGAACCCGATCCCTTGGCATGGGGCGTGCATATTTTCATGATGATATATGGAGAGTACTCGCACTCCCCGTTCATCTACCGGCGGGCAGGCAGACAGACACCGGCGGACGGGGCACCAATTATGCGACTGATTTAGTGCGTGGTGCGATGTGCGATGCGATGCCAGGAGAGGTGTGAAGTTGAGTGAAGTCCAAAAGTGAAGCTTGGAAGATGCTAAAAGCTTCCGACAGACATTTTTGATAACTTAATTTACGGCACGTCTTTCATAGCAAGCCCCAACACTGCACACTGCACGTTGCACATTGCACGTTGGTGAAGTGGCTCAGAGACCACAGAGACCAGAGAG
This sequence comes from Drosophila subsilvestris, assembly GCA_035043285.1. Taxonomy (NCBI): domain Eukaryota; kingdom Metazoa; phylum Arthropoda; class Insecta; order Diptera; family Drosophilidae; genus Drosophila; species Drosophila subsilvestris. The sequence continues at coordinate 3,636,550 of JAWNNB010001730.1, read as the reverse complement.
ACCCAAAGCAATGCATCGATCCCCCGGTCTGGGTCTGGCATTTACTTTCACTGTCACTGTGTGACGCGAGGGTTAGGAGTGTTAATTGGCTTTTTAAATACTAGATCTTTCACATTATTATTTATAATCAATGGTGGAGAGTCTTTGCTTGAATTCGTTGTCCAAATATTTTATGTCTCTGCTGTTGTCTCTTATTTTCTTAGATTTTTTTTATGTTGGTAAAGGAAAGCGAATGCATTCCACTTATATTTCGGAATCAAAGAACTATTCTCTTCCACATCAAAGGGGCCCTTTATTCTGCTTGTAAATTGATTCAGCAAATTACATTAATGATAATCCCTTGAGATCATGATTAATATACTCGAGAGCATCAAGGGAAATGTTTCAACATGTTTAATTCCTCAGACCATCACTATCCTCACATAATACAATAAATTAATTTTACACAAACATTTTCACGCTCTGGCTACGTCACAGATACAGCTACAAATACAGACAGCGCTCGGACAAGGAGGTTGCCTCTGGTGCTGCCTTTTCTAGAGGCTAGACGGCGGCGGAAAACAAATTTATTGTACAAATTTTTAGCACAAGAGGAAATGGCTGAGGCATGGTAAAGGGAAATTTGTGATACTCTATAAAAATGGTTTGGCAAACAGAACTGGGAGGTGTGCAAAGGGCTGGGAAAACATTGGGCTATTTAGTTGAGTTGAGTTGAGCTGAGTTCTTGCATGAAAGTACCCAAGAAAATCCTCACTAAACCCATTGTAATGCATCGAAGTCTCTCCATAATATCCCATCAATCTTTATCAGGCTGTATCTTTTGTATCTGCTCCAAATGCTATCTTATCCATGCATTCTACTATCTATAGATATATTCAACCATTGCTAAAAGTGAATTTCTCTTTCCCCTAATCAAACCTCTTCGAAATGCCAACAGACTCTTCTCCAAATAAAAGACACAAAGATATCCACTATTTTGGAGCACATGTACAACATTTTCATGGGACACTTCCGTGTCCGTGTGTGAGTTCTGATGGCGTGTGTGGGTGGGTGGCTGGCGGACAGACAACAGACACTAAGAAGACAACACTTGACGGGCTATTGTCAGCGAGGTGGGGCTCATCATCAGTCAGGCAAATGGCAGAACGGTATGGTATGGTACCACCAGCACTGGTGCTGCTATGTGGCCAGTGGTGCTGCTGGTGCTGGTGGTGGGTGATTTATGCGCTAGGCCACATGGTGACGGAGAGACCCGCGAAAGTGTTTTGTTTTAGATAAGATTATGGTGCGCATAGGAATAGTTCTCTAGAGAGCAAAAACTTAAAGATAGGTACGCAGATTATGGCAGAGAGTGGAAGGAACGCAACGCAACGCAATATGTCAAATGGATTTGCCTCAGAGTTTCTTCTTTTTTGTTTTTGGCGTGGGTTAGCGGTGGCTCTTTTCCGGCAGCCAAGAGTTCTTTTCTGTTTTATTATTTTTAGACAGGTGGCAATGAACTGTATTTAAATATGCTTTTGCTAGGTGCTCTCTCTCTCTCTCTCTCTCTCTCTCTCTTGTTATATAAAAAGGTCTAGGCCAGGTATTTAGTTCGAATATTTAGCTCAAATTCCATTGACTTGCAACATTCATTGTCTTTTACGCCCCAGTGCATGCCATGCACCAACCAGCATTGACAAGAAATGTTAAATTATGCGTAAAAAAAATAAAGAAAACGTTTTGGTAAACGGCCCCCGAAGTCGATTGTTTATGATCTGGGCCCTCCTATATAAATTATAATGATTAATGACATTTTGCACGCAGATCCTGCCACAATCTGCCGTTGCTGTTGCTGCTGTTGCTGCTGCTGCTGCTGCTGTTGCTGCTGTGGTTATTGGCGTTGTCTTACAATCATTTTTACAAGCAATTCATTTTCACCCAAAAGACTGCGATCGGATCGTGGCAACCAAAAATGAAACGCCGCTGCCCAGTGGCACAGAAAAAACCACCGAATGGCCACAGCCATGGAATGAGACATATCACTCTGAAGGTTTTACAATAAAAATAATGAATAATGAAGGCTGCGCGTTATACGGGGCGTATGTGGAATATGAGAGTTGATTTTTGAATGGCCTGCAGATTGATATATATAGAAAATTATTAGCAGATTTGGGCACATCAAAAATAAGAACTTAATGGAAGGAATTTCATGAGAACTTCCCAGACTTTTATGCGTTCCCTGAAGAGTAGAAAAATGCACCAAAAGATCTTACCATTTCACACTATTTCTACCATTTCTTTTTACGACCCATCCCATCCTACTTTTCCCCCAACAAATCAATCTAGCAAAAAGAGCAAACATAGACTTTCTTTACACACTCCGACATGCATATAATGCCACTTTACACACATCATTTACTCCCATTTTTCGTTGTGTGTCGTTTCGTTTGCTTGGGTTTTTGTACGTTTCAATTGTGGGGGGGTTCGCATGACGGCGTGATATTTTTACCAGATATATGCCAGTCCATATATATCAATGGTCTATAGACAGTCCATACCGACACGTTCATGGTCATTTGAGTCGTAAATCTCTCTCTTTGAGGGCCCCCAGACACGCGTCTCTCGTTCTCGTAGAAGGAGGGAGAAACCTACAAAAATTTGGGTTACCATGGAAATTGGAAGAGTCCAAAAAAAGGCCTACAACACACAGAGAGGGGGGAGGGTAGGCCAAAACAAGTGCCAAAACAGTTGAAAACATGGGGCCAGGCCACCACCTACAAAAACCACTGAAAAACTGGATCAATTTATTAATGCATTTTGCGTTGGCGCGAATTTTACACGATTTTCCCGAATGGTAATTCCAACCGGATTTCGTGCGAATGCAGTGATTAATTCGCATTAAAATTGGTAGATACAAATGTATCTTCAGGTTATTGCACAAACACCTAAAGCCGCCCCAATAGATTTCCCCCATCCAAAGTCCCGGACACAATCATAAATATCATATCGTAAGGCAGGCAGAGTACAAGTTATGTTATCTCTGTTGTTGGGCCTCTAAAACTGTGTCACCTACTCTACAATAAGTAGGTCTGGTCGCTCTGTTCAGCAAGTAGTGCCGTGCCCCCGTGGCTGAGGGGATTATAAATTAATTGCACTGTAATTGCCAATTGGCTGGACAATCGTAAATCTACAGCGAAAGGCGAACGAATGCAGCAAGCAGAAGCGATAGGCAATTGATAAGAGAGAGAGAGAGAGTGGGTGGGTGGGCAGCAGGTGAACCACCGCTCAAGGTATGGGAACTGTTTGGGGAATATATCAGTGGGCTTGTTGCCTTGTTTTTTAACGAAGAGTTTATAATTTTTCCGTTCTATATTTATGATTTAATCAAGATTTCTTCAATGTAATTCGTAGCTACCAATCGGAATGTTTGTTTATTCAAGTCAGAAAAGAATATCTGTTTTCTTTCTGTTGCTGAAAGTGCCGACAGATTATGATTGAAAGTCAAAGTGATGTACAAATGATGAACACCAAAAAGTTCTTTGATGGGTGGGAGCTGATGATCTCAAAGCTGCACTGGCTACTCTACCAACAGATACCTCAAAGATATACCCTCACAGATACCTATGTAAACTCTATAAACTATCTGTTACTCCCCCTGAAAATATATGCACAAATTGGTAGCAATCAAAGTCTTAAAAGTGAGCTTGACGAGTGTCTCGTGGAATTACATATTTTTTTGGTTTGTGTGTGCGCCGCGCAGTCGAAAACAATTTATTAGCAACAATTTGTGGACTTGTAAATGACATATTAATGATCATAGTATTACAGCAGATACCCAGTAAGAGGCGGGGAGCCAGGCAGACAGCACAGTCAGTCCCCACATGCATACAAAATAAACACACACAAAAAACAACAACCACAAAATGTATTTCAATTAACAAGAGAGGCGTACGAGTGGCATTATGAATCCGGTTTGAAACGAAAGCCGCACACAGCCAGCATGGCTCTCTGATGGCTCTCCTTGGTGGACGTACTCCTGCCCAGATCTGAAATATATATACGTTCATATATATATTGTATGGCCTGTTCGCACTTAATAGCTCAAGTTTACAGAGGCATCGACAAATTGCCTGGCTAATCTGTGGACCCAGGAGAGTGAGAGGAGAGTAGCTCCTACTCGTACGAATTTTTGCATGCCACAAGCGTGGGTCTGCGTCTCTGTCTCTCGCTCCTTAATATGCGCGACTATCGACGGCCATAAAGAAAATGTGAGGGGCATATCGGTGCCTGGCTACTGGAAGCAGTGAAGCAAGCGGGTTAAGTGCGTGTGCAATTTCCATAGATAACAGAGAGCGAAGAGCGCAGAGCGCAGAGCGAGAAGCGTGGCTTGCCCGCGGGCTGTGTTTTTTTTCGGTGGAAAATATTTAACTCTAAAAATGACTTCCGTTGGAAAAGTGAAAAGCGAGGAGGAGCACGACGACTAATGGCTGGCGGTACGATATCTTGCAGATACATTTCGTGTCGGTGCCAGTGGCGGTGTGCCGGTGGCGGTGCCGCCGTGTGTCTTACAAGTAGGAAGTGAACCCAATTGAGGTGATGACACACACAACGCGGAGGAGCAGCGAGAGAGAAAGAGAGAGGAGTGGAGTGGAGTGGAGCGGAGCGGAGTCCCAGTGCGTGCCGATGTTATGCAGTGTATACAAAAAATTCTAACATTGGCATGGTGGAAGGGGCATGCTGGGGGCATGGGGCATGTGTGTGTGTCTGAGCGGCATGGGCCATTGACTTGTAGCTGCTGTTCGTTCCTGCTGCTTTATTTAAACTAATTGACGCCAACACCCGTTGCCATGGGCTGCCATCGGTTGCAAGGTGTGCGGGTGCCAGCCAGCCAGCCATCCAGCCAGTCAGCCTGCGCCGAAGGTGCAATTGGAAAAGTGTCAATTGTTTGGCTTTGGTGAGTCCCAATTGATGAGCCTAGGCCCCAGACCTCGCTTCTCCTTCGCCCTCCCCTTGCCGCAAATGAACAATGAGTTTCAATTAGTATCTATGACTGGATTATCCAGCATGGCATTCCTCTCCGGAGCTGAAGCTTGGGTGCTGTTCGGTTCTTTTCTGCCCAATGAGGAAGTCTGAATGGCTTGCTGATTGAACTGAATGGAAGAGCCCTGACATGGGCATGGCATTCTATGAGCAGACAGAAAAGAATGTTTCAGAACTGTAATTGGAGTGTGTGGAATGGATTATACCGCGTAGCTGCAATGCTTTATTGGTTTTTGATTTATGCTGGCTTATTTGGGAGGCCTCTGTATGCATTTAAACTGCATAGTCTTATGCCTATTCTACCTCTTTTGCTACCTCCTAAACCCTTCAATATTCCCGTCTTAATCTCTCTCTTTTCTCTGATTTGCTGGGCAGCCAAAAAACCTCTTTCAATGCACCACAAATTCCATTCAATATTTGCCCATATGCTTCCGCATATCTCTAGAATATTTCGTTCGCGTCTCTTTTCGGCCATAGATTGAGTATTAATTAACACATTCAAATGATGATGATGATGAGATGGTTGGTGCTTATGGCCAACTCAAAGCTCTTTATGAGAGCACTTCTCGTCGAAGATCAAACACTTTCCACAAAAGATGCGGGCGGCAGACACGCCACACAAAAATGCTTCCTTGGCAGCTCAATTTTATGAGCGCCACTAAAAGTGCTAAAAGAACGCAAGACTGGGATGGGATGAAGACTCTTGATGCAGGAGCAGAGTGCTGGTGCTGGTGCTCTGTGCTGGTTCTGCCTCATCTGTTTGTTTTCAATGGCATTTTTCTGGTCAATAGAAGGAAGCAGCGCCTGCCTGATGGCATCTCAACGAGCTTGCTAATTGGCCAAACACCAAAAGCCAAAGGGAGGATCTCCGCAGAGATCAACCAGAGATCTTTATTATTTACGGACAGACATACACGGAAGATCTGCATCCATGGGGATACTCAAGAGATGCAGCAGTCTGCCTGCCTGCCAGCTGCCCTGATTTTATGGCCAATTTTAATGCAATTGCATAATGAGGCAGGCTGGTTACCCAGTGACCCACTAATTGAAGAGTCGAAAGACTTTCAAAAAAAAAAAAGGAAAAGAGAGAAAAGACCACCCACTTTGGCATGGGGGAAGCAGCAGCAGCAGCAGGCTCTCCGGCACGGGGACAATAAATTTTAAACGTTCAATTGAAAGTGCTCTCCAAACCCCCAAGGGGGGCATGCAACTTGTTAACTTGTTCAACAGTTTTTTTTTAGTTTGCCCTTCCTTTGCTTGGGGACTTGTTCTGGTTTTTTGCTGTCTTTCTCCTTGTCTCGATTACTTCATTATTTGTTGGGTCCCTGCGCTGATTGACCCATTTATCAGGGAGAACTCCCCAGCAACTCTTCGTGCATTTATGAATGATAATTCAGATGCTGTACGGACAGACAGACAGACAGCCGGACAGACAGTTCCATTAGCATTCTACAATGTAAAGTAATACGAAAATCAAGTCGCCCACCAACAAATCGTGACCACTCCACTGGCTGAATGCCGTTGTGAATGAATGGAAGATATCACATATCGGCTTAATAAAAAATTGCATAATTCTGGTCATAGACATTAAATTTATGGCCTGGCCTGGCCAGGCCACAGCCGCCTCCTGCCGCCTCTGTGGCCGGGCATTGTTGCATTTTATTTTGACAGATTGTTGACAAATGCCAAGCGGAGTTGAGTTCGTTTTGTGGTATTGTGGGGTGCTATATGCTAATTACCTTTGCAATATCTCTCTGACAGTCTCTGTGACAGTTTATTCGACTACCGCACACGACTCCCACGCAGACAGACAGACAGAGAGAGACCCCCAGAAAGACAAACAGACAGACAGCAGCAGACGGAGTGAGAGAGAGAGCGAGAGAGACCCGAGACACTTGTGATCTATGGGAAATGCCTGGCTATGGCCCCTCCACTTGATACGGATTCGAATTGTTGCCGTGTGCCAAATTAGCAGGGAGGGTGGGAGGAGGCGAACTGCTAATAGATTGGAGGTCTAAGAGGAATGTGATCTAAGGTGATCTGTCAAAGGTACTTAGAACGCAAAGGGAAAGTGATTTTGTGGTGTTGATCTTGAGGGGAATGGCAAGATGTAAATCACTTCAAGATCAAAGAGAGATCGCCATCAATCTTTCTGTCTTTGGGTTGCATTGTGAGTTTTACTTCCCTTCAACTTATTGACTTTCAATAGTTTTCTCATTGTTTCAAAGATAAGCTGAAAATTTCGATTCCATTACACTCTTTGGATGATCTTTTCCTATCTACACCCATCTACAGCGTTCTCTCTGTGGAAAAACCCAACGAATTCCTGTAAAGAACCCAATGATTAAGTGAATTATAGAAATGAAATCATTACAAGGAAACTTCTTCTTAAAAATCTCTGTGAATTATGCCTTTAAGTGGCACGGCACTGCTGTAACCCATAATCCAATGCACTTAATCACCATTCGTGCCGTGCAGCATTGTGTGGCAGCAGCAGCAGCAGCAGTTCAACGCTGCTTGACATTAGCACGAGCCACACAGCGACCCGCATTACGGGACTCTCCTCTCCGAGTGGAGCAGCAGCAACCCCTTTGGGTTTCATAATCACTTGAAACACACATATTTATATGCATGTATATTTATTCTGTACTTTGTATGCTGTACGCTGTATTCTGTAGCTGTAGCCGTGGGTGGCTGCCACAGCAGCTGCCGCTGCTCTTTTGTAACACACACAGAAAATTGATGTACTTACGGCACAAGATCAATTAAAGTATTAACTCTATTTGGTAGCTCGAGCGCCGTGGGTGTCGATTGAGGCAGCCACACAGATGATTGCAGATCTCTCTCTATCTTTGTTTGCTGATCAGATCCCTGGGGGGGAAGGCTGCTCTGCTACGTGCTGAAAGCTATAGCATCAATCAGCTGATGTTTCTTTTTTCTATCTTTTTTTTTTTTGGGGTTTGGGGGGCTGCCTTTTAATTGCTTTGAAATTCTCTCTGGACAGGCTGCTGGCTGACCGATTAGATAGCGATCTGGGGAATCGAACGGTGCTTTGATTAGATTCAATTCGAATGCCCAATCCTCACACCCCTCCGATGTCATGCTTCCCCGCTTTCAATTCATTTCAGATACAATTTTATTTTGATTGAGATTGAGCGAGGTGCTCGTTGCCCGATGCTCGTTGCCCGTTGTCCGGTGGTGCCTACCCGTTTGTCCAGTGTGTTGATGTGGCGCCTGTTCAACCTGTTGATTTGCTTATCAGCCCCGAAAGCATGTTGCATGGAGCACTGGCAGTGGTAGTGGCAGTGGCACACGGGACAGGCGGCTTTCCACACTCAATGGGATGGTCATGCCTATCGCAGGCATTACATCAGCAAAGCTGTCGATATTTACATAGTAGTCCCATTTCCCTCTCCCTCTTTGTCTCTGTCTCTATCTCTGTCTCTGCATTGCGATCCGGCAGATTGATTTGTATCTTGCAAGTCGTCTAATGAAGATAAATGCTCACGGATTGGCCCAATGATCAAACGCTGGGCGGTCTCTAAACACTAATTGATATGACTATAAGATGGGGCGATACGGGGCGGGGCAAGGCGGCTGCCTAAACTGAAAATTGAATTCATTAAATCAATTACTTTCTTTTTAGTGGGGAGAAAGGTGTGCCCACAGGCGAGTGCCGTATTGGCTGAAGATTGTTTGTCCCTCGTCTTTGCCTTTATTTATTGCATTTCCTTATTTAAGATTTGCTTAATTTTAGTGGGGTTTTTTTACTGGATATTTAGTACAAATTATGACATCGGTAAATGTTTAATTAAAGCAATTTTAAGTGGAATTTTTTTATTTCTCTAAAATAATTAGAAATTTAATTTAATCTCTTCTCATCACAAACACCTCGTTTAACCCCCCCCAAATGCCTTCCACCAATCGAAGATCAAGTTCATTTCTCTCTCCGCTCATCAGGCAATGAATTCAAATTTAATCCATTTTCGCACTTTGGTTAAAGACATCTGCTCCATATAATCTGTCAGATCAGCGGGGAATCTGCCAGATATATCACGCGGAGCACCGTTATTTTGTGTGTGTGTTTCCCATGAAAAGTGATTTCTTGTTGCACACAAATCAAAGGAAAAAGTGGAAATAAAATAGAGAGACAACTGCCACGGCACACACGGCACACATGTGGGCTGTGGGCCAAGTCTCAGGCCAGTTCAGTCGTTGCAAAAACCCGCTAATAGAAAGAACACTTGAGAGGCCAAAAAGCGTTACAATTTCCAGAGGTGTGAAAATCGCAAAAAGCGCGAAAAAGAGGCATCTTCTGTGCCCCTTCCAGCGTACAAGAAATTGCAATTTAAATGCCATAAATTAAAAGGAAAAGCGAAGATACATTCGCACACACAGAACACTCCAGAGCTGCAGAGCTCCAGAAATGGTATAAATAATGCCTGAGGGCCAAGGAATTGACGGCGACGTGCAAATGAAAATGAAAATTGAAATCGTAACGCGGTCGGTCGGTCGGTCGTTCGGTCGAAGGAAGCAGGCGAGGCGGTTTTTATCGCTGAGCTTGAAATCGCGCGCGAGTCGCGTCGTCTGGCCCTGCATGGCCTGCAAGTCGCCGACGGGGTGATAAATCTTTCTATTAGCCAAAACTGCGGGCCACGTAAGAAGGAGGGAGGCCAGATCCCGACCCTGAAGGCTCTCCAACCGATCGAGTCTCCAGTGTCTCGAGCCTGTGGCCCTGTGGCTGTGGCAGCAGCTTTGTTAGCGCCGCCGCCGACGCGACTATTCAGGCGATTTTAATCGCACCGCTGCATAATTTATAAATCCATTTTAATCAGCCCGAGCTCTCCGCAATTACTTTGTCTGCATTTTAAACTCTGTGTCTGTGGGGAAGTGGGGAGATGCAGAAGAGAATGGAAATGAGGATGGAGATGGGACATGGATTGTTGCCACAGCGGGGCAGGTGTTCCTTCGAATGGTATCTGCGCTACGTGGTCTAGGTGTGTTAATTCCAGCTCTCCATTCCAGCAATCCGCGTACTTTGCTCATTGAGTTGTCAGCATTCGCCTTCGACTTCATCTCCAAGTGTCCATGATAAATAGCCAGCAATTATGTCCATGTCATCCGTTGCTTGTCTGTAGATCCATACGTACCCGATGGTGGATCCCAGTGGATACTCTTCTGATACCCCCGCTCCTGATATGCTGCGAGTGTACGAGGTACGAGGTATGTGGTGCGAGGTACGAGGTATATATGCTAATTGAATAAACACGCCGACACACAAAATAGTGCGCGAGAAAGCAGAGTGAGTAGTGCCTCCATACCACACCAGCCATAACTATAAGTACACACATGTGTATGTATGCATGTATGTACAATGTAGTTGTGTACTTTAAGTTATGCTCTGCACAAATTGACACTAATCGGCAGACTAAATAGCACGCAAAAAACACCAAAGAAGTAGCGACTTTTATGGCCATTGAGTGCAGGCGTTTTAAAACGCGAGCGCGGCTTATGCTTGTAGAATTATGATAGGAAAAGGATTTAAAAAAGTTAAGGAATACAAATGATAGCTAGAGATACGAAATAATGAATAGGTTTAAAATAAAGAAAATCAATGCGTTTTAGCAGCGTTTTTTCCCTCTGTTTTACTCCCTGTTTTTCCCAATCATTTCCTAGCATTTTTCATTCATCTTTTTCAATTGAATAGCTATTGATCTTGGAGTTTTCTTTTTCCTTCTGGGCAGACCCCACTAGGTCACTCTGTCACTCCGCGATGTCAATCGTTGAGCCAATCAAACGTCCCTCCCTGTCGTATTTTCTGTGTGTGCTAGGAGGAGTCTGCCCAGGGAATTGATTTCAATTTTCTCCAGTGATCTGTTGCCTTACTAACTTACTGGCAGAGCAGCAGCAGCAGCAGCAGCAGCAGGGCTATTATTGATCGCGATTTATGCAAAAATATTGAATTGAAAATATGAGTAAGAAGTAAGAAAAGTTTGCAGGGTCATTAACTGGAGAACTCTGGCGGCGGTCAAATTCATAAATCAGTGAAAAGAGAGATAGAGACAGAGAGAGAGAGAGAGAGACAAGAATGCAGTTGTGGAGTTCTGGAGGGACTGTACCGAGGTACTGCAGATAAATTGATGATAGGCAGCTGCTGGTGGGACGATGCAGCGATGGATGGTGCGATGGCGATCCATTGACTAATAGTGTTAGATTCAGCTATGACCGATAAGCGTTTTGTTACGACACACACACACGTTCTGCTGCATGCACCAATTGCCATCAATTATGTTGATTAATAGTTTCTGCCAGAACTGGTATTAGCAGGCGGCTCTTTTTTGCCATTTAATGAATGCTATAAATATATATATGTATATATATATGTATGTATCGGTATATATTGGCAGGAACCTTATCGGTTATTGAACGCACCTTATCGCCGTGCTAATAGTTTCGACTTCCGTTGGACTTTGCCTTGGGAATTTCTGCTGGTATTTCGTTTGTGAAGTGCCTCTACGCCTCGCTTTCTGCATTTTTCTGTGGCATTTTTCCCACATTCGTATCCATTAGATGCTCAAACACAGACAGACACCCCACCCAAAGATAGAGACAGCAACATAATTGATTCAGAAAGATACATTTGTGCTCGTCGTTTAATTGCGGCATGCAACATGTTGCTTGTTCACTGATTAGCTGTTGAGTTATTAGCAAACACAGAGGGAGAGATAGAGATCTGAGATCTGATCTATCATTCATTTGTTCACTCAGAAATGTTGCAATCAGCAGTGAGGCAGTCAGGCAGGCAGAGTCAGTCAGAGTCAGTCAGTGTGGCATTATGCAAACAAAGGTGCCACAGGGAGCGTGGAAAAGCGATCGTTGGACAAGGATTGACAGACAGAAAATGCAGGAGAGGGGAGCAGCAGAATAACCACAGACAGACAGACAGACAGACAGGCCCACTTGACAAAGACAAAGCCAAACAAAGCTCAAAAGGTTTCATTGCTTAATGTCAGGGTCTCTGTCGCTCGACTTAAACTGATTTATAATTGCGATATGTCTTTGCAATGCGATATCACGATACCCAAGCGATGCTTATAAACTTCTTTTGCAAATAAATAAGCGCCTTAGTTGAGGCGATGACAAGATTCCTCCGCAGCAGAACGACGCGTCGTTGTATAGGCGACAAGTGTGTAAATTGAAACCCATTTGGTTACACAGATCCCAGAACCAGATCAGACTGCAGAATGGGTGTTAAAAGGGAGGAGAGGATAGGAGTGGAGGAACCATCGATCGGACCACCGACTGTGACCATGCCATTTAACAGCTACTAAAAACCCAAGCGATCTCCAAGCGATCTCCAAGCTCCAACCTCCAGCCAACTCTCCATCTCATCTCACACCAGACACAATGCTCCTACTCCTTGCTCCTCCTTCCCCATCCTCATATGCTAAATGCTAAATGGAGTATCTGGAAAATACTCTCTCGTAATATAATAAAAACTTCTTCGAGTTCACATTTTTTTTCTTCTGCTTTATTTTTATTGGGGCGCCGAAGTTTTCATGCCCTTCGATCGATTATTTTCCTAAGGGAACACAACTGTGAAACCTGTGGAAAACTTTGTGTAAACTATCAATGATAGAGGTCAAGAATAACAAGCAACAAGCAACTATAATTAGATGGATTAAATGGGGAATTAATTGATTTAATGGGCAGATAAATGGGGTAAAAGGAAAGCTATCGCAGAGATGAGTAAATGGAATATTGGAGACCGAATAATTGGGATAGCTATCAATGATTCTGAAACAGGAAAAAAACAGAAGTAATATAGGAGGATTAATAAAGGAATTTTCTACCCAATCATGACTTGAATTCCTTTAAAAATTCATGGCAATTCGAAAGAAAATCTTCAACACAAAACCCCTCAAAAGTGCACCTAAAATATACAAAAAAAAACATGCCACAAACTCCTCTCCATAGCTAATCTCTCCCACCGATCATGCCCTTTCCTGTCTGTCTGCCGCTTGAAACTGAAATGGATAAAACGTAAAAATCGCCATCAAAACAGGCAACAAAATATGCGTAATTATCGGTGGACTAGGCTTTAGCTGGTAGCCACACATTTCAAGCCATTCAGTTTGAGCCACAACTTCAGAGCCACTGATGCACAGCGGCAAAAAAAGGAAGGAGGAGACAGAGACAGAGGCCCAGAGCCCACAGGGCCTTTGTGTCTGGGCCGATGTTTTGCGGCATCCTGGCGCTAAACGCTAAACGAGACCTGCAAAGAGGCAACAATGCGATAAATTACCCGGCAGCTAATTTAAATGGCAACCGAATGGAGGAGCCGAGCCTGGAACGTGGCGGGAGAGCAGCGAGCAGCGCATCGAGGCATAAAAACCCAATCGAAACTAGATCTGATTAACTTTGATTTATCGTAGGTGGCATGCAGCCGCCGCAAGAGTCGAAGAGTCACAGTCGAAGTCTTGGCTAAATTTAGACAGCGATTGGGCCTGGGCTTGGGCCTAGAGTCCTGCGCTTCAACTTCATTAGTCGGCGACGGGCGAGAAGTCGACCCCACGAGGACCTTTCGAATTGAATTGTACGAGAGTTTTGCTAAGGCGTGAGCTTGAGTAATATGTGGGCGGTGCCAGGCCACATATTTGCACTTTGACTGCTGCTGGCAATGGCAATGGCAATGCCTCTGGGACTGTCTCTGAGCCCAGCTATCCCTATTCGCTATTCCCGGGCCAAGTTTAATGGCCTTGTTAGCTGTGTGCAACTTCCTCATGCAATTTGCATGCAAATCGTTGACATTACTTGGGAGGATATGACTCCCTCACGACTCCAAGAGAAGGAAGCCCACACTCTCCTCTTTATCCTCCTCCTCATTTGCATGAAGATATAGAACGTGCCTAATGGGAGCGTTTCTATGGGGGAGTGGCATAAATCCCTCAGCGAAAAACAAACTACAAAAGAAAGGGCGGGGGGATCTCGTTCGCTCTCTCTCCTCACAAAAGTTCAATGCCATTCGACAGAGATTTTTGCATGTTTGCCCCTCTCATAAATCGCATGCAAAATGCGCATAATTCTCCACACACAACAAAATTCCATTACTCGTCAGGCAATTTGTCAGCGCTGCTCTGCGAAATTGCAATTAAAGCCACTAAAAACCACAACAAGTCGCAGGCAAGGCAAGGCAAGGCAAGGCATAAATTCATTTTCGGTAGCAAGGCAGAGGCATAAGTATTATTGGTATTATCAGCCGTTTTATAAGTATCTGTGGGATACGCACGCCACTATGGCGCCGCCGACATTGATCTTGGCACATGTTCGCCTTAATTAGACTCAAAATCTCAACCGAAAAGCCAATCCAACAATCCACAAGCCAATAGGGGAACGCGGGGGCAGGAACGCCACCATTAAAATGACAAAATACCACCAGAGAGCGATTTCAGTTTCAGTTTCAGGATTCTCCTTTGGTGCACAGAAAGAAATATTGAGTACTTAAACAAAGTCTTATATTGGCTGTGGATACTTTCTTTATTTTTTGAAGATTTCTGAGACTATTTTTCGTAGAAAAAATTATAATTTTACAAGCTTACAAATATGGAAATTTTACTATCTTTCTGAACATTTTCTGAGCCTTATTTGGTGCCTGAAAACATCTTTAACTGCAGAATATTTTCCAAAGCTAGGGCACTCTATTGTGATGGTAACTTTTCTCCCAGTGTAGCCCTTACCTGTGCACCTTTTTGGTGGCTGGCTCTCTGTTTTCGCGTTTTCCGTTTCATTTGTCATGGCATTTACGAGTACAACTTGTTTTTCAACACTTTTTAATCAGGCACTGGACAAGCGAACAGTTAAGGTCGTCGGGCGGATCACATTAATTACACAAAGAGCAGGACCAGCCAGCGAGCACCAGCACCAACACGTAGTCACCATTAAGCGGAGCCTCTGAATCTGAATCTGAATTGGAATCGGAATCTGAATCAGATCTTTGTGTTGGGATCCGCCAAAACGATCTGCTTTTGCATGCTAATGAAAGCAACACTCCGAGCAGGCAGGGCAGGAGGAGAAGGTATAGTACTCGTACCTCATCCAATTAGCTGATTGTGGTACGTGTTTTGGCAAAGGGAACGGAATGGGCCAACAGAGTTATGTGATCGATGCATGAACGCGGTCAATGGAGCAAGTGCGTGAACGGAAAGCATTTGCTCTGGCTGTATGGGAAAGATGGGAAAGAAATCTCTCCTTCAATCAATCATAGGCAGAGATCTGCTAACAAGCTCGCAATGTCGAGTAGTCTTCTGTGTGTGTGTGGGATCCACTCTCTTCGGCGGGGGCTTATCTCTCGAGAGCTATACGGCAGTTTCCGCCTACAGTTCCGACAAATGAAAAGCCATAAAATTAATGAGCGGTCCCATAAAAATGCACTCGAGTGTGGGACAGCAGCGACAACAGCCTCAAACAGAACAGAGGAAATGTCGCACAGTAGCAGCTGCTGCCCCAGACTACAAGATACTTGTAGTTAATTCCGTATCTGAGGGATTGCACTACCACTCATAATTTTTTTAGTGCGCCTCCTGCTACCGCCTTTTGTTCCATGTAATCTTTTGCACTATTCACGCATTTCAATGGCTGCCTCTCTCTCTCTCACTCTCTGATTTATGCAATGCACCGTCTGTATACATATAGTATCTATATCTGTAGCTGTAGCTGTATCTGTATCTGGGAGAGCAAACAAACAAAATGTAATGTCTGGAGTCATGGCCTACAAAATGTAGCGCAAATTATGGCATTGTTTTGGGGCAGGCAGGCATCTCTCAGGTGCTTTGTAGCAGAGCAAGTGTTCTATTGGGCAACATTGTTGCAACAGCATCATCAGCAGCAGATGTACACAGAAAATATATAGAGGAAATTACTCAATGAAGCGAGAGTGCATCTTGGGTTGCTCTCTGAACGATTATTTGATTTAAAGATCACATTTCAAATGGAATTTGCCTGCTCAAAAACTGGTAGCCTTGCCAATTGTAGCCTCGTCTTTCAGGTGCCTCGTTGAACGTACCAATTCACACATGAACATGAAATCAGAGCACGCATAAACTGGCACCACCCAAACATTGCATTGCCACACTTTGGGGCACACAGACCAGGAAAGTGGTTAGATGAGATAAGCCAGCGAGAAGATACAAACACCAGATAGCAGATTGCTAGATAGTCAACCACTTTATAGCCCACTTAGCCAAAGGAGCGCCAAGATCTTCATCTGGTTCACTCATTTCATTGATGGCCATTGGCCAAGAAGGAATCCTCAGCCAAACGGCCAACACATCAATGAAATGGGGTTATTGACGCCAGCCAGAGACCCGCTACGTATTTGGTTTGTTTTTTTGCAATTTGCAAACTGCGAAAAACTTTACTTCTGAATTCACTTCTAGATTTTCTAGCATTTTTCTGCGATTTCTTATGCTGTGATTAATGCCTGTCCGCGTCCGTGTCCGTGCCGCTGCTTTGCATTTTTTTTTTTGGTTTTTTTTATGGGGTGCAACAATCATTTTTTTGTTCCTAAGAAAATATTAATAGAAATGAAAACAATCGAATAGTTTTTTTTTTTTGTCGGGGAGTTGTTCGTGTGGGTTCCCGAACTATTTGTTTCGTCTGTGGGAATGCCAAATCAATAAACAGATGGATGGATCCCTGGAATACCGAATCAGAGCCAAGCAAAATAAGCAACAAAAATCGTTCTCCCACAAGAAAAGAAAGAAGAAAGTCGCTGGTCAGTTTATATGACTGCAACAGCAACAGCAAAAACAAAAAAGGTGTCGAACATAACAATTTGCATAAATCACAATTACATTGTCGATCGATAAACGATCGTGGCGACCAGTGACTTGAGTGTGTGTGCAGCGCAGTATCTGTGGGTAGCAGCAGGCAGGCAGCCAGTGTATCTGTGTCTGCAGATCTGCATCTGCATTGTTGAGTGCTGAACCAAGTGCTGAAGTTGGGCTATGACAAATGTTCAGACGGTCTGGACAGGAGAGACAGAGGCGGGCTGGTCCGTCCGTCCGTCCGGTCGGTCTCTGGCAAGGTGCCAGACATTGTTAAACGTTCGAACGACGAACAAAAGGCTGCTCTGGCTCTGTGTCTGTCGCTGTGGCTGTCAAAGTAGGCGACTGAAGTCGCGTGCTGCTGCTGCTGTTGCCTGTCGCCTGTGCAGGTGGTCCATTCACACAGCTAAACTGAAAACTGGATGTGTCTGACAATGCAATTTGTACCATAATGGTGGCAATAATTACAGAAATTGATCAGCTTTTGGCGATCTTAGCACGAGAAAACACTTGAGCAACCAGTCAAGGCAAATAATGAATGAAGCTACGCTACGACGAGTCTTTTATGATGCCATTCTGGTCTGGCTTTGATCCCGAAAAAAACTCGCACCAGAAATATTCCAAAATATCTTTAAATAGTTTAACACATCATAAAGATTTTCTCAGTGTTGTTTGCACGATAGATAGAGAGGCGTTTTATGCATTTGCTGATCGAATGATCGCACAGCAAGCGACAATAAAATGAAGCAAACATGCTTCAACCCAGGGAGTAGCTTTTGGATGCAGTATCTGTGGAGTATCTATATCTATATCTATCTTGTATCTGTGAGTGGAACTGGAGCATCACTTTCACTCTTCAAACTCGTACATATATTTTTATTGTCTCGGGTACGGGGAGGGGCTTTTAATGACTTGTAAAACACACTGACCTGACAGATTTTCCACAATGTGTCTCTATTTAGATTTAAGGCATTTTCAACCAATAATATTGCTTCGATGATTATCTAATTAATGAACGTTTAAGCGGACATTAATTTTTTGAGATTTTTGTTTTGTGGTTTTTCCCAGAACAATTCTCCAGCGCTCAATTTCTCATGAAGATTGACATGGACAATAAAAGTTAACTGGCGACTGGTCAATAATTTCAGTTATTTGTATTCTGTAATCCGATAGTTAATTCTGTGTGTGGTTATGGGGGTTCTGGGGTCATGGAGGAGTAACTCAATATTTTCTTGATTCAAAAGATACTTCTTCGTTCTACGAATGGCATGTGCACATAGCCTTGAGATCAACTGATCTATGGATCTGGTCTATAACTTATGCCATCCATTCCATCCCCTGCCTCCTCCCCCATGTCCCATTCCACGGATGAGGTAACATTTTCCGCTGTTTGACTTTAAAATTTAACTGCTCACAAGTCAGGCAACAGGCAGGCAACAGGCAGGCAGGCAGTCAGCAGTCGGACAGGCAGCGTCTGGCGTCAGGTTTGTTTATCACATTTGCTAGCTACTTGCAGTTTTGTATCTTGCAGATACACACACACATCCATCCACATATCCCCACGCTCTAGCGTACGTACGTCAGGGTGTGAAGTGCGAATTACTGAGGGGCCAACAGCAGCAACAACAATTTGCATTTGCGTTCAATGAGCCACTGACCTAAGTCAATATATTTTGCATTGTGTGGCAGCCAAATGTATCTGTATCTGTGACTATAGCTGTTGCTTTAGCTGTATTTGTATCTGTAGCTGTAGCGTTTGAGTGCCACTCGTTCAGTTACTCACTCTCCCCGATAATTATGACGTTTTTCGAATGGTGTTTCGTCTGTGTGTGTGTGTGTGTGGTGTCTAGGTGATTCCCCTAGAAAGATGCAAAGAACGAAAGGTTAAATACACTTTTGTAGGTTCTTAAATGGTAGAAGGTTTCCGGGACAAGCTTAAACAGTTGAAGGGGTTAATATTTGGGACTGTTTTTTATTCTGTTTAAAGTCATTTTACAAGTTGCAAAAGTTGATTATTTTTACATTCTAAGACATACCATATTGGAGGGATAATTTTGAACTATTCTCTTTAATTGATTTATATTTGCGCTGCCTTAAATAATTATGCTTAAGTTGTGACGGCTCTAAGCATTTATAAAGGTCAATAAAATACAACAAATATTCAAATCCTCATAGAATCCTGTCTTATGTATCCCATGAAATAGCTTCAGAATGCAGGCTGCAATGATCAGTTGAGTAAAATCTGGAACTTCTGAAGATATCCATGAATTTACCCAATAAATAGAAAATTTCAAGCTAATTTCCCTCACTTCTGAGTGCCCTACAAACCTCTAATAAACATCAAAGTATCTCATTTTTTTAGGGTATTGCGACAAAAAACAAAAACTGTAACGAAACGCCTGTCGATGTTAGGCAGGCGATAAGCAAAGTAGATCTGTCGTCTGCACTGCACACTGCACTGGCGGCTTCAATTGCACTTTTATTCGGCACGGCTCAGTCGCGATTTTGCTTTTTGCGGATACTTGTGCTTGTATGGTTGTTGTTTTTGTTGCTGCTAATTTATTTGCAACATTTGCTGTTTACTGTGAATTAATTGCAAATGCCACTAAGCGCACTCTGCACCATTTACGCCCCACACAACAGCTACAGCTACAGCTACAGTCACAGATGCAGATACATTTACATTTACATACTACGGGCGCGTGTATCTGATAGATACGGGGCACTGGCGACGCGTCGCACATGTGGTATTACACTTTTGTTGCGATAGCGCACACACACTCACACAATGCATACCATTGCACGTGTGCTATCTGGATCACCAAGGTATCAATATTTGAGGAAGCATTACATTAGGCTATCCCCTCCATGCAGCAGAAAGCCAGGCATAGCGGCACAAAAGATGATTCAAATATTCTCAGAACAAGTTCCGATTGAAGAGCTAGCGGAGGATTCCTTCCTCCATTTTAAATTGTGCATTTGATTAACTAATTGAAATGTTATTTCGTATGTCAAATGTCTCTTTGGGAGGGTCTTGACTTGACAAGAGCTAAATATACCGCAACCATTGGCAGTCGCAGTCCCTTTGCCCGTTCTTAGGCCTCCCCCGTTTTCCCTTTTTGTGTTCAGATGTTGACAGGGCGACAGTTTGGCTGTGGCTGGCACCACACATTTGTTACGCTCCACATTCAGATAATTTCCGTATATATTTTTGGGCAAATGCATAATATGTATGTCAACGAGGCGACACAAAACCATTCGCTCCCTCTCACCCCACCCCACCTCACCCATCGAAGGGGGGCGGGGAAACACTCTTTTGAACTTTGACTTGGAGTGGAGGCCTAATTTATTTGGTCATGCATCGATGAGGAGGAAACTTTTTCGATTAGGGAGCTATTAGGAGAAACCAAAAACGTCTCTCACTCTCTCTTTCTCTCTCTTTCTCTCTCTTTCTATCGCCCCATCATAAAAACTAGAAACCATTGACACTACAAGATCATTTCAGCACAGCCCGCATCTGTCGCCTCTCAAAGTAATTTTAAGAGCCGCCAGTCTGCACATGCTAAAAATGTTTTATGGACTTCTGTTTTTTCTTTTTCTTTTTTGTTGCCATGCAAAAAAAAATGTTCAAAAAATGCCGTCTAACCAGAGTCTAAGTCGCTGACAGCCGGAGCAGCATTGAGGCTTTGGGGGCCTGGGATTTGCGGTCTTGTGGTCTGTGGGATCTTGGGGTCCAACGGTTAACATTTTGACAGCCGGCGGGGCTTTGACAGGCGGCGCAAGCTACAAATAATATATTTACACACGAGTATGCACGAGTATATGGCAACTTATAACAGTTTAAGTCTTGTAGTCATTTCTGCCCCTTAGTTTTTCGTGGCTTTAATTAAGAGTTTTGGCCATAAATCACACGCACCAAAATTTATGACTAATTGATTCGCACAACAACAAATTTGCTGTGGCATACAAGATTAGGCTTAGATTTGGGTTAGAACTCTGCACTGATGATGATTAGCGCAGAACAATGGCAGTCGCTTGTCTCTGGGGGGTGGGCAGTGCACAGGCCCTTATCTGTATCTCCCTCCTCCCTCCCTCGTTGCGTTGGCGACAATGTTGACAATTTTTCCCACTCTGTTGTGGCACAGAAAAAATTGCAATGCAATCAGCGAGCGAATGCAAGCAGCAGCAGCGAGCTTTACGCGTCTAAAATTTATGATCGACTTAATGCCAAATGTAAATATTTGGCACAGAGGTCAGAGATCTAAGGCATAAGCAGATACGTGGCACGTTGTATGGTGGCGGGTCTCCTTAAGTTTCTGACCATGAAATGGAGGGGGGTACAGTAGAAGATGCTGCGCCATGAGAAACGGATCTATTTAATGGTTTAAGGAAGTGCTGGATGGATGAAAGTAAATCATTAGGGGAATTAGATCTGTAAGAGGGAGGATTCTCAAGCCTCAAAGCTTCTAATGAACAGGCAAGATCCCATGTGGCTCTCCATTTGCCTATATCCCTGTCGTATTTATGACTGATCCACTGATCAATACCTTCTAGATTCGATCTAACCGAGGCACTCGAAGATCTCCGATCGATCTCCGATCAGCGATCAATGATCAATGGCAGCTCAATGGCAAGTCAACAAAATGACTCAACACCTGCCAAGGAGCCGGGTATCTGTAACTCAGCCACAAGTCAAAAGCAAAGCCCCTCTTTTATGCATAAAGACCTGTTGTTGTTTCGATTCTGACTAGATGTTGCAGAGAGTGTGGCGGCAGAGTGGCATTTGCTAGAGTAGGGTAAAAGCTAAAACGGCAGGAGGCATGCGGCATGCGGCAAGCGGCAAGCGGCGTGCAGCATAAGAGACGCTGTCGCAGACGCAGCCACAGACGACGCCACTTGTCTTGTCGTGTCTCAAATTAATTAAAGACTCATCTACATATTTCATTTCCACTCCAACTGGTTGTTTAGTGGACAAGAAAAAGCCGCAACAACCAGCTAAGAAAATGCGGAAAACACTTGGAGAAGAGAGCTGAGCTGCCCAGGGAAAAGGGGGGGGGGGCAACATCTCTCTGCGGGAAATCTCCTCCCAAAATTGGCCTGTCACTGGCTGCTGGTGTGGAGGCGTGGCTGCTGCGGTTCCCATTATAAATTCACAAAGCATTTTACAGTTTTTAACATCTTTCTTAACATCAGTTTATTTTTTTGTTTTTGTAGATTTTTCAAAACATAATTTTCGACATTTTCGAACATAATTTTTGGCCTTTTTCCCCACCACTTCCCATTTGTTTGTTTTAACATTTTACAACATTTTTTCCGCTTACATTTTCTAAGCAACATACTTTTGTGTGGAGTGGAGTGGATTGGTTGTTTTTCTCAGCCTTGTATTAATTTGTAAGAATTTGATTTCGTTTTATTTTAAGGCCATAAACTTTCACTGGAAAAAGTTTCAAGCTAATCGGCTTTTGGTCTGCTCTGGTGGGCCAACCACTGGAGACCACTCGAACTGCCCATACTTTACACATTATTAGTCTAATTTAATCAAATGAAGGCATTCCCAATAAGCCGACTCATTTTTCATTAATGAATTGGGTCTGCAACGAGATCTCAGAGCGGTGATATTCCCCCTCCGTTTGGGGAAACGGTAGCATAGATAGGATTCCATTTATCTGTCGAGAGAAAGCCACAGAATATCCATCCACACACGTGTGGAATGGAGGAATTTACCATAGATTTCATTTAGAAGATATGACAATATTTTCCATTATTATAAGCCATATGCAACGATGTGGGAAATGCCCTTTTGTGGGCGTTTTCTAGGGGGTAAACAACCCCTCGGGGCACACGGAAAAATCTCATCATCTGTCAAGACGATTGTAATTTATTTATTTGCGCATTTTCGCATTTTCGCATTTTGCTTTTATCGGAAATTGGCCAATAAGGTTTTCGGTTGCAGGATATCCGTTGCCAACCCCTCGAAAAAATGCATTTCGATTGCCCAAAAAAAAAGATACAAAGATACAATCGACAGAGAGAGAGAGAGAGAGTGGAGTCGCGGAAGAGGGTGCGAGGTTTAGCCAACTGTGAATTGAATTTTGCCACACTCACCGACGATTGTGCTTGAGTGTTTGAATGGGTGTTAATATGAGATGCGAATACCGGAATAGATACCGGGATTGCAATTTCTCCAACGAACCATGAAATGCCACACAAATAATTTAGGGTGAGAACTGTGCCCCAGGGCGGCTTTCACATTGCGGCACAAACATTTACATAAGTAGCTTTGATTAAATAAGAAAATTAAAGGCACCTGCAAAAGGCTAAATAGATCTGCTTATCGTATCGCAGCACCGCCCACGGTTTGATTTATTGCCAAGAGGAACTGCAGGAAGGCCCAAGATTTATGGCCTCAAAACGACAACTCAATAAAGTGGCTACTAATTGGCCTTTAATAGACAGACAGACGACTGACTGTTAACTCTTCAGCAAATCTCTGGGGGACATATGGAGCTGTGTGTCTGGAGAGTGTCTGTTTGGGCTCCACAATTGATTGATATGCTCGCCCTCTAATTCAAATCAAATTGTCAAAATACGCTGCCCACGATCATAAATTACAGACCACAAAGGCCACAAACAGAAACGCAACAAAAGACGGCGTGGCACAGTAGTGAAGAGTCCGAACAAAGCATTAAAATATCTTTCGAGAGGACAGCGAAAGATGTTCCCAGAGATATCTTTTTTATGGTCTGTGCATATCATTCCGAGTATTATGTTAAATAACCACAAAAGTGATCGTAAATTTTCATAAAATGTCACGCCAAAACGTCACACTTCTTTTTCTGTATGTAAGCATAATTAAAAATATAATAAAAAGGCTTTTCATATACATTTATGGATGCCGATTATATTTTATTCCTTTTTGTCAGTCTTTTGGGTCTGCACATAAATTGGACAAAAATTAAGGTCTCATTTGCATACGTATGTATGTATGTCCGTCCCTCCTTCCCTCACTCCCTTAACAGTTATCGAAGGAAGCCTCTCATACCATAGAATGGATCCATCCATCCGTAGCACATAACTCAATCGAGCACCTTCCAAAAATTTCGACAGGCATATTTTTTGACATTTTAATTATTTTCAGAGCGTGACATTCATTTGGACGGCGGGCTCTTATTATTGTACATTTTTCCCTCTGTCTCACCGGATTTGAAGCGGACTACGTGCTTAATATGTGGGTAATTTAAAGCAGCTCAGAAGCGTGCCAGGAATTTGGATACGATCTGTAGTGTATTATTGTCGTACTTTGGATTTCCCATTGGGTGGTTCAATGAACTGCATTCCGCATTTGATTGAACTGCCACTCGACGCATTGATTGATCAATAAAAGATCATTTGATTATCATTATGTATTTCACACCTCACACAATACTCAATCGATATTGTTATTGTATAAGTAGGATAATAATAGACTGAGCAAATGGGAAACTTTTCTATGGCTATTAGGTGAAAATTATACGAGTTTGATAGGATATATAATGAAAGCACCTAATGCTATCATCGCAAATATCTTTCTATTATTATGATTTTGATTGGAAATTTAATTCAAAAGAGCCAATGATGAGAGTCCATGTATTTCACATGAAATGTAACGAAAAAGAACAAAAAAAGAATAAATGCCTTCAATTAGGCATAGGCCCCGGCGAGATTCGAACTCACGATCTCCTGTTTACTAGACAGGCGCTTTAACCAACTAAGCCACGGCGCCACATGCGAACAGTCACGCCAAAGTTCTATCATATGCTGAGAGAGCACAAACAGACAAAGAACAATTCTCTCTGCTTGTTCTGTTCTCTGCAGAGCATATGGCGTTGGAAAGGGATAGAGCAGCTAGCAGACCGACTCTCAATGGAAATGTTTCCCACAACAATAAATATAAATTATTCTTTTTTGAAACAAATTTTAGTTGTCGCTGCACACATACGCATATCTGAAAAGATAAAAAAGAAGAAAAATTACGTTTTGTTAACTCGAGCAAAACAAATCGTTTTTTAAATGAGTCGAAAGAGTCGCAGCAAGCATCCCACGACCAAGCACGACGCAAGTGAAATGCAACACCACATGGATATTACGGGGGGCAATCGGGGTTAGGGGACGGACAGCAGCGACAGCGACAGCTCCACCAAAGTGAAAGGCAAGGCTGTCACTGGTCGGGCCGCCTCCCCTGTCCCACCAACACCTCCCACCCCATTGATTTTAACAAATGAACTGACGCGCTTAGCATGTCATTTGTTTAGTATGTCTGTTTTTTGTTGCTACCCTATTTGGGAGGAGGTATTATGAGTTTGATTAGATGTTTGCAGAGCAGAGAATCTCCTAGAGTTTCCATAGAAGAGAGAGAGATCTACGAGGGTACCAAATCTTCGGTAGTGCAATCAGAAGAGAGCGGAGCATTAAATGTCCAAAATTCTATCCGCTAGTACGTCCAAACGGGAACAATTACTCATGTCAATGGGAATTTCTTTTGGTTGGGAGGGAAATTGTAAATCTATCGTATAAACGGGAACGGAACGAAACGGTGGGAAGGGGAAGAACGGGAACATGGTCTTTTGTTGTTGTTGGTTTTGCTATAACTTTACAATTTCCGTATTGTAAAAGGGAAAAACTGGAGGGGGTAAATTCTGGCACTGGAAGTCCAAGAGAAAGAATGGTGTTCCGGGTGCGAAAGCTAAGGGTTGGGGGTAGGGCCCTGTAAATAAAAACGCATGCCTTTTCTGTTTGTGGCTGCAGTTGCTGTTGCAGTTGCAGATACGGTAGTGCCCATATACCCATATGGGCCATAAATTGCATGGGCCTATTGACAGCAGTATTTTATGATATTTGCCTCCGCCGCCATAGCGTCTGTCTGTTTATCTCCTGGCACAGTTTCCACACAAAAGTGAACTCTAGGGAACGAGAGGGAGAGAGAGAGTGAGAGAGAAATGAGATAATTCCTGGGCATTACATCACTTAAAGAGTTCTTAATGCGAATAAACGTTTAATTCCACTCTCTACAACTGTCATTAAAATATACATAAATTTTAGATGGTTAATAAATGCATTCCCATCCCCATATCATATCATGAACGCATGCCAAAAATTGTGTTTCCTCTCCATAAACAATTTTTCCACATTTTCCGAACTCGAAAATCAATTTTTCCATCACTCAAGTGGCCACTCCACTTGAATTGGAGTCTAGTCAGGGGCCCGGCCCCGCGTTAGATATTCGATTATGTGTGTGTGCGGTGTGTGTGTGTTCCGGGGCTTTCGGGGTGTCCATAATCTCTAATAATAATTTTTATTATGAATCTCGGAAATTCTTTTGCAGCTTTTGAAGGAGCAGCTGGCTAAGATTTCCCATTTCCTATGGAAATTGCTCCCGTAACAAGCTGCGATATTTATAAATTGATGTTTATTATGCACACAAAGTGCATAAAGTTCATTGAACGAACACTCCAAAACAGCACAAAAGAGCTGCAAGAGCTACACAAGTGCTGACACACTTTGGCCGCCAGGCCACTGCCACAGAGCTGCAGTGCCAACTGACAAAGAGGCAGGCGGTCCTCCAGCCACCACCAGCCTTCACAGTGCCTCTCATTGCTGCTGCTGCTGGGGGACCGACCACACAAGTGGTTTGACCTTAAACGATGTTGAACTTGAATATTTTCGGTGTCTGTCTGGTGTGTGTGTGTATATTTTTTTATATCATTGCAAGACTTCAAGTGCAAGGCGGCAATTTCAATTAACCCGAAGAAATGATCTTTATATAATTTATGTCCACTTTCCGGGCATCTTTCGATTGGGTTGACAAATGTGGAATCTATGATTAAGTGGATCGCAGCTGGAACTTCTTTAAATGGTTTATATTTGTTGTAGTTACTTTTTTTTTACTTAAGCCTTTTTCTGGTTCTCCGACATCTCTCCAGGTGTTGGGGATATGTAATTAACAACTCGCTGGACGTGGGCCCTTTGGGGCATCGGCATCTGACATCCTGACACTCTGTTTTTTTGTTTGTGGGTCAGACTGTGATTGATAATTAATTAATATGAGACTTTCTCTGCCCCCTCTCTTTTTTGCAGCGATTCTCCAGCGCTCAACTGTGGATGTGGGACGCATTAAGCTGCAGAGTGTGGCCACATGCCTGTATCTGTGCATGGATGCCTGTGGCGCTGTCTATGGCTCGGTAAGTAAGCTAAACATTATACCTAAAAAAAAAAGATGATATATTTATCCCTGAGAAAAATACAGACATCCCTTGAGTGAACTTCAATGAACTGCAATTATTTTTCGCATTACAATTATACGCTCATCTGCCGTTAGCTCTATATTCTCCTCTATTTTGTACACCCTCCCCCTTCCCTCTCTCTCTCTTACAATAACCCAAAACAAAGGAACTGTTAAAAGATTGAGGTAAACCCCGACAAAAACCCATAAAGGAAAGAGACGAGCTCTCTTTGCCTATCAATAAATAAAAAATTAAATGTGAACAAAAACAAAGCAACACGATCAGGAGCAACAGAGCGGAGAGAAGCAAGGAGAACCTTTCCAAGTGCCAAGTGATATCGGTTGTCCTTTGGAGGGTCCTTTCTGCCCGGCCTGCCTTCCTTTCACAATTAATGTGACACTTTATCCCGCTGTGACTCTCGGAGCGCGATGCGTTGCTGCCTTTTTTTGGTCTGGCGCCATGCAACAATGATTGCATTTCGGTCGACATTAGTTTTTAGTGTTTTTAGTTTTTGGTTTTGGTTTTTGTTTTCTGTTTGAATTTATTTCATTTCTTCCCGCTGTCGATGTCGCATGGCACTTTGACCTTTTTCGTATTCGAAATAGCAGCGACTGTGCCAATTCTGTCAGCCGAATCGCGAGTAGGCATTCGTTTTGTATCTGAAAGATACTTTGTGGTGTGTGGTGGGGTGTGCGTAGATGATGCTGATGCTGCTGCTGCTGGGGTGTTGATTGATGCGCTTCACCAGCGGCTGCGTTGCAGCCCTTTGAAGGCGCCGCTGCCGTTGCATAGCCGCCCGCCAGCATATCTTCGAAAGTTGGTCAAGTGGGCGGCTCTTGTTGTTTATTTTGGCGACCCCAGCGTCCGGCCTGCCAGCGAGCACAGACATATAATTTACACTTTTTATTACAACTTTTCGTTGTGATTTACTCTCGAGAGACTCTTCAGAGCCTTTCTGTTCTTTCCTGTGGTTCTATTTATATAGAAATTACTCTGGCAAATGGATTTTGCCGACTCGTGACAGCATTTCGTTATAATATTTAAAATCTTGTGACTTTTGGCAGGTGATGGTGGCCTGCTAATTGAAATGGCCCAAAACCCTCCCAAAATGGTTTGCCAATTCATAAATTCTCAGACTACCACCCCCACCCCATCCGAAAACCCCTTTCCTGGCTGAGTCACCAATTAAAATGTTGTTCATATAAATACGGTTTTTGGCTTATTAATTTGCATAATTTGTTCGCTGGGCAGACCACACGCTGTGAGGGTTTTGGTGGAGTCCAATTAATGGTCGTCGGTGTTGGTGCCCAATGAATATGTTGCATCATTATCATGCTTATTGTCCTGTTTAGTGGCCATATCTTACGACCTTTTGGAACGCGTCACGCGGCGCTGATGATTCTCTAAGTGGTTCCGCTTGTAGGTGTTTCTTTTTTTGGAAACTCTTTTTGATCTCCAGAGCGAGAGAGAGGGGGAGAGAAACAACCGGTTGACCCTTGGCCCTGGCGCCAATAGAGAGGTGTCTTAGAGCTAATGGCTCTCTGGATATCTATTCTATTCAATTTTCTTTTTGTTTCTTTGTGTTTTTTCTTTATCAAAGTACAACTTCATTTCATTTCCCGTTGGTGTCTGCAAAAATTGTCACTTGCATTAAAAACTAAAAATAAATCGAAATGCTAGGAAATAACATAAAAGGCTGTGTGCCACACAAAGAAATAGTAAAAGCGGAGTCTTCTTTAGGGAAAGAGCAGCAGCCAGCCAGCCAGCCAGCCAGCCAGCCAGCCCTACTAGCACCGACTTTGTTGTCACATATGTCACAAAAATGTGTCTCGTCGCGGCACGACCTCAACCTCCAACCCCAACAAAAAAAAAAAGGAAGAATAACACAACTCAAAAACGTTTGTTGATGGCGTCAACATTTTGTCCCTCAATCTTAGGGAATCTCCCTCCATCTCCCTGCTGGTTGCCTCATTTGATGCCTCATTTCATATCAGATTGGATCGCGTCTCGCTCCTGACTTTTGCCTGATTAATTTCTAAATTTAAGCGGCGACATTTTGCTGGTACCTTCCCCTTTGTTTGCCATTTTATTTACGAAACAATTTTAATTGCCTGACAAGCGAATTAATTCAATGTTGTTAATTGAATTTGATCTTCAGCCAGTCTGCCCTGCCCTGTCCTGCCCTGCCCGTCTGTCAGTCGGTCGGTCGGCACATCTCCAAAGGCCACCATTGCCATCGGAGGCATCCTTTCCCTTTTGGTCTCGAAATTTACATTTCTACCTAAAACGAATGTGAAAATTTCACTCCTTCTTTTTCGGATTTGGAAATTCTTTTCGATTTCTTTCAACTGCTGTTTGTTGCTGTTGTCCTTTGTGTGCCTGCCGGCGCTGGCTGTCATGTGGCATTCATAAAGTAGAAATGTTTATGGGGTTTGAGGCCAGCAATCGATGACTATCTGGATGGCCAACACCGATAGTGAGCACATCCTGTGATAATGAGCGCATTTATCTCAGAGATTCCACAATTTGATAGACAAAAGAGAATAGACGCCGCCTCGGACACAACTGTTTGGTGATTCAAAGAATGGGATTCGTTTTTGGTAATGATTCTTGAGAATGCCTCGCTTTGAAGTGCCCTTTTATTTGAGCCACCAAAAGGGTTTGACATTTGTTCCATTTAGTGGACATTGCTTCTGTAGAAGCCTATGGACTTCTGGCTAAAGGGACACAAAGCAAAAGCTACACGATGCGAAATGGCAGAGCATTCGTTGATCTAATGAACGTTTGGTGGATTTTTCAAGCTTTCTGATAACTTTAGATCTCTTCCGACCACTTGTCAATATCTTTCCATCGCTTCTAATTACATTTCGATCACTTTCCATAACTTTTCATTAGTTTTTAAGTCCTAACTGCCTCTTATTTTACTTGTACTCGATAATTATTGTAGCCAAATCATTTAATGATAGCTCTCCGATTTGTTGCAGAAAGACTTCACCGACGACTGTGTCTTCAACGAGAACATGGGCCTGCAGAATTACAACACCTACTCCTCCACCTACAACTCGAATGCCCGAAGGGTCTACTACTTGGCCCTGAATCGTCATGGCGAGCCAAGGCGGACACAGATCCCGGCCAGCCGTTCGCTGGGCAAACTAACCACCTATACGAATGCCATCACGGAGACGGTGCCGCAAGAGCGTGTGGAGCAGTTGATAGCCAAGAATTTTGGGGCAAATCGCATCAAGCATGGCGTACGGCAACTCTGTGATACGGGCAAGCCGCTGATTGAACTGATTGATGCGGTGAATTTCAAGAAGCCACCAGAGTGTAGTAGTAGTAGTAGTAGTAGTAGTAGTAGTAGCAATGGAAGTGGCACGAGTGGCAGTAATAGTAGCATTACAGTTCCTGTGCCTGCGGCTAGTGCCGGCAGCCTGATTAGTATTAGTAACAGTAGTCAAAGCGAGAGTGGCCATATTAGCAGTAGCAGCAGTAGCATTAGCAGTCCCTTGGATCCTCCTCCGCATCTGCATCCAAAGCAGAACAAAAAGAAGAAGCTACGCAAATGCAAGCTCCACGAAAGCGAGGAGCAACACAATTGCCAAAAGCGACCCGCGGGCGGTGCTGGCGCTCTGAGAAAGCGCGGCCCCAAGGCCCAACGTTGCAAGGAGGCACGTGACAAGGCGGCGGCAGAGGGTGGTCCGCCACCCAACTGTGGCAAGAAGACTGGTGCAAAAAAGAATGGAGGAGCAGCAGAAGCAGCTGCCCAGTCTCAGCCCAAGGCCGTCCATCAGCGTCCACGAACGGTCAATGGCCAGCCGGGTGGCAAAAAGAAGCCACAAAAGGGCGGCAAGCAGCGTCCGTTGGTAGCCAAGAAACAACTGCAGCAGACCAGAGGGGCAGCGTTGAACGGTGGCAAGCAGCGGAAGCAGCGTCTCGGCACCACGACGACGATGGCCACCAGCCTCGCCACGCCCTCTGATACCCACTGGGAGAGCAGCTCCCCGCTGCCATCGATGGCGCTGAGCGAAACCAGCGATCGAGTGGAGCGAAATGTCCGCATGAGCAGCGTGGAGGAGGAGCAGGACGAGGATGAGGGATCCCTGGAGGATGCCAGCTACGAGGATGCAACATCCGAGGCGCATGCGCGCAGTGGCGCCGCAGCAAGCGATGATTCGCTGTACTACGATTTGTGAGTTTTCCCCTTCCTCAAAAACAACCAACAATCAAAATTTTTAACTTCTACCCCTAACTCTCACATTTATTTTCCACCTAAAAATTTGAACTAAAAAAAACTTTTTTAAATTTAAAACTAAAAATTTTCTAAATTTTATTAAATATGTTTCGAGTATTTTTTTCTGATTGGCATTTACTATTATTACCATTATCTCTCACATTTTGTACTGTTTGCAAAAAAAATTATTTAATTTTTTATTTAAAACAAAATTTAATTTTTTATTTTGGTTTGGTTTTCTTGAAAATCATATTTTTGGTTTTACAAAATTTATATTTGCTCATGTAGTTGGAAAATTGAGAATTTTTAATTTTTGGTTTGGCAAAAGGAATTGAAACATTAAATTTGAAAACGTACAAAGTGTGGAAGGAATTCGAATTTTCTAATATAAAAGTGAGAGGAAAATCCTGAAATATTCAGTGTAAAAAGTTGATACCGAGAGTATGCGAACGATATTGTAATTTGCAAGTTTCCAACAACACCATCATCATCACCACACACCGCACAAACACCCCTATACCATCCATCCATCAAACATACAATATATGTATATACGTACATATGTATATGATATATCCACCCAAGATCTGTGGTTCACTAAAGTATTTTTGATGCAGCGGACCATTGTCCCCCCAGCGATGATACCCACACAGACACACACATGATGAATATCAAAATGTATTACGACGGAGTCTCGAGTATTTTATAAGAACGCCCCAAAAATTGGATTAGAATTACCATCGAAATGTACGACAAATTGCACGCCCATCCGACAACAGAACAGAAAAGATATGTATTGTATATGTATAATCGCAGGCCATAACACTAGATCTAATAAAAAAAGTCTATTGAAATACTTGAGTCTCTTGAATTACGATAAAAAAATACTCAAAAATACGACCACATTGAAAAAACAACGACAACTTGCAAAGAGTACGCTTTAAATCATTTTAATCGTTTGTAATCGCTGTTACCGAAGCGGTGAAAATTTCGAATATGTTGAGAGAACCTTCTTGTACATAGAAACACACGGTTTTAGTCCCTAAGTTAAGTACTATGAAAACGTAAGAGAAAAACGATTAAAAAAAAACTCACAAATCACAAGCATTGTATTTTTATTTATAAACATTTTGAGCAAAACAAGCTAATATGTATGTAATTTATTTTTATTATTTTCGAATCGATCGATCGGCCAGAGATAAGCGTGAAATTATAGCCAGTAGTTTTTGTATGTATAATTGAGTTATTTATTTATTTGCAAATACTATTTATTTATAGACTACTAGATTAAGCTTCCCTAGAACTAACAGATCTTTGTTATAATTAAAAAACGTTTCCATCTAAGTGAGTAGAACGAGAAAAAGAGCATGAGAAGCAAAGCAAAACAAAACTAAACAAAATAAAATTATAAATACATTAATATCAAAAAATATGGAGAGTTTGTCTAACTTTTTTTATTATAGATCGAAGAGTGGTAAGAGGAGTAGCATTATATATCTCGTTTTTTGCATGGCATTTTGCACGTTGAAATAAATTTATACAAAATTTATCACAATTCACTCATTTATTTATTTTTTGGCATGGTTTTCGATATATCTTTCGCTATAAGATAAGTCCTTGATCCCCCATAATTTCCACTATAATATTCTATATAAACTTTACAGCCTCTGTATGCTGTTCCTGCCGCTGTTGATCCTGCGAAGAAGCATCCTATGAAGAGAGAGAGAGAGAGATGACCGATCCACCACACAAAAGAAAAGCTAAAGTTCCTGATCTTTAAGCATAAGAGTTCTACTACTACGATACCAGATAGAGATACAAAATATAGAGTTTAATATTTTTCGTATTTATAATTTAAGACTGAAGAGAGAGAAGCGAAGAGAAAACTGAAACAAAGCTGCTGTAAATAAACTCAAACTATTCGAGAAAAAAAACAAACCTTATCTTTGATTTTATGGTACCACTGGAAATTTCCCTAAATTACCGTTTTGTTCCGATTGTCATCATTATGCTGTCAACAGGTGAAAAGGAGATAACAGCTAGCGCACCGCCTCACTCCCTATCTCTCTCACTCTCTTGTTAGAATCAGCTGACAACAGTCAAAGACCTTATTCTCTGTCGTAATGCCCAGCACGGTCAGCACGTGCCAGAAGCGTACAGATCATGTGGCCGAGGCTCACAGAGAAAGAGACAGAGGTAGAGAGAGAGTGATACCAGTGTGGGGTGGCAGAGAGACGATTAAATAATAAATGCGAATTGAGCTAGTTTACGCTCAAATAACGGAGCCTCTGCACCCAGAGACGAGACCTGCCTTTCCCGTCCGTCTGTCTGTCTGCCAGAACCGCAGTCGCAGTCCATTTCCATGTGTGTGAGACAAGTCACGTAGGCCTTGAAATGGCGAAATTGCTGGCTGCCGTTCGCCTCATTTGTTTCCACATTTCATATTCATTCATACGCTGGCCTGGGTCTGTTGGATTTTTCGCATGAATAGACGAAACACGAGGCTCCCGCCCCATAAGCCACCCAACCCCTCACCACACCCCTTCTGCCTATCACATCACACACAGCAGCCAAATAAAAGTGAAAACGAAACCCAAACGAAAAGCTCTCTTGGCAACATAAAAACGAACTGAAACGCACTCGTGTTCGATCATAAAGCTGGCGTAAGCATAAATGAGATGGCCAATGGATGACGTCAGTTGACGCGCGCTCTTCATTTCCTCACTCACTCCTCACACGCTCTCCCACACATCACCTGCCCAGCTGCTTACGACGACACAGGTCGCTCTCATCATTATCAAGCCATTTAGTGCTCTCCTCTCACCTGTATCTGTCAGCTTTAATTGCAAACAATTGCTTCGGCTGATTAGAAGAGTTCATTCGATTCGTGAGAGAGAATCACCGACTGGCGCCGACACACGCACACATGTAACGATAAGTCTTTCGTTTTTGCCTACCTTTCGTCATGAGACGCGTAATCGCTGCTATAATCTGCAATCGAAAATGAGTTCAGTAAATCCCATGAGACATTAAATGGATTAGAGCATTTAACAAGAGCTGAGGAGGGTGTTTAATGGGAGAAGCAACTAGTGCGAGCTCTTCTACATTCTGTTAGGGTATTCCCAGTGCGACTGCCCCATAACAGCCTTATTTTTTCGCCTACGTCTGCATCACATTGCTTTCGCACAGAATGTCATACGGGTTTTGGGGAACTTGCAGCCACAGGTCTACGTGACGTATGGATAATACACACCACACCGCATTATACCGCTGACTCATGCCGATCCCCAATCACATCCAATCGAGTGGGTATCCCAACAGCTGCTGCCCCCCAATCTATGCGGCTGCAGTCATTTGCCATTCAATGCCAATGCCATTGCCATAACAAAGTCAAGTGGCGGCTATAGATTAGATAGTTTTATTAATGAATATGGGAATAGACCATGTAGATGGAGATACATACAGGAAAAAAAATAAAGAGTGGCGCTTGATCAGAGGATTGAAAGAATATCTTGATGGATCGATGTCCATCTGTTCAGAAATACCCTGAAGTACGGAGCATCTAAGGAAAATTAACGCATTCCAAAGTTAAATTTAATTAAACAGATTTCAATCATCCGAAACATGACGGAAATGTCAAAATCTTTACCATACCCGTTCCCGTTTTAGCTGCAGAATCTCTGGCTTCCATCCGATCCACCCGCTGGCTGGGCCTAGGGGTCCGTCCGGGGTTTAAGTTGCATTTCTAGTTCATGGCCTGCATTGCGTGAACATGATGAATGATACCTAATTGGATTAGCTGCAATGCCTGCTCTGCTGGCCTGGGCGCACAGCCGGGAAATGAAGAGACAAGCTAAAGAGCGTCATGCATCCAGAACTAGCGCCAAAACTCGATTGCATAACTGGAAGTCAGTTGGGAAAAGCGTGTGAAATGTAGTTGTAACCGGCATGATATTCTATTTACAAAATAATTGGACACCAAATGTCGTGGACGATGGGAGAGCATGTCAATCAAACTGCCAGACGGTGGACTTTGGGTATACTATGATATATGCCCCTAACAAAAATGGATTAGTTAAGAGGAGAAAATGAAAAAAAAATAAAATTCCGAATTAGAAAATGAAAAAAATAAATCCTGGAGATGCGGGGCATCGATCCCCGTACCTCTCACATGCTAAGCGAGCGCTCTACCATCTGAGCTACATCCCCTGATGAACACATAGTGTCTTGGGTTCCAATTGAATGCTTTTGCAAGTATTTGTATGAATATTTATTTGATTTTAGAAAAAAGCTTTGCACAGGAAGCTTTTATATTATTTTATTCTATTATTTTCAAATTGTAATCAAATTATTCGAGGGAAATGGAATTGTGTTCAAAGAAGAACGATTCAGATTTTTAGTAAAAACAAAACTGAAAAACATTTATTTGGATAGATGATTAAATTGTTTCTACCCAAGTTCGAGCCGGTGACCTTGTGCATGCATGTGAAGAAAAATATCTGTTTTTCCTTCAAAATTCTTTAAGCTCAATGCACATCATAAATATTCAAATTAATTGATAGTTCTAGGTGCACTTTCTTCAATAAATGGAAGTATTTACTTTCCATTTCCCTAAAACCTTCACCTGTTTGGGTGGGCCCACAGAATAAAGGCCATAAAATTAACAGGGAGTCGAAGTCATGCCTGTGATGTTGACATGCAGGTCGTAAAACAGTTGAATATCGAAATGTTTATAAATACCAGCACACACTCCGGAAATTATCATAAAACGAAGCTCATTAAAATGATATAAAAATAAAAATTAATTGTAAATGGGAGTAAATGAAAAATTGACATTGAAAAGGAAAAAAAATTATTTCAGACTTGTTCCCGCCCGGGTTCGAGCCGCGGACCTTGTGCGTGTTAAGCTCTAGCGGGAGCAAACGAGATTCGAAATTCGAATGGAAAGTGGAGGCAATGTTTGGTCTTTGATATGGCCCCAAATACAAAAGATAATTTGTCACTCTTTCATTTGGATAATTTTCAAGGAAAATTCTTTGAAGAAAAACAAAATTTATGGCCCTGGCGATAAGCAAGTAAAAGTGTTTGAGCGTAAAGCCTTTTTCTCCCACAGAATTAGTTGGGCATTTAGCTAACTAGTTGCTCTGATTAGCGTAATCAATACAAAGCGGGAGGGGTACTAAACTCAAGGCCAAAATACCTATATATGGAGGCAG